>JAGPOW010001918.1:750793-777144 GCA_030014935.1 Caiman crocodilus | reverse complement strand
CCTGCCTACCACTGATTTGTTAGGGTGGCCCCACCACTTGCCACTTGCCACTCACTCCTGATTGGCAGGGTGGTGAAAACCATGGTTTAAAATATGGTGCACTTTTTGTCTCCCAGCCTGTCAGCAATAAATGGCATGGCTGCTGGGGTTCCCTGGCTAATCAGTGGCAGGAGGCAAAAACCATGCCTTATTTTAAGCCACTGTTTTCACCTCCCCGCTGATCAGAAGCAAACAGCGGGGCACCTTTGCCAATCAGCGGTTAGGGGGTGGCATGGGGTGGACCACAGGGGGGGAAGGAATTTAAACTGCAACATTAAAGGAACTACCACACAGTGCACTTCCAGTGTGATTTCAGTAGCTCCCTAATCATAGTCATCTTTCACGGACCCCTTAAACATATTCTGGGGCCCCGTAGGTGTCCTCAGACCACAGGATGCAAAACACTGCCATAAACATATTACAGCTTGCTTTGTTGTTTACTGGTTAGAAGTGGACTGAAAATTAAAGTCCAGCTCCATCACTGACTATGGAAGTGACTTTGGGGAAGTCACTATTTGTCTTTGGTTTTAATTTTCCTCTTTTCCAAATGGGGAAAATGTGTTCCTGCCTCACCGGGATGTTGCAAGTGTTAATTAAGTACTCCTAAAGTGTTATGGGTTCAAAATGAAAGACCCCATGACATTGTAAAGACTTTTTTATTTTACACAATCTGCATTTGTGCTTTGTTATATATAAAGCTTTGTTGAAATTCAAGTGTTAGATATAAATACAAACAACCAAAGAATTTTTCCTGTGAACATGTTTTAAACATGATTTACTCTATTTAAATTCAAGTTGGGTAATGGAATTGTGCTGGCACTTGTATTTTTTCTTTGATGATTACCACTCATTTTGCTCTATCGGGTAGGCGATCTATTATGTATTTAAGTATATTCTACCATGCCACTAATTTATTTTGCTGCATGCAAGATGCCCCAAGATGAATTACAGTAACATAGAAGCAAAGGCAAACTACATAAAAACCTCTTTTAATAATCTTTATTTGCAACTGTGTTGAAACTCTTTCTGAAGCAATGCACTGAGCAGGCTGGAAGATAATGCTGTAGTCCTCTAATGAAACATATGCTTTCCATCTACATTTTTCTAAAAAGTAAATTCATGATTCAGATCCAAATTTAAAAATAAAGAAACTATATCTTGAACAATAATTAAATTAGAAGCATGATCTGAAAAACAAAATCTTGTCACGCAACTAGGAACATAAAATTAAAAGAATAGTACCATCCCTAAAATGATTGTTCCTCATTCATGCCAAGTTGTTTAGCTCTGCATTCAGGTCAAGTTGTGGCCTATGATTAGGGCATCAGGTGTCCTGTGTGCTCCTCCATTCAGAAGAAACAAAGCTAGTACTCCCCTTCCTGCACAGGTAACCTCAGGTAAGACAGAGACTTGGTTTTTACTTCACCTTTGCAATGGATGAGCCAATACTAGAGGATGTATGCTGAGGCTTGCACAGTGCGAGTATATTGTCCTTCCCCACCCACTCCAATGGTGAATCCTGGGGGCTGCAGTCGCAATCTCATTTGCCACCAAGAGCTCTGGTCTTGGCTGTCAGACACGTGCATAGCGAGCTCGCTGCCCCCTTTTCAGTCTGCAGAATCTACTGCCCTCCTCCCCTGTTTGGGAGCTGTGAAGAACAAAATAAGTCTCAAACCAAGCAAAGCCTCAGGAGACTGATTGTGAGAGCCCTACTAGATGATGTGTAAGTGGTAACAGTTGTGCAGCACAACTCTGTACCGCTGCCACCACCCTCACTGCTCAAGGGTGCTAGTATTGGCTGGGTTGCAGCCCTGGGCCACGTGGCCTGCTGTCAGCCTGGAAGTCATGCTGCTGCCCCCACCCCACTGCTGCTGAGCATCCCTGCACCCCACCGCCAGCACAGAAATCTGGCAGGGGAATGTGCCGCTCAGTGCTCTTCCCCAAACCTATCACCTATGGTGACAATATTGTTCTTATTTTCCCAGTCTCCGTCTGAGGCAGGGCCATAATGTACTGCCCCATGCCCAGGGCTTGTTATAATTCACAGGTTTGCCCCTGGGGACACGGTGCAAGTGTGCACAGGAGCTGATATATTCAGTATTATCCTAACCTATGAATGCATGCTCCAATGCTTCTTTCATTGACATCTTCAAAGCAGGATTGTTGCAGAAGATTACAGGATAAAGTATGCATTAAAAACACTTGACCTTATGACAACAAGATTATGTACAAGAAACCAGTGGTATTATAACAGCTTAAAAAGCAAGGGCATACTTATCTGTGCTAATATGTGAATCCTATGTTGAGAACCTCCCTGTGAAATAGAACTAATCAACTCAGATTAAGAATCACACTTCAGCTATCAACTACAGAATTCACCAGGGATTTCAGCCACTCTCTGTAGGCATATATAAATGTGTGTGAATGTATACAACTCATCAGAGAAAATAGGCAATTAATCCAGTGAAAACCTGTTGCTATCACAGAAATGTATGGGAAAGACTCACTGTGTCTATGCTTCTTCCAACACATCTGCTGCTCCCTGCATTGCTCCTGCTGTGGCAGTGTCAGGATTAGAATCAGAGAAAATGAGGGTTGGAAGGGACCTCAGGAGGCCATCTAGTCCAACCCCTGCTCAAATCAGGACCATCCCCAACTAGATCATCCCAGCCAAATCTTTGTATAGCCTGGTTTTGAAAACATCCAAGGATGGAGCTTCCACTATCTCTCTGGGTAACCTGTTCCAGTGTTTTACCACCCTCCTTGTGAGAAAAGTCTTCCTAATATCTAACCTAAACTTCTTTTGCTGCAACTTGAGATCATTGTTCCTTGTTCTGTCATCTGCCAACACTGAGAACAGTCTGGCTCCATCTTCTTTTGAACCTCCCTTTAGATAGTTGAAGGCTGCTATTAAATCCTCGCTCAGTCTTCTCTTCTCTAGACTAAATAAGCCCAGTCCCTTCAGTCTTTCCTTAGAAGTCATGTCCCCCGCAGCCACCTCACCATTTTTGTTGCCCTCCGCTAGACTCTCTCCAATTTGTCCACATCCTTTCTGAATCCAATTCTCTAGATTCCCCCTCCATCTTCCAGCTTCTACTTCTAGTCCTTTCACTCACTGGGGGCTGGGCAATGCAGCAGAACGGGGCTGAGCTGTCTGTGCTGCATATATGCAGCAGAGGCTTGAGGGCTGTTTTTGCCACATGCAACAAAAAAGGAGCAGGGCTTTGTATGCCGTCCATGCAGCAAGAAAAGAAGCCAGGTTGCTCGTGTGGTGGCAGGAGTGGGGGTTGCCTCATGGTGGGACTGGCTGGGATGGGGAGTGAGGCTGCGGTGCACATGCTGCACTTACAAGGGAAAGAGCCAGGCTTTGTCTTTTGCGCCCATGGCAAGAAAAGGAGCTGGGCTGCCATCACAGCATGCCTGGCAGGGGTTGTGGGGGAAGAGGGGTGGGGCTGGGCTGGGCTGGCTGGGACGGCAGAGGGAAATGCACAGTGAGTGACCTGTAGAGCCCCCCAAGAGCCCAGACGTTGGACAGCCCTGCTAATCCAATAGAGTTTATACTACTTTCACAGAAATTCCTAATCCTTTCCATGGACAGGTAGGTTTCAAGGTCCAGAAGCTTTTCCTGATATTCTTCCCAATTTTTCCTCTTACAGACTTCTGAACATATTACATACATTTACATATGCACTTTAATGTGCAGTAGCCTATTTTACTGCACATTAAAGCATCACATACAAAACTATTATGCTAATGTGCAGTAAAATAGGCTACTAAATATTAAATGTCGCTTAAAAACTGCGGGTATGTCTTACTGTGCGTTAAGGCAGCCTAAAGCTCATTTGTTTAGTGCCTCACATTGGAGGTATTAAATTTAAAGTGCATTAGGAACAGCACCTTAATGCAAGTGTAGACATACCCATTAATCCTTTTGCATTCTCTAAACAGTTCACTTTCTAAGCAATTTTGAGCACCTTAAACTCAACCCACATGTTGACAGGTAACCTTCAAGCAGGGTTTGAATGCATTTGCCCTGAAGCTGCTATACTCTGTACTGGCTTTGGCTTCAGAATAGTTTTAAGGTAAAACCCTCATGTAAAGTGCAGCACACAGTGTCTGAAAGGAACAGTCACAGCCTTCTGATTATTCATGGTTGATTAAAAAATGCAAAAAGACTTCTGGCTGATACTGTTACCTTTTTTTTCTAATATTACCCAGGAATCCAACAGGTAAAGAAAAATGAAAAACGGGCACCCTCCTGAGTTAAAGGTAGACTTTATTTCATACTTTCCAATCAGCTCTGCACAACTTGTTGCCACCACTTGCTACTTGGTTAAGGAGATAGCCTTGGATTTGTGGACTTACAACTTTTTTAGGAAGACTGTTCTTTAAACTTTAAGGAGAGCAAACCATGTTGGTTACAGAGCAATTGCTGAGCCCACTCAAAGAGTGTTATAAGTCTGAGTTCAGAACTGGCTTACCCTGGTACAAAAGTTTAGAGGAAACAGCTACCAAAGAACAAGAAAATGAGGTAAATATAGCAACATTTGAAGAGAGATTAAAAATCTCATGGGGCATGTCTACACATGCAGGCAGATGCACTTGTTGCAGCTCAAATAGAAGCAGCCTAAATTTCAGCTGAGGCTTTTTGCTTCAGCGCATGTGCCCGGATATATGCTTTGATGTGGGGCAAATTGTGCACTTGGGGCAAAATAACTCTGCCTGGCTTCTCCTGGATCTGCAGCCACGGGGAGCTAGAGCCTGGGGCCAGCACCTGTGCTGTCCCAGCAATATAAAAACCTGCTCTAGCAAGCACCTCAGGGCTACTTGCTATCAGTAGCTTCTAGGGCCTGGCCAATTGGTATCTACCCCTTGTGACAGCTGGACTGCTGCAGCAGCATCCCAAATCCATTTTTTAAAATACCCCCAAATCCATATTCTTCCACAATCAGAACAAAAGACCACTCTACATATATGTCCTGCCTACAGCAGCAGTGCTGCTTGCCCCGCAGTGCCTGCAGAGAGGTGGCACGTGGTGGGACCTGGCCTGGTGCAAAGTCAGACTAGCAAGCCATGCTGGGCTGGGCTGGGCTGGGTCCCACCGCATGCCGCCGGCTCTGTGCTCCAGTCACTCGCTACCCCCTCCTCCACCCCACACAGGTTGACATGCCCCAGGTTCCACACACCCGTAGGGATGGTTCTGGGGCTGCCACACACCTGCTCCCAACCCGGTGGCCATGGCACTGGCGGCAGCAGGCCAGCAGGGCTGTAAGGGGCGGTGGCTATGCTGCAGGCAGTGACACGGCGTTGTGACCCAGGCTCTGTAAATGCTGAATGGACCCACCTTGGCTCATCCAAGGCCATGCACTAGAGGGCTGGGCTGGGTCCATTCAGTATGTACAGAGCCCGTGTCATACAGCACTTTGTCACTGCCACTGCGCCTGCAGCAGAGCCACAGCTACACTGCCTGTTGCCACCAGCACTGTGGGGGCTGGGTTGGGGAGCAGGTGTGTGGCAGCCCCCTCTTAAGCCCCTCCACATGCCCACACACTGCAACACCCCCCCTCGACATCCTGCTCCACTCCCCATTGCCCCTGACACTGCCCTCCACTCCTGACACCCCTCTGACATCTCCCTCCACTCCCTGCCACTCCTCACATCCACCAGTGCCCATAAACCCCCCTCACCCCACGTCCCTAACTTACTCTTAACAATGCTGGAGGCAGCAGGAGCACAACAGAGATGCTCTGGAAAGAAACCAGAGCGTCTCTCCTGGGTTGCCTCCGGGCATGGCTGTGCCTTGCCACGCTGTTCTGTGGAACAGTTTTTTTTGACCCCTGGGTATCCAAGGGTCTAATTTTGCCTCCATGCTGCAAACTTGCAGCACGGGGAACATTTTTTTTGTTCCTGCACATGCCTCTTTCAGCATCTAAAAGGGCTTTGAGACACTGTAAGATGCATGTGTGTGCTCGTGCGGATGTGCCCATTGAGTCTACCTTAAGTTGTATCCTGTTCCATAACCTGAATTACATGTTCAGTTCTTCCCCCTCTCACTTGCATCAAGGGACTTAAAAGTTAACGATTTCAGTGCTTGCAGGGGCAGCGAGAGACCCCCCCCTCTGGGGGGTAGGTAGCAGGGGAAGTTACTTCCTTTGAATGTTAAGGATTCTTAATCTAATCTTATAATGTAAAATAAATTATGACTGGGCTGTGGTGAAGCACAAATTATTTTCATAGCTTTAGTAATGAAAAAGCTATCAACCAATGTCATAGAGTCTGTCATATAGTAGATTAGTTATAGTAATTCACTCCTACAGCCATGTGGTTATGCAGAATAAACCAGTCCAAGGTTTATGAAGATGTACAGTGACAGCAATGGCTGAATATTAGTAAATTATAAATCTTGCAGCATCCTCCCTTTACTTAGGGAATACAGTGCAATTATCTTTATTCCCTGTGCATCTGATCAGTCACAATACTAACATATAAACTGAAAGCATACAAGGACAATATGCTTATTTTGGCCACAGTCTGTACTTTGAAATCAATGTAATGTGATCCTGTTTCCATTCCATTCCATTAGTGCCCACAGTTCAAAAGGAATTATTGCTTCAATATACCAGAATTCTCTTTTGGTCCAGAGAAACAGCACTATAATATACTTCTAAAACACAGGCCTTTGATAAATCTCTTTCATGTCAATATCTTTTCTGAATTGTTTCTTAATAGAAAGATAACTCTCATTTTGCCTTGTTATTTTTTATTTTACTCATATAACATTGTGGATCCTTACATAGAGCATTGTTAGATTTACAGTGGGATGAGCCTGCAGCTAGAACACTCAGCCTTAAATTAAATGGAACCAAAGCTGCAGATTTACATTTAAAGTGACACTCAAGGTAAATAAATAAATACAAATCCTAGAGAACATCCTCACTAATTCTTCTTACTTTGATGAGCTGAAGTTTTCAAACTCAACTAATATAAATAAACATAACAGCTGTATTAAGGGTCTCTCAACATCAAGACTTCATTAGTTTTACAAAATAAACTATAATGTCTGCTAACAAATGTACTATGAAGCATTGTAATAAATAATTACTCACCATCTAACTGAATTAACAAATCACTTTATTTTACACAGAGCTTGTTCACATTGATGATGGGTAAGTGTGGACAGTGGAGGGGCACAACTCTGTGCTGCTGCTGCTGAGCTCTAGCTCTGACCAAGCTGCAGCCCTGTGCTCCACAGTCAGTGCAGAAATTGCACTGCTACCACTGCCCCCACTGCTGCTGGGCCCTGGCCTTGGCATGTGCTCCCTGTCCACCACCCTCCAAAAGGTCGCCAATGGTTGTTCAGATGTCTAAGAGATGGGTTCATGATCACAGTAGATTCTTGTGTGGTGGGCTCTTCAGAATTCAGATCTGTGGGTAGCTCCAGCTTTCAGGTATCCACTGCATGCTGGAGGACACATTTAGGACAGACAGGCAAAGAACTGAGGATAGAGTCAGAGGATTTAAAGCTATAGAGATTCTCTTACATTTCCTGCAGACACGAAGAGGTAAGGCTGAAGCCGGGGAAGTTGCTGCAGGCTCAGAGCAAGCCTAGTGAGTGCAGAGCCCCGTGGAAAAGACTGTGCATCCCTGGATGTAAAGGGCAGAAGGATTTGTCTAGACTCCGTGTGGAATAAAAGACACATAGGTCAGCACTTATGATATATGATTCTGCCAAGCACTTGGACCTGACCCTGCAGTATACTAACTGCACTCATCTCTACTTGGAATATGTACCAAGGACTGTACTAAAGGCCCTGCAGGATCTAGCCTTAGTGCATAGAATTGGTAAACCTATAAGCTGGTTTCCCATGAAAGCATCAGAGAAGTTCAGGTCTATATGGGGGTAAAATATTTCCATGATTGAGATCAGCAGTATAACTAAACCAGGGTGAGAGGGGAAGTAACCCTGGGCACTAACTTAGAGCGGCTGCCCATATGGCCCCTGCCCTCAGGAGTCTTTCCATGGTCTGCAGAGTGCTGTGCAGCCCAGACCTAGGGAGCTGAGCAGGGACAGTGCCTTGCCCAGAAGTGTAGGCAGTGGAATGATGTTCCTTTTTTCCCTGGGAGGCAGCAGTCAGTCCCATGCTATTAAAGCAGCAACAGCTGCCACTCCCCTCTCTACTCCCTGCAATAGTCAGTATAATTCTCCCTCTCCCCCTGCCACACACACTGAAGAAGGGTGCAATGCCTTTGCAGTAAAGATCACAGATATGAAGTGCATTTACATTCCTTTAATACCTGTTTGCTTGATATGGAGATCATTTACATTTTGCAGTGCTTCATTTATTTAATTTTGTGGGTTTGGGCAATGAAACAACACTAGGCAGTTTCTAGGCAGTTGCATTTGCAGATTGTCATGTACAGGCACAATATTATTGCATTTAAGCACCTGCTGCACTACAGGGGAAAGCTGAAATTATGACAGTCCATTTTTCATGTAACTTTTACAAAATGGCTTGTAAACATTACTACTCATACTAGATTTTGCATTTTTTAAAGAAAAGCCTAAATTTTGGTTTCCAGCATTCACTTTAAAATGAAGTTTCTATATTGAGAGATTTTAGACTTAAACACAACCTCTGAAAGCTTAAATTATGTGCTGTGCTTGCACATTACTGGAATTGCTTGTGTATTTCCATATGTGGGATGTGGCATTTTAGAAGCTGGCACAGAAGTGTAGCTCCTTTGTGTAACACAATTTCATCCTTGCGTTGTTACATTTGCATTTGAAGTTGCTATTAGCCACCAGCATAATGAAGCATCTTTGCAAAATTTGGAAAAATCAGAAGGAAGGAGAAAGAATATTGAAGTAACTGAAAGAATGGCTTTAAACGTAAAAATTATGCATGACTGTGAAATGCCTCATTCACTTCGAATGAGCACTTCTAGGAAGTATGAAAGTGCTGTACAAACAGAATTCACCATAATCTAAATGTTCAAGTGGAGAGAATGTTTTAGGATTGAGAATAAACTGTGAGATGGTTGGGACTGATTGTGAAAATAAATTAACAGGAATTTTAGTTTGAACCTAAATATGCAGACAAGAAAACTTTATTATGGAAACTGCCTTTCAAGAGATAATTCACACAGACAGAATTGTACATGGGGTCTTGTTCTGCCATTTAAACATAAGAAGGTTCTCTCACAGATCTTACAAGGCACCAAAAGACTCAGAACAGAGTTGTGGTTGCATATACTAGGGAAGGTTATGGGCCACAAATTCTGGGCTGTGCAAGAGGATTGGAAAGAAGTAAGAATACGAGGGAGAATGATTGAGAGAAGATGAAAGATGACACTTAAAAGTACAGATATTGGAGGCTAATTAAAGAGTGTCAGGGGAGAAGGAAGGTGTAGTATCAGAATGGTTCTGGTACTTGTGCTAGCTCTGAATGAGCTGACATGAATGAACATGGTCAAGGGCATGGAGGATAGGCCCTACAAGGAAAGACTCTGGGAACTGGGCCTGTTAGTCTGAGTAAGAGGAGGCTGAGAGGTGACTTGATAGCTGCCTACAAGTACATTGTAGGTACGTACCAAGATCTAGGCAACCAACTCTTCAGGAAGGTACCTCAAGGGAGGACAAGGACCAATGGACATAAGCTTACACAGGGTAAATTCAGGCAGGATATAAGGAAGAACTTCTCTGTAAGGGTTGCTAGAATCTAGAACATGCCCCCAGCAGAGGTGGTGTTGTCACCATCCTTAGAGGTGTTCAAGAGGAGGCTGGACAGGCACCTTGTTGAGCTTCTCTGAGTCCAATAACTTCCTGCCCATGGCAGGGGACAGGAGTTGATTATCCTACAGGTCCCTTCCGGTTCTATGATTCTATGGCCTTTAAAGAGTCAAGCTCAGGTTCCTGCTGTATTGTGCAGTGCAGACACACCTTCTGTTGTGATACAAGGTGCCAGAAATGCCTGACAAGGAACTGATTACGTAGGATGTTCCCAGATGATCCTGGTATATGACACTTGCTCTGTGCTACATGGGAGGATTAAACCTCTTAAGATTCCTGCCAATCTGGCCCAGGCAAAAATTTCTTTTTGACTCTGACTCTGGCAATGACTCAGGCTGTGAGCATGTAGCAGAGGGGTGGGCAAATAGTTTGGCTGGAGGGTCACTTAATGAATTTTGGTAATCTGTCAAGGGCTGCACACATAGTATCTTTCAGAAGATATCATTTAAACAGATTATAGATTTAAAAAAATACTAAAAATCAAACATCTACTAGAACTTAATTTTATTTCAAAAAATCATTTTTATTTTGATTTTTCTTGGAGTAGTGTATATAGACGTCATAGCATAATAGCTCAGAATATATGTCTTATTCTTGTATATTGTGGGGGGGTATATGTGTGAGGGAGTGGATATGGGGTGGGTGTGGGGTGGGCATGTATGTGGGAGGTGCGTGTGTGTGGGGGTCCTATGTGCTGGTCCCAGGAGCTGGCTGGGGGTGGAGGGAAGAAGAGTTGGGGGCTGGTGGAGCATCCAGCAGAGCTCTCCCAGGCAGTGTGGTATAGGTGCAGTGTCCCCCCACATCTAGCCTGTGGCTACCCCCATAGCCCTCTGTATGGGACGAACCCTGCACACTTCTGCCTAGGGTAGTCCACATTGCACTGTCACCTGCACCTGCCCTGCACCTACCAGACAGCACTGCCCCCACCCCAACCCTAGCCCTGGCCAGCGTGCAAAAATTCCCAGTGAAACCGCTGTTGCAGCTGTCCAGGTACTGCTCAGATCCTCCCCACCTCCAGCAGCTCCTCCTGTGCCTGCTGTGACACTCTGGGAAGCAGGTAACACAGGGAAGCCATGGGGACACATCCCAGGTAGCAGATGCTCAGGTAGGCAGGGGGGAGGCTGCAGGTGGCAGCTCCTGTCCCAACACACAGGAGTCCAGCTCCAGCTGCCGGCTGCCTTCCATCCAGTCCACAGGGGAAGTGCTGTGCTGCCCCTGTTTGGCCACAGGAGCCAGGCAGCGTAGTTCCTTAGCCAGCAGTGCTGGCCCTGGCAGTCAGGGCGTGGAGGGAGGGTAAGAGGAGAGTGAACAGGGTAAGCAGAATGAGGAGCCTTTGCCAAAGCAAATGCAGCCATGCTCCCAATTCATATGTATGGGCTGGGAGGAGCACATGGACCACTAGGATGTGCCTTAAAGAAGACCAGCCATGGCAAAGCTGAACCTGATGGTGCCAAGTGGTAGTAGCCACATCCTAGGCAGTTAAGACTTCCTTTTGCATGCCCTTCTTCCTCCCCTCCCACCCTATCTTCCATTGTCAACATACCCTCACTCCCCACGCTTGGTGCTCAATGAGTTCACTTTGCCACTGTACACAGGGCTTTGGACTTTATTCATTTTCCCAGGATTTGCTAAAAAATAATATTAGTGGTTCAAAGAACCCCACAGCTAGTACCTTAAAGACTCTGGATGTAAGTTACTTGGGCCAGTTGACTTGAAAAAGTCCAGTGATAGCTTCTGCCTCCCTTCCTCCCTCATATATGGTCACATTTCTGTTCAATCCACATCCTTATGATGGGTGCTCTTAACTGATACGACACTGAAGTATTGTTTTGGTATAGCACTAAAAAGTAGTTAAAATTTGAGCCAGTCCTTGCTGGGCCTTGAATTAGGTCACCCTTCTGTATATGGAACTAGTAAGATGTGGCCAAAGCCTATAGAGTGGTAATATACTCACAAGGGTATAGATTGTAGCTGTGTTGGTCTAAGGACATAGGCAGACACAGTTCAGATTCATTCCATCCAGGAAGAGCACACACCAACTGCAGATGCTTCCTCAGCCTGATGAAGTGTATTTATACCTGAAAGCTTGCTAAGAAGATTTTTTCCAATTATTTGAGTTGGTCTAATAAAAGATTTCAGATCTACCCAAAGAATCATGTCTGCAATATGCTCACAAAGCTTTCCATTAGGGACCGGAGTCATTAGGAAAGCCATAGCAAAACAACCTGTGATGTTATGCCATTCAGTCCTAATGAATGAAACTCCTAAGGAAAGACAACACTTGGCATGCAAGAGGAAGAATAAGAAATAAGAAACTCATCTTATTTGCGGACTACTGTAAGCAAATCAGAGAGAAGGGTAAATAGGGGATGAGCTTTAGTGTTAACTAACAGGCTTTTTAGTATCTCTGACTCAGATCTGATTTAGCTGTAGTTCTGACTCCAGAGATCTCCTGGCTGATGGGCAGAAGTCCATGATCCTTACTGCTCTGAGCCAGATTATGCAACAGGAAAGCGTGTCACACAACCAAGCAAGGTTTATGGAGTGAGGTAACTAGTTATTGTTTTATCTGAAGCACAACACAGAGTGATTTATTCTAACAAAACTTCTCTGCTCTAGCACATTACCTGTACCTCATGATTATTGAAGCTAGTTAAGAGACTATATATGGGATATAAAGTCTTCCCTGTTAACTTCACATATGGGTGCAATGATGAGACTATTACTTATTCTCTATGTATATATTTATTTGTATAAATATATTATTTATATTATTTGTATTATAGTAATAGCGTTACCATATATTATCCAGTTTCAAAAAAGAGGGCACCTGTTGGGGGGGTGGGTAATATGATTTTGGGAGAGGATGATGATAGGCCAGTGCACTTCCCCCTCCTCTCATTCCCAAGCCACATTCTCCCCAGCCCTGCTGCTGCTCCTACAACACCTGTGCCACACTTACAGGTATTTTCTATCAATTTTATTTACATTGACAAATACCTTAATTCCACATCCTGACCCACAGTATCCCACACCATGCTAATGCCCCTCACTCCTGACCTATGGGGCCCTGGCACTGCCTGCGCCTCATGCTTCCAACTCACAGTCCCCCATCTCCCCTGGTGCCCCTCACTCCCAACCTACAGCTCCCGCCAGCCCTGCTGGTGCCCCCCCAGCATCTCCCAGCTGCCCTGCTCCTGCGAGCAAGCAGCTCCTTGCTAGAGCAAGCTGGCAAGTGCCAGGAAAAACTTCAATGCTGAGTAGAGCTAATTCCTGGACATTTGTTCAAATTTAAGCTGCCCAGATGGAGATGGGAAGACCCCAAAACAGGACATGTCTGGGAAAACCCAGACCTACCGTAACCCTAATAATAACATCTAAGATACATGAGCCTCTCTTGGGCTAGACACTATGCACACACATACTAAGAGTCTTTGGACAAAAGAGCATAAAACCTAAATAGACAAGATCAAGTGAGAGGGAAAATGGGGGCACAGAAAAGAAGCAATTTAGTCATTCAGAGGATAAGTCCATCTAGTACATTAATTGCTGCAGTTTGACCTGCTATATACAATTCCCGATATCCCTCTGTTTTACTTCATTTCTCTGTTTCTAAAGTGGGATTTACCTATCAAAGTATTATGACTCCCCTGGACCACAGGTTTCTGCAAAGAGGATTTATAGATAATTGTGATACATCACATGTGAAAAGTATTCTAACAGGTTGCTCACTCCTCAGGCATCCTCCAACGGTGCCCTGTATATCCAGAATATTTTCATGTGAAACCAAAATGGAACAACTAGGGTCAAGGGTAAAAATCCTACAGATGTCTCTGGAGGCATGATTTCAGTCTCAAAACTTCAAATTAACAATACGGAGCAAGGTTGCACAGATGTTGGAGTGACTGAAAGTCTGAATTGCAAGTTAACTCCCTTTGGTGGCCACTGATGACCAGGTCTAGAATTTTTAACTTGAGACTCATTAGCTTCACCACCACCGTATTAACTTGTCTTGCGATAGAGAATTAATGGCTCTCTGGCTGTTCTGCAGCACAGGAAGAAATAGAAAACAATCAGGTTTCACTGCATCCCAAATTGTACTTACACTGTAGAGCAACCCTATCCCTAACACATGGTAGGTTTGGTTAGATGCTTACATTTTTTTTTGGCTAGATGAAAGCTGTGTGTAGTTGCACAGCACTTTCCCCCACTCCTTTGAGTACAGCTCAAGCCAGGAAGCTACAAACCACCCACAGTTTACAGCTCTTACTGATTTCCTCTTGCTATTTTTCATGGGTGTCCAAACATTTTATTTTAACAACCCACTGTAATAAGCTTCAGTTCTAGTCTGGAACAGCAGCCAGATTCAAAACTGTCAAATGTAAAGGAAGAGCAAAAAAGCACAAATTAAAAAATGGCCTCACATATTCTTCTCTGTCCTAAGTTTCACAGACCATTCTTGTTTAATCAGAGCTTAGTAAGGAGATGCTACTCCTATGCCTATTGCCATTTATGTGTTTGCTGTTATTGGAATAGCAGCCATGCTATCTTGTGCTTAACAGTAATCAGTACAGGAATTGTACACCAGCCTGTGAACCACTCCCAAAGAAAAACTGATCCTTCATCTTTCACACATTAACTTGTATGTATGCCCAAAATTACACTTCTCACTGATCGTATTGCATGGTCCTCACTGGAGCAAAAAAGGGCAAGCCTATTTGTAATAATTTCTGAATAATACAGGCTGGCCCTTGCCCTTCTCAGTGATTGTACGTATCCCTCATGCCAGTGATTCTTAACCAGGTATGCTGGTATCCTGGGGTGCTATGGATCATTTTAAGAGTGCTGCACAAGATTAGCACTGTTAAGCATCAGACACCTACACATGATTCAGAAGATAAACCCAGTGATTTCCAATAGGAATCCATAGTATCAAAAACATTCTGACCTGTTGTGGTCTTCCTGAGTTCATTGCAACAAAAGCATTGTTCCTAATTTTTCCATAGTCAAAAACAAGTAGAAACTAAAAACTGGCATTTTCCAAAGGGTGCCTTGAATTGGAAAGGGTTGAGAACCACTGCCCTAAGTTTTGCAGGAGCATTTCACTGATGCTTTGATCAGAGCAATAGTTGTTATGGAAAACATTTGGTTCCTGGGCATACACAGGTGGGAGCACTCAAGGGATTAAGAGGCCTTTTTTAATTCTGATTCCACTGCTTTCATCTCCTTTCTTCCATTCACATAGCAGGCTGTTTCGGTTAGCTGATTACTGTGGGTATGTTTCAGGAACATGCAGATACCCAGGCAGGCCTGGCTATGTCAACACTCTCAGAGCTCAAACAAACCAGTATTTTTAAACTTCAATGAGTCATACTGAGTCCAGCCTCAATTAAGAGTTCATGCTCTCTCTCTCACTCTCTCTCTCACTCTCTCTCTCACACACACACCCCCTTTTGTTTTAAAATGGATTTATTCTGCTAGCACCAACTCCAATGTTTCTATTTAATCTTATAGTAGGCACACAAGGTGAACAGAACTGTAGGATAATCATGTCCAGCCCCTGTTTAAAGCATGACCACCCCCAACTAGATCATTCCAGCCAAAGCTTTGCCTCGCCATGTCTTAAAAACCTCCAAGGATAGAAATTCCACCACCTCTCTGGGTAACCTGTTCTAGTAAGAAAATTTTACCTAATATCTAATCTAAACTTCCCTTGCTGGAACTTGAGACTGTTGCTCTTTGTTCTGTCATCTCCCTCCTACGACTGAGAACAGCCTAGCTCCATCCTCTTTCAAACCTTTCTTCACATAGTTGAAGGCTGCTATTTAATCCCCTCTCAGCCTCCTTTTCTCTAGACTAAATAAACCCAGTTCCCTCGGTCTTTCCTCATAAATCCTGTGCCCCAGCCCCCTCCCCATTTTTGTTGCCTTCCACTGAACTCTAAGTTATCCACATCCTTTCTATAGTGGGTGGCCCAAAACTGAACTCAGTATTCAAGATGTGGCTTCACTAGTGCTGAATAGAGGGGAAGAATCACTTCCCTTGCCCTGCTGGCAACACTCCTACTGATGGAGCTCAGTATGCTGTTAGCTATCTTGGCAACAATGGCACACTGCTGGCTCATATTCAGCTTATTGCCCACTGTAAACTCCAGGTCCCTTTCTTCAGAGCTACAGCCCAGCCAGTCAGCCCCCAGCCTGTACCGGTGCATGGGATTATTTTGTCCTAAATTGTACTTGTCCTTGCTGAACTTCATGAGATTTCTTTTGGCCCAATCCTCTAATTTGTCTAGGTCACTCTGAATCCTAGCCCTACCCTCTAGCATATCTACTACTCCACCCAGGTTGGTGTCATCTGCAAACTTTCTGAGGGTGCACTCTATGCCATCTTCCAGGTCACTGATGAAGACACAACAAAACCAGCTCCAGGACTGACCCCTGGGGCACTCCACTTGATATAGGCTGCCAGCTAGACATCAAGCCATGGATTACTACTCTCTGAGCCTGATACTCCATCCAGTTTTCAGAGTGATCCACTTTACAGTCCATTCATCCAGCCCATACTTCCTTAGCTTGCCTGTGGGAATTTTGTGGGAGACTGTATCAAAAGCCTTGCTATAATCAAGTTATACCATATCCACAGGTCTCCCTGCATCCACAGAACCAGTCACCTCATCATAGAAGGCAATCAAATTTGGTCAGGCATGAGTTGCCCCTGGTGAATCCATGCCGACTTTTCCTAATCACCTTTTTCTCCTCCAAGTGCTTAAAAATGGATTCCTCGAGGCTCTGCTCCATGATTTTTCCAGGGACTGAAGTGAGGCAGACTATTCTGTAGTTCCCTGGATCTACCTTTTTCACTTTTTAAAATATGGGCAGTATGTTTGCCCTTTTCCAACAACCAGCACTTCTCCTGATTACCATGAGTTTTCAAAGACGATGGCCAATGGCTCTGCAATCACATCAGCCTACTACCTCAATGCCCTCAGCTGCATCTCGTCTGGCCCCATGGACTTGTATAAGGCCAGCTTTTCTAGATAGTCCCTAACCTGTTGTTTCACTGTTGGCCGATCTCCTCCTTCCCAAACTGTTTTGCCTGGTGTAGTAGTCTGGGAGCTGACCTTGCCTGTGAAGACTGAGGTGAAAAAGGCATTAAGTATTACAGCCTTTTTTGCATCCTTTGTCACAAGATTGACTCCCTGTTCAGTAAGGGCCCACACTTTCCCCGATTCTCCTCTTTCTACCAACATACTTGTAGTAACCTTTCTTGCTATCCTTCACATCCCTTGTCAACTGCAACTATAACTGAGCTTTGGCCTTCTTGACTTCATCCCTCCATGCCTGAGCAATGCTCTTATACTCCTCCCTAGCCATTTGTCCAAGTTTCCTCTTCTTATGAGCTTCCTTTTGTGACTTAGTTTACTGAAGAGTTCCCTGCTAAACCAAGCTGGTCTTCTGCTATACTAGCTAGTTTTCCTGCACACTGGGGTGGTTTGGTTCCTGCTCTCTTAGTACAGCTTCTTTAAAGTACAGCCAGCTCTCCCAGACTCCTCTCCCCTGCAATCTGGCTTCCCAGGGGATCCTGCCCATCAGCTCCTTGAGTGAGTCAAAGTCTGCTATTCTGAAGTCCAGGGTCCTTACTTTGCTGCTTTCCATACTTCCTTTCCTTGGGATCCTGAACTCAAACCTCTCGTGGTCACTGTTGCCCAAGTTGCCATCCACTACTACATTCCCCACCAATTCATGCCTGTTTGTGAGCCACAAGTCAAGTAGAGCACAGCCCCTAGTTGGCCGCTCCAGTGCTTGCACCAGGAAGTTGTCCCCACTATTTTCCAGAAACTTCCTGGATTGCCTGTGCACTGCTATATTGCCCTCCCAGCAGATGCCAGGTTGACTGAAGTCCCCCATGAGAATCAGGGCTTGTAAATGGGAAACTTCCACTAGCCGTTTAAAGAAAGCCTCATTTACCACTTCTTCCTGGTCTGGTGGTCTATAGCAGACCACCATGACATCACCCTTGTTGCTTTCCCCTCTAACCCTAACCCAGAGACTTTCAATAGGCTTATCTCCAGTTTCATACTGGAGCTCTGAGCAACCATATGGCTCTTTTACATAAAGTGCAACTCCTCCTCCTCTCCTACGTTCCAGCCTCAGGAGTACTTGGCTCATGAATACAAACATTCTGGATTCCATTCCTTCCCATGTGTTGGGATTCCCATGGGTAACCCAGTATGGAGCAAGTGGAAGAGATGCATCTGATTTTATACGTATAAACCTCCTGGACTCTTATGTTCAGTAGAGAAGTAGTCTTTATCTGATATAAAGCCTTTGTGATTAGTTCCACTACTCCAAATGTCAGATGGCAGTAGAGAGCGCAGGAATAGAATTGTCCCCTGGAATCATACAGAGGGGAGGGGGGCTCCTCATTAAGTAAGAGTATTTAAAATAAACTTTTAAAAAGAAATTGTTTAACTGACAGGGAACTCTCAAGCACTGTACAATGTGAATCCAGGTACTCACATGATTTTATTACTCTTCCCTTCTTCACTCTCATTGCTTGTCACATTTTCCTGTTACAGCTTGTGTTTAATTAGAGTATACACTCTGGAGAGCTGGGACTGTGCAACATGTAGCGCAATGGGCTCTGTCGTATGACCGGAACACTTAGGTTAAAATTTAATGATAAAGGTATAGTACCGCATGTTTGAAAATGTGGTTCTATAAGGAAGTCATAAGTAATTGTGAGGTAAAACCAGACAAAAACTTTAAGGATACTTCCTGTATTTGTAACTTCTCCTCTTGTTGGGTTATGATTCAAGCCAGATTGTAGAATCATAGTTTGTAAAACTAACTCAGTTTACATTTTAAAAAGCAATTAAATTTAAAATAGTGTGGCAATGACCCATGATTTAGGAGTGGTATATCAGCCTTCTACCTAAACAGGGTTTAGTCCATAAATAAATTCTCTCTCAGGATCATTAGGCAATCCCACAAGCGCCTTTAGTAGAGACAAGCAGGAAAAATACTTCATTATTATATGAGTATATCATTCTAGCCTATACTAAATGTGACCCACTAAACCTAACACAACTTATATGGCCACAGCAGCTATTTTATTTGCTAAGTGTGATGCCAGCTCTAAAATGGCATATCTCTTTGGCCAGAAGAGTGGAAATTGAGGACAGACAGCTGTGTTGACACTTCTGACTCAATACTCTATACTTTATCACTCACAATAGATGTATTTACATGATCATTTGGCTGACTCAGTTCTTGCCCATGTGTTAGGATGGCATTTTGCCTGAGCACAAGGTGCTAAGTCAATTATACTAAGGCACAAGTGCCAAAGATGGGCAGCCTACACACTGGTAAAAATGTCATTTCTTCTGCAGAAACTGTGTTCTCTCTCCAAGTATTTCCTTGGAGATAGCATATCTCTACACACTCAACTGTGGTCTTTTTTGGCACTGTCTCTACAGGATTAATAGCTATTATCTGGCACCTTTGTACACTTTGGTCTCTTTTGCAATCTCATGATTCCTTAGCTCTAAATACTTGCTCTATAGAATAAGTGTGATGTGGGTAAATTCATTCAGAGAGGTGAAGCTCCAAGATACTACAAGTAATGGATTCAGTACAGAACCCTATAAATAAATATGTTTTTCTGCTTTAAAAGAATAGTGAGTAGACCTATCATGAAAATATGGATTGACTTGAAAAATTCAGCTTTAAAGTTTAAATTGCACATAACCACAGCTGTTGTCTTTTAATGTAATTTCCGTTATTAATTTCAGTCATAAAACACTCGTCTTTGTATGAACTTATGCAGCTTTGTTTCTTGAGTTGATTTAAATATATAGAAGGGGAAAAGGATGCTATGGTCAAACAGGCTCTGTTATATTCATGATGGCTTTCACTTTTCCCACGTATAGTTCAGCTGAATTCAGCATGATCACATGTGGAATAAGGTATTAGTCAATGTAAATCAAATTGGCAGAAAATACTCATAAGTGTGGCACAGGTGCTGTACAACACAGTGCTCCTTACAAATCAGACAAGCAAGCAGAGTGACATGATTCATTTGCATAGCAAACTTTTTTTATACCCACCTGGATTAAAACCCAGTTACATAGGAAGATAAATTATTTTTGTGGCTCCAGGTAGTTACCAACAAACAAAACTACTGAGCAATCTGCTGTTTTCATTCAAAGATCAAAGCTAATTCAAACATGAAGGCAGAATTATCTTTTCACTCAAAAAAGAGATGGGCTCCTTGAGGTTAGCTTGAAAGACATTGGCGGAGCAGTGTGAGAATTTAAGTTGCACACAGACTGTCAGCTAAACAGAGCGTTTCAGTCTCCAATACTGTCAATCTCTCACGTTTCATAAGCAGTAAGGAAAAAAAGATGGCAGAGTTCCAATATGCAGCAGGAAGGTTAGGGCTGTCAAACATGTGCCACTGCAGTAAGAGTATAGATTATCAGAATGGAGCAATAGCTGCTAGCAACACCTGAGCGTGGGATTCATCTTTGCTGACATGACTGGATCTATTATGTACAGTGATACATATTGTACTTATGTCTATATACACCTCTACTACATGCAAATCAAAATAATAATACTAAAGAACCCAACAAAAGCCAGCACAGAAGTTCACTGTATAATCAGTACTGAATCAAACATGCAGTGCATTTATTTGTGTTTTAAGTGAAGGACTTTGTAGGTTTGACCTAACATAAATTGATAGCTCAGCTTACTTGCCCTGAAGTAATCTGCATACATATTTTATCAAGTCACCTCTAAAACCGCTGAAACTGCTAGGTTTAAACTGTTGAAATAACTGCTGTGACTGCTACAGGGTGAGTATTTGTGTAAATGTTAAATTTCAAAACTTCATAAACAAACACCAGCACTAGTCTTTATTAGGCTTATGAGAACAGGGATTTCCCGCTCCCCCTGCCTGGCACCTGCATGGCAGCTGCCCCATGGCATGGGTTCAGCACAGCTTGGGAGGGTACTGCATGCTGTCTGGGAGCTGGGGCAAGTGCTGCTAGTCTCCAGCTGCCCCAGCTCCCAGACAGCGTGTGGTGCCCTGCTGAGTCACATTGCACCAAGGGGCAGCTGCTATGCAGGTGCCAGGCGGGTGGGGGGGATCCTCGCTGCACCCTACTGCCCTGTGTTGCATGGGGGGGGCCTCTACCATGAGCCCTCCAAGGTCCCAGTAGCTGCTGCCATAGCCAGTGATGGCGGAGATTTTTAATTTTTTTGTTTTTAAGTGCTGGGATACTGGGGCTGGGCAGGGAACGGGGCTGGGTAGGGCAGCCATGGGGGCTTCTCCTGCAGCTCCCCTGACCGAGGGAGAGGCAGGCACAGCCAGAGGAGCTGTGGGGGAACCTGCAGCTGCCTGGCTGTGCCTGCCTCTCTCCGGCCGATCCAAATCAAATCCAAAGCCTCTGAATTGATTTGGACCTTTTAATGGGTCTCCCCATTTGATTTGGATTAAGATTCAGCTGCTGATCAGGCTGAATCTCCTCCAAATCAAATCTGTGATCAAAGTTTTGCACAGCCGTAGTCTTTATCCATTAACAATCTTGAAAATCTAAGAGATTTTGCTGCATACAATGCTCAGCGATTCCATCAGTTCATCAATATCTGAGGTGCAGTTCTGGTAGCAAACAGTGTGCCTCATTGCAAAACACACGACTAAAATGAAACAAAACAGGTCCCCTTTCAAAGGTTATCTGAGGATGTTTCAGAAAGTAATGGCAATTTTGAAATAAAACCATTTTGTGCAATGAGTGGGAAACCACAGAGGAGCATGGTACACTGATGTACATTGTACATGGTACATGGTACATTGTCGACTGCACCTGCCTGTACCACAGGCTTGGTACAGACATTCAAAAAGCCTGAGGTCGAATTGATCCAAGTTACACAGTTTTCTATAAGTGGTGTAGCTTTGCTTGCTGGTGAGGGGTGGGGAGGAAAATCTTAGTCTGGGTTCCACCGTCTTTATGCCAGTCTACTGTGTGCCAAACATCTGTTTCATTATGGATATAAACCAGTTTCCAATCACTTAGCCTGGTAAAAGTGTGACATCTGTACCTGACATCATTTACAACTGTGTAGAGAAGTGATGCGGATCAGTAAGTTATCACTGCACACAAAATGGTTTTATTTTGAAATTGCCATTACTTTCTGAAACACCCTCATATATTTGTTCTGTCCTCATTTGCTATCACACTTGCTGTCATTATCATGTGTGAACTTGCTGTTGTATGCACTTGACTCACCTGGCCATTTGCTATTTGTGAGTACTGCAATGGACCCAACCACCAGGAAGGTCAGAGATTTAACGTTTAGAACCAACAGAACTGTCAATTGGTCTATGAGCAAAAACAGAGATCTAGGGGGTGATTTCCAAAGGTACAAACAACAGTTAAAGATCTAGTCTCCACTGATTTTCAATAGCAGTTGGGCACTCAATTATCAGTGGTGGCTTTGACAATCTCTCCTTTCTTTGATTAGACAAGGCATGAAATCATTTAGTATTTACTATGGCCTTATAAGAGCACTGAATCCAGACTCTTTAAGGGACAAACTCATCCAAAGAAGGCTTTTTTAGGGGCACACCAAATATTGCAGCATCATAATATTATACTGGAAAGTAAACTCCATGATAAATGTCTGAAGGAATGATGTATGTTTAATTTAGAGAAAAAGAAATTAAGTGGGAACATATCAGGTTTCAAATATTTGAAAGGCTGCCATACAGAAAATGGAGATATTTTGATCTCTTTTCCCACAGAGGACAGAGCACCTGCGAAGGTGTTTACACTGCTCCAAAGCAGATTTACCTCAAGTCTCAGGAAAAATTCCTAACTTTATGAACAGCATGTCTGTTGTGGAATCTTCTCTCTTGAAGTTTTCAAGAAGAGGCTAGATAGTCATCTAGTTGGGATGGTTTAGGGAAGTGAATCCTGCATCTGTGCAATAGGATGGATTGATGACCTTTGAGGATGACCAGTGTTGCCATCATACACTTAAATGCTACTGTGCAATTCTGAAGAAGCTGCAAGGTAGCTGTTCTGCATTTTGCAAGGCACTCTAGTGCAGTGGTTTTCAACCTTTTTGATTTGTGGACCTCTAAAAAATTTGAATGGAAATGCAGATCCCTTTGGAAGTTTCAAATAGAGGTGCAGACCCTTTTGAATTGTAAGTGTGAGTATTCACACACTTTTGATTGATTATATCATCTTTCCAACACTCTTCTCAATATTCCTTACTGTGATGCTACATCTGACCACCAATAAACTACCAGTTGGAGCAGAACTACAATTCTAAATGGATGGTAAACTGTTTCATCTCAGCTGACTCCAAGTCAACTCCAAGACTGTACATGCTCTCTCAGAAGCAGATTTTCAGGCAATTGTTGACTTCTTTAATAAGGTATACAAGAAAATGGCACTGATACTTAACATTTAGAAGATTAAGGTCCTTCATCAACAAGCTCTTAATGAGCAGTCCCCAGCTCCGGTAATTCATATTTACAGTGAAGCTGGAGAATGTGGAGTATTTCCCATACCTCAGAAGCCATCTCTCAGAAAAGGCTGGCATTGATGAAGAAATCCAATTTCACCTTAAATTTCCCAGTGCAGCCTTTGGACACCTGATGAAATGGGTGTGTGAAGATAACACCACCAGATTTGAAACTAAGCTCATACTTATCAAGCAGTTGTGATACCTACCTTCCTGTAAGGAGCTGAGATATGGACAACATACAGGAGATACCTCAAAGTGCTGGAGAAATACCATCCATGCTGCCTCAGGAAGATCCTTCAAACCCAGTGGAAAAACAGATGCACTAATATCAGTGTCCTCTTGTAAACAAACACTACGAGCATCATGATGATGACCAGTTGGCATTAACCTCACAGGGCCAGCTACTTCATCTAGACTTCAGTTTCATCCAACTCTGGATTCTCATATTTTTCTACATCCTTCATAGAAACTTGAAACCTCTCAACCCAATTAAATAAATCATAGGCTGATATACTCTCTGGTGTGTAATGGGTGTGCTCAGCACAAGCTCCTGGGTGCTGAAGGAGCTTTTATGCCGTCTCTGTGGCTTTTCACTCCCGATGTTGGCTTGATCTTTCCCACTATATTGAGTCCAACTGCCTGATGACCCAAAGTATCCATTCTAACAGGTAGCAATTGTCAGAGCTTAGCAGTGCTCTGACCACATTATTTTTCTCTAGCCATGCCAGGGCCTAGGTACAGGGAATGAGACCCCACATTATCAAAGGATGACTCAAGTCATAGGTCTAGACTCAAAATAAGAGGTGAAATTGTCACCACAACTGATGTTATGAAGGGAACTTCTTTAGGTTTTATGTTTTTTATCCTTCAATTTTTCCTTTCTAAGCACTGGCTGGGCCTGTTAGTATCAGGTAGGCACATAACCATGTCAGTCTCTGGCAATGGCAGCTAATTGACATTGATGGACCACTGATGACATTTCTGTTACTCTTGATCTAGGTAGATGGAATAATTATACTGACTTACCATGACTTACACTGAACTAAAGTAACTTTTTCTCTTGTATAACAGATAAATAGAATAGAACTACTGTAACATTTGGCCTTTTTCATTCAGCTTTAAAACTGTGGTGGTTTAACTATACCATACCACACTAAGACTGGACAGACAACATCACCTCACTTGGCATGTTCCCAAACAGTAAGCCTTCCACCCTGCTTTAAAATGGTAAATCAGTAGTACATCTGTCAACAGCCTGTATCACATTGCTCAGCACAAGCACCTGGGTGCCAACAGCTTATATCAGGTATCTGGATACACATTTTTTCAGGAACGGTAAGCTTATTCCATAGGCTTTATAATCAAACTTAACCTAAACTCTACCAATGGCATTTCTTTCAACTGACAAAATTGTAAGACATTTCTGATTTTTTTTCTTCAGCTCATTTGTCTCCAGGCAGGTAGAAGCTATATTGTCTTCTAACATTTGCTAGATATATTAAAAGAGCATAGAGAAAATGACAAATGGGAAGAAATGCATGTAAGTAACATTATCCATACTAGCCAACCTTTTTTAAAACTACTTATACAATGAAAAGTATATTTTTCATTGATCTTTTGTTAGACCAACTTAAATAGCTGGAAAGAAAAATTTTGGCAAGCTTTCAGGTTTAAAAACCCTGCAGGGTTTTCTCCGACTACTTAAGTTGGTCTAATGAAAGATATCAGATTCACCCAAAGAACTTGTCTGCCTGTGTCCTTAGACCAACACAGCTATAACCTACACCTCTGTATATTTTATTTAGAACTTCCAAGCTCCAACCCTCTCACACATGCTTATTCGCGTTGTTCAGAATGGCACTGTTCCATTTTGCCTTGAGTTTTGATGGTTTGATGGAACAGTTTTTTCCCCTGCTAGATTGTGCCAGGGGTGGGAAGCAGCCCAGCTGGACTGACTTCCCATCCGCAGCCTATGGTCAAAACGTGGACTAGCCTCGTTTTGTTTTGAGGCTATTTCGAGCGCCTTTGTTTTGTTTTGATTTTGCTGTTTCAACCTCGAAATTGGCCAAAACAATGTTGAAACAAAACGGCTGGTGAAATTTCACACAGTCCTAATACTTATGTTTGGTTGGTGAGATTCATTTTCAGCTTTTCCTGGGGAGATGAGACTCATTCCAAAATTTTGTATAATCCAGAATTCAAGCCCATTAGCTCAACCTCATAAATTAATTACCAAGTTTTAAATGGTTTCTTATTATACATATGTTGTAAAATGTAATTTAGCAGATGAGATGCACAGAAAATCAAAATCTGTACAGTGTTTATGACAAAGTCCATGTTTATTATATCTTTAAGAGTTTTATAGTGTTAAGTGCTTTGTTGCCTCGTAGCATATCATTGTTCCAGCAGAGACCTTTTAAATATATCCCAGCAGTGGTACCTTGTTTATTCCTTTGTTCCTAATTCAGTAAAGAAATTTATTTTGGTTGCATCTACACAGAATGAGGCAGAGAGGCACTCTGTATATGCAAAACCCAGAGAAGCATTGCCACCTTTTGGTGGCACTGTGCCTGGGCTAATTAGATTTGCAAACATGGCTACACAGCTGGTTTGGCATGTTGTGCTGTGGGGATATATCCCTGATCCAAAACGCACTGAAGCTGATCTAAATTTTTCTATTGACTCCAACAAGCTTTGGATCATGCCCTTTGTATACAGGCTTGGAGGTTTCCAAGCAGAGGTAGGATGAACAACTGCCAGGAGTGGCTAGGGAGACTCAGTCATGTGCCCCTTTCTTCAAGCATTAATGAGACCACCGAGCACTGATGAGGCCTTCAAGCCTCCCCTTATATCCTCATCCCGGCCCTCTGGTAAGAACCATAACTTTCTGGACTTCCGGAAGGCTTTCGACACTGTTTCTCACCCTGTTCTCATCAGAAAGCTGGGAGACTGTGGTGTCGATGCCCACACGGTCAGATGGG
>JAGPOW010001918.1:724068-750693 GCA_030014935.1 Caiman crocodilus | reverse complement strand
CCCGGTGCTCTTTCCTGCCAAGGCAGGGGGTCGGACTAGATGATCTGCCCAGGTCCCTTCCGACTCTAGACACTATGATACTATGATACTATGATAACACAAATACAAGCCTCTGGGCTACAACATAACAATGCTAATGGAGACTGTGTTCCGTCTCTTTAAGAGGGTAAAGCTTCCATCCTTAGGACAACACATCTCCTAGCCTTGGTACCTTAGACCAGTGTTTCTCAACCTTTTAATTAGCAAGTACCCCCTAACTTCTGAAAATTTTAATAAGTATCCCAACACTCAATTTTCCAGGGGATTTTATATTACAGACTAATGTGTGCTACATGTTGGAAGAAGGGCTGTGTATATAAACCATGATATGACTGATGTCCGATCTAGTGTGGGTAGGGATGCCACCTTTTACACCAGGGGTGCACAACTCAAGTATGTACCTGGGCTAGAAGTGATGTTGTCCAAAACTAGGAGGGCTAAACCCAGTGCTGTGGAAAGCATGACATGCCAAATTATTACTGGGGAATTTTAATGCGCGGTGCACCAAACTTTGCCATAGTTTTGAGAGGAAAAGAGGGCAAGAGAAAGTGTTGGGGTACGCGTGTATCTCATATACACCACAGATGGAGAAAGTAGGCTTTAGACTCCTGGATCCTCACTGTTCTTGTAGACAGCACCTAGTTTCAGGTAGCTCGCTTGGTCAGAGGCTCCTTTCCGTGGTAGTTGCTAAAGAGAGAGAAAGTGTTCCTGCTAGCTCCAGCCCTAGGCTCATATGTCCGCCAGAGCCTTGCTTCCTTCTGGTCAATTGACCGCCTGCAGGAGCAGGCCAACTACCCTATTAGACCATTGCTTAGGCAACCCGCAGCTGTAGAGCTCTGCCTAGGCTTCTGCACAGCCTGGCCAGGCTGCTTCTGCTCTCTAAAGTAGCAGCCACATCTTGGTGCCCTGCTACATATCTCCCTCCTTAAGACTCTGACTCACCCGAGTGGGTCTTCACTGTTAGCATCCAGGAGTGTTCTGTCCATGGCTTCTCTTTACCATCCTTCAGCCTCATGATAACCCATGAAGTGTGAGGGCAAAGGCAAACAAGAGGTGCATGAAAACCTTTTCCCCAGGGAAACAACATATAGGATTGAACAGGAGCTACCACACCACAAGTAGTGCCCCCATATTAGCTAACCTTGGTAAAGTGTCATCCAGAGCCTTGTCCTGGACCAGCTGAGATTTCGTATCAAAATTAAGAGGCATCTCTGATGTTGCCTTCTCTGGCAATTGGTTTCAAATCCGCTAATCTCCATCCCACAGGTCTTCTCTTGACCTTCCACTTCGATTTTGGACAGTTGAGACTCCTTTAAGGGTTTCATCTCCTGATCCATCTCACTCTTTTGACCCAGTAGTGATGCATAGGGAGTGCATGGGGATGTATGTGCACCCACTGAGAGCACTGGTGCACCCTCTGACCGGCTGTGCTCCCCGCTTAGGTGATGGGCAGGGGGGAGGGGTGGCAGGAGCACCATTCCCCCCCTCTTCTCTCCGTGAATGCCAGCTGGGGAATGGGAGCACCACAGACACTCCCGGAAGATGGTGAGTGAGATTGGCCATGGGGGGACCCCCTCCAGTTGCTGACTAGTCACTGGGGCCTTGACCCAATTCCTGGGGCTTTCTACCCAGTAGAGGACATCTTACAGACTCTCTTTCCTTTGACTAGTATCTCCAACCTGACAGGTGAGACCTTCTCTCTCTCCCTGGTCTGGCTGTACCAGGTAGTTGTATACCTTCACTTTCCTGGATGCCTTCTTGTGACTTCTCGCCTCTCTATGCCCCTCTGCAAATTCAAAAGCCTTCCCTTGAGTTCCCACTGTGCTCTCAGTGCTTGCTGGGCATAGCCTTGGCCCCAGAACTCAGTTTTTCCTCTGCCTGTAGGTCTTCCTTCAGCCCCGGTATATAATCTCACTTAGGCAACATCCCCCACTTTCTTTCTAAATAGTCTTTTTATAGTCTACCTCTTTGCTGGACTTGGAAGGTTGCTGACGTATATCTAAGGCCTCCTTCCAGGCCTCTTCCCCCTTTATGGTCTGGCTGCTTTGCATGATGAAAGGCGTCTCCTTTCTCCCTTTGGGGTCACTCCAGTCCCCTGACTTGGGGGTCTCCCGCATAGATTACCTTTCTGCAACTCCCCCTCAGGGTCCTTTCCTTCCATGCTGTTTTTCTCTATGCTATTCCACAGCTTCCCCTTGCAGTTATACTTCTGGTACGGCTTTACCTTTTCTGAAGTTTCACCTACCACTAGGTCTGTGATTCCCACCTTTGGGTCTCCACCATAATCTCATTTTGCTACTCCAGTTTCAGCTACAGCCTCCTGTTTTGAACATCCTTTGGGCTGTGTTTGAGGTTGGTTTACCTTCTCTCTCCATCCTCTGGACATTGGGTGTTTCCCCCACTGGGTGCAACTTTGGCAAAGTCAGGCATCTTTTCTGCTACTTATCCTACTCCAGCCTCTCTTCTGGGTAGCTGTAGTTTTCATTTTTAATTGCTGGATATGGTCGTTTGCTGTGCATGTCTCAGCCTCATGGTTGTTGGGGAGCTCTCCCATCTTTTCCATGGGGTGGATGAGTAGGATGGTTCCTACTCATGGAAGATTGTCCATGTCCTTCCGGTTCCTACTCACCAACTCATCCCATTTCTGTTCCAAGCACTTCACTGCAGATCGGGCCTTTTTCCACATGGGGTTTAGTTCTAGACCCAAGGGTCCATCTTCCACTGTTTCTTTCCGTTGCAAGGCAGGTCCCGTCTCATCTCCTAGGCTCAGGTATACAGGTAGATCTCTAGCCTCTTGGCTAGGCTTCCAGCTTTACAACTACTATGTGCTTTTCAGTCTGAATCAGCGACTCCTTCAGAACCTCTGTCTCCTGGAGATGGTTCAGGGCTTCCGCTCTGACTGCTGTTACATACTCAGCTAATTGTATTTCCCATGAGACCATCTTTCTTCTCAGATGGTCTGTAATCTTTGGAAGCTCTTCTGCAGACAATGTCAATCTGGTTTTTCCTCCTTCTCCAGAAGTCGCCATCAGTATTTGCGGCTTTCCCTCCATCTTAGCAGGTGTGGTCCAGCAGCATGCACCTTGAGCCTCACTCTCCTAGACATCCTGAATCTTTCTGTTTAATTGGTTTCCTATTTCCTGTAGAGGCTTAATGTCCTGCTCCAACAGCAGGATCTGATCTATTCTGGCATGTACACATGCCTGTAGTTGGTTTCTTTCCCTATACATGGCTGCCTCTCTTGCCTGGCTAGTTCTCACAAGGAATCTCAGAGATTGTATTTCTTTCTCTGATTATCCCTTTTGGATCTCTGCCTTTTGCACTTGAGCCCATAACCTCTCACACTCCTCTACTTTCTCCTTCGTTTCTGCCTCAAGGGAGAGCAACTTGTCCTGACACATCTCCTTCAGCTGTTCGCTGGCTTTCTTTATTTCTGCTGCCATCACTTTCTCACTCTGCTGATTTGACCTGGAATTTAGCTGTTTCCTTTTGTACTGCTTGCGCAGCCTCTTCCAATTGGTGGTACTTCTGTTGCCAGCCCTCTAGGTCATTCTGCAACTCTTCTACCTGGTCTTCCTGATTCTGTAGTTGCTTCTCTATGGTCACTGAGAAGCCTTTTAAATCTTCCACCTGCTGTGCCAAGTCTGGCTTTTCAGTTGTCTGGGCTATATGCTTTTTGAGTAGTCTTGATGTCAAGACAACCATTGTTTTCTGCATCAAGTATAACTTCTCTTCCTACTTTTCTCAGCCTCATTCGGGATGAGCTGTTCCAGGGCTTGAGTCCTTTCAGCCTCAGCAGCAATCAAACGTCTGATCTTCTTTGACCCTCCTTCCTTCTTCCCAGTCTACAGACATAATTCTAAAGCAGCAACTTTTGCTTCAGTCTACTCACGTTTGGTCCTTTCCACTTCTACTTCCCATTGTAAGTGGGTAGCTCCCTCTCTCGCTTCATCTGCCTAAAACTGCCAGGTGAGAGAGTCTGGTTTCAGTTTTCCATCTTAGCCATATTTCTCTCTAGACCTTACTTTTCTTTTATTCCCCTCCTTTGGGGAATAAGGGTCCACTGATATGGACTTACTATCTTGTCCTACTCAGCCCCAGAATACTTTACCCCATGCACGGCCGTTTCCCAACCGATGCACCACTGTGACAGGGGCTGTCCAAAGGCAGTCCACCCACCCACCTCATCTGCCGTGCTTTGTTGTAATGAAAATAAATAGATGATTCTAGGCAAGAGGCTGCCTTCTTAATGCCGTAACACAGCATTAAGAAGGCAGTACCACAGAACTCCAACCTGCCCTTTTATTGTGTCCCATGCCTCGCACATGTTACTTTGATGTTATCAACTCTATGCGCCCCCGCGATGCCAAGCCCTCCAGCTCCAGTCTCTGCATTGAGTACTCAGGCATTGAGTTTTCTGGTGCCTAGCTTTCTTTTCTGTGCCTCTCTCCGTGGCATGTGGCTCTGCACCTTTCTCTGTCTCCTAGCTCTCCATGCCTCTCTGTGCCATGCTCTAGCACCTGGCTCTGAGCCTCTCCCTGGTGACTGGCTCTGCATGCTTGCCCTTTTCTCTGAGCGTTAATGAGGCCTTCAAATCTCCCCTTATAGCCTCATCTCCACCCTCTGGTATAAACCATAACCAACTACAAGCCATTGGGCTACATCACAACAACACTAATGGAGACTGTGTTCTATCTCTTTAAGACGGTAAAGCTCCCACCCTTAGGACAACACTTCTCTTAGCCCTGGCACCTTAGGCCCCTGGATGCTCCCTGTTCTTGTAGGCAGCACCTAGTCTCAGGTAGCTCGCTTGGTCAAAGGCTCCTTTCCTTGGCAGTGGCTAGAGAGAAAGTGTTCCTGCTAGCTCCAGCCCTAGGCTTATATGTCCCCCAGGGCCTTGCCTCCTCCTGGTTAACTGACTGCCTGCAGGTGCAAACCAGTTAACCTATTAGGTTGTTGCTTAGGCAGCCCACAGCTGTGGAGCTCTGCCTAGGCTTCTGAGCAGCCTGGCCAGGATGCTTCTGCCCCCTGAAGTAGTAGGCACATCTTGGTGCCCTGCTTCACCCCTCATGAATGGAATTGGACAATTCTTTTTTTGAACAACAAGTTCCAGAATGCTAACGATACTCTACATAATGGCCGAATAACGCATTTATAAACTTAGAAGGGAAATATTCCATGATTTATCTAGATTCTTATACAGCACTTATAGCCATGGCTATATTCAGTGTAGTATTTTAGATACAAATAAGTTCTATTAAGTGAGTTTACTCGCATAAATTAATACACTTTAAAGAAATTCCACAAAAGGTATTGATATTTTTTTCCTTTTTACTTGTATGGTGATCATTAATATTTTGTTGGATTTGAAGATGTAGGTTAAATTTAAGACCTTTTTTCCAAATATGAAGGAAATTATCTTTGTGATGAGACATGAGATGACCTCCAAGCTTTAAGAGTCTTGGATGAGTTCAAATTTGAACCTTTTTTGCATTCAGGACACCTGCGTTATGTCTGATTTTATTGATTTATATTTCATCTTTGGCAAGCATCAAAGAGCTTTGAAGAATTACAAACTCCACATACTGTGTAGAGGATCACTTAATTTCAGATATAACAGAAGTGCTTGAAGCTTCATTTTTACTCCATGTATGGCCAGAATCCAATATTTGCATTACTACTTTCTTCAATTAGTGTTGTTTCATACTGGTATAAGAATGTCTCTTAATGTTGCACAGTGTCAGAAGACAATTAACCCATCAACTCAGCATGTAAAAGATATTCAGTGCAAAAAGAATAAACCCTACAAAATGTCTCTTGCTATTACTTCTTTTTAATTTATTTCCTAACTGCCAAAGCTAATTCTTTCATTGTGCATTTTTATATCCCTATTTGTCGTTTCATTTGTTCTGCCAAGATAAAAAGCAAAGGAATTAATTTTGGAAAATATATTACTTACCGTCTAGTCAAGCAGAAGCAAAAGCCTATCATCTTAGGCCTTTACTGGTGTTGGAAAGTATAGCTATTTTCTTATGTCATACTGGAGAACAGGGTCACTTGAACTCAATGTCTTTATCAATGTTTCTATATGTTTAAGGTTACTCTCTCATTTTTAATGTTATAAAACTGTGAAGGCTTTCACAGACAAGGTGATCTATCGTGCAATGTCATCACCAAAGGGGAAGGAGCAGATAAGACAACAGGAAAGAAACTGAAATGCAGGTTACACGAATATCTGACTTTACATCCTTTAGGAGAAATATTCACAAAAGAAAAACCACATGGATAACCATGTAACAAAGGAACAGAAAAATAATAAATGTTCCTCTCTGGTGCATTATGTATTTATTGGTAGTAGTAGTAGTAGTAGTAGTAGTATCACAATAACACTAAGAAGCCTCAATCAAGGATCAGAGTCCCATTGTGCTAGACACTGTAAAAACAGTCTGTGGCCAAGCAGCATACAATCTGGGTAGTCTATGCTTTCTGTATAGTCCATGGGTGGATCTAGGATTTTGAAAAGGAGGGTGCAGGTGGTGTGATGCATTATCATATATAAAATGATACATATTTTTCTCCAGTTAAACAGAATCAAGAAGCTATACTAATATGCCAGAGGCCTAAAACTATATTATTCAGTTTAACATCAAAGCAAAGCAAAAACAAATAAAACTTTATTGGAACGTGCACTTCTTTGCTAGATTATATATTCAGTTTAAAAGACACAAGAAACTGAGCAAAAAATAATGATTACAATAGTCAAAAGTCATTAGTCCTGTGTTCATTATATTAAATGTACACCTCCTGTTCAAATTCATGAAACAAAATCAAGCCTTTTTAAAAAGTGCCTTTTTAAGTGTCTTGGCAATGCCGCCAATACTTTACTTCTAGTCATTTCTAAACCTGACTTAATAGGACCACAGCTAAAACAGCCTCCAGGGATGTGAAATAGAAGAGAGAGGTTACCAGAAATGGCTAACAGACAGCAGCATTGCAAAAAAAGATAGTTTAAATAGTGAAACATCAAGATCATTAAAAAAGAAAAAGCCATTAACACTTATGGAGTAAAGAGACATTAGCAGGAATCAAGTAGATTATAATAAGCCTTCATATGTCAGTTGACTCCCTCAGGTCTTCCTGAATAGAAATGCTGCTGCCTCTCCTTGGCAGTTAGTTTTAAAGTTTGGGTGAAGCAGGAATCAAAGGTGGATACAACTGCACCATTGCAGCCTGCGGGGTACAACTGCACTGCTCTGCTGGATCCGCTACAGATGTAGTCCCCACAATTACCACTGATAACAATAGCATGACCACAAGCAATTAAATCAAATTTGAAAAATATGTAATATACAATGGCACCTTTTCAGCCAAAATATGCCACCCGGGTCTCAGTTGCACTACATTTTGTTCTATATAACTGTATTTTATGATGTTTCCTCAGACAACTCACAGTCTCTTTGTGACATATTCAGTTCTACAGACATTAACTGAAGTGAAAGTCACTCCTATTCAGAGAATCAGCACAAGGCTCAGGCAGTGCCAAGGCTAGCCCTGCATACAGAGGGGATTTTCATTCCCAGTGACCCCACTTAGATATTTTGTTGATTTTCTTTAGAAGATCCACAGAATGTTTATCATGTTATAAGTCGACTGGCTTGTTATGGTAACTATATAATAAGGTATTTTTTCTCTCTGAGCTTCATTAAACTGATAGACTAAGCCAGTTGCTCAGCATGTGAATGTATTGTATTCCTACTCTGAGATATTCACCTATGCCTGACTTTATGCCTTGTGAAATGAGCCTCTGCTGGTTCAGACTGTGTGTGAAACTTGCAGCAGGAGATGTCTGATATGCAAGTTTATCATACAAAGCACATGGGCAAGGTGTCCTCTCTACACAAGTAGCTGGAACACTTATAATAGGATGCTACGGAGATGTACCTCTAGCCTGCTGTGGTACCTCTGGCTAGCCCTGCCTGCAATCCAAGGTGATCAGTAGTGAAAATAAGTTGACATTTGGTTGAGAATCATGTTTTTCCACTGGGATGGATTTTGATTCTATGGCAATATCCTCAGAAGAGTTTCTACCAGAAATGGTATTTGCCCTGGGATAGAAACAAAACCAAGATCTGGAGAATCCCACTTATACAGGTAGGCTTCTGCCTATTCATCGCTTCACCAAGGACAGAATATGGAGACTTGCTGGCCAGGAATGAAGCCTCCATATTGGACTGCTAACATGTGCTAGCTCTTTATGTCTAAGTCATTTTTATTATTTGTGGGAGGATGAGGAGGCCATCCACAAGCAGAGAAAATGGAGGAGAATGGTACAGAAGAGTTACAGTAATGCATTATTTGCAAATTATGTGCAAAGAAAGGATTGGTCTAATGACTCCAGTGCAAAATATCTTAGATATTATTCACAACATACTGGGTTCAGGTTAATCGGGAACTTTATTTTAAAGATATTACCAAAAAAGAGACACAATTGTGTGAAAGAGTTTAATTTTCCAAGGAAGGGTGAAGGACTGTGTTGACAGGTTGCTACTGTGCAAATCATGGTTGCAAGCTAACTGGTATTTCAATCCTGACACATCCACCACTAGGCTATCCCCATTGGTTGTGACTGAAAACCTAACAAATTTGAACACTGATTAAATTAAACAATTAATTCAGGGGAAACTGTATTCTTGATGGTTCTTAGACAAATCATGCCAGGTAATTACACCACAAAATAGGGTTACCGTATGTCTGGGTTTTCCTAGACATGTCCTCTTTTGGGGCCTTCCAATCTCCATCTGGGTGTATTTTTGAAATCTGAACCAATGTCTGGGATTTTGCCGCTCTTTGATGGCGGGAGCAGGGGGAGGGTGATTAGAGGCAGGGAGCACCACATGTGTTTGTGCACACCTTGGCAGCTGAATGCAGGTAAGTCTGGGGGGGGGGAAGGGGTTGGAGGGCCAGGGCTTGGGGACTGTCTGGAGGTGGTGTGTGTGTGTGTGTGTGTCGGGTGTGTGGAGGGGATGGGTGTGTGAGGGGCCAGGTGCTTGGCCTGTGATGGAGGGTGGTGGTTGGGCACTGGGGCTGGGCCTGGGACTGTTGCAGCCCAGGGGGGCAGGCGGAAAGTGCCTGCCCTTCCAGCAGGGGAAAGGGGCCCTTTGATGACTTCAGGGAACTCCGTAGCTGGGCCAGCAATACCAGGGCTGGTACATGTGATTGTGGGGCTGGGCCAGCTGGGAGATGCTGCTTGGAGGGGGGTGGTCCTTGGCCAGGCCACCTGGTGTGGTGCAGGAACCATAGCCCTGGGTGGGTGTTGCCACAGGTCTCCCCTCCTCTTCCCTACCACCTGCGCTGGGGCTGAACTTGCTCTGCCACTGGCCACACGAATTGGAGGCCATGCTCCAGCTGCATTAGGATGGAGGCAGCTGGGGGACCCCTCAGCAGAGCTGGGAGGAGTAGGGGGCTGCAGGTCAGAAGTGAGGGGCACCAGCAGGACTGGGGGGGCTGTAGCTTGGAAGTAGGGGCAAGGGAGTGTCAGGGGGACTGTGGGTTGGGAGTGTAGGACACTGGCAGGGCTGGGGAACCTGTGGCTCAGGAGTGAGGGGCACTGGAAGGGGCAGAGGGCTGTGGGTTGGGAGTGAGGGTCACCAGCATAGTCGGGGGAGCAAGGGACTATGGGTAAGAAGTGAGGGGCAGCTGCAGTGATGGGGGGCTGTGGGTTGGGAATGAGGTGTCCCCCTGACAGGTGTCCTTTTTTTTGGAACTAGAAATATAGTAACACTACCACCAAACATAGTTTAGCACTGGATCCATTGTCCCAGAAGAATCAGGACAGCGTAAAATGAAACTAGATTTAGTGAAACATACAGAAGTTGTACCCAGGTCTGTTGAAGATTTGTGTATGATTGCCTTTTTTGCATAGTATCTTCTGTTTTATTTCATTCAACCTTAATTTTTCAAATATTAAGATTTCTGAGAATTTTTCCTTACTCAAAGAACTAAAATATGGCTGAACAGATTAATCAAAACTTTAAAAAAACAGTTTTGCTGAAACCGCATAACAAATATCAACTCCAACCAAATTTATTTAAGAAAATTATGGGAACCAAGACAGTCAAGTTAAAGAGCAATAATCAGAATGTAATCTTACCTACAAAGCACTCAGTTTGCAAAAAACCTCTTCCTCCTCCCTACTGTTCTTCCTAACCTCTAAAAGCTTGGGCGAAAGAGGAGATTAAGAGCTATTCCATTCAGTGAGAAAGAATGGCTTGCATTTAAAAGCTTGCCTAACTTTATCCCAAATACAAATACCCAATATACCCAATAAAAATATCACCCTTAGAAATCTGTTCAATAACATTTTGGACCACATTCTCAGAGCTGTGTTGTTATTTTGTGCCATGCTGGTAGCATAATACAGTTTAAATAATTTAACTGGTCTAGATGGACCACCTGGTGAAAAGGTGCAAAGCAAAAAAGTTCTTCCCTTCCTGACTGCCATCATGGTAGGAAAAAGGAAGCATATGTTAAAGATACCCAGATACTGTATGCTGACACTTCGTTCAGTTTTTTGCCTCCTGTAGCCATTGCAGCCCAATGTGAAGTTGGGTCATTCTTAATCTCCTTTAACTCACTACGGGGCTGCTGACCTGCACAGAGGACCAGGAAGATCAAAACAGCACAGTAAACCATTTTGCGCAACACTGCTGGCATGTGCTTTGTGCTGTTTAGTCATGCCCCAGGTTCTAGTTGTTCATCAATCTTAAAAAAACCCTCCCATTTGTGGTGTTTTGTGGTGTTTTTTAAATACTAACTCACAATCTGTGCCCTTGGAAGGATATTGCTAAGCAGCACTAAAAGCCTTTCTGTGGGGCAGATAATTGGGTAGACTTATTACCTTAAAGAAAGCAGTTCATGTCTCTAGAGGGAGAAATTAAAAATCTGGAGAGCTATAAAATACCCTAATCAAAGAGGATAATGTTAAAGAAAAGGAGGAAAAAAAATCCCCAAGCCTTCCATATACTATAGTGAAAAGCTAAAAAAAGGGGGAAAAAAAAGCTAAAGTAGCACTTGTCAGAACAAAACAAGCATTTGGTGCAGAGGGGAGGAGAGAAGGACAATAAACAGGATTAAAAGGAAGAGCTGGATAACAGTATCAGAGCAATTAGAGTTAATACAGTGGTTCTGAGTTATACCCATCATATTGCCCTCATGCTGTCTCAACTCTGCTATTGAACTGGGGACAAGTGTAAAGAAATACACGCAGAACAGATCATTTCACCCTAGGCACAAAGGAAATTCTCACAGAACCTCTCACTGCTTTTCGTCACATTGGAAACATGAAGTTAGGAGTTCTAGAAACAATAACAAGGAACAGCCTAAAACTGATATTAAACCTCTACCAGCAAAAAAAGCACTTGCTTATCTAATAGAAACTTCAAGTGTCAAAAAGCATACAGAGATATTGAATACAAATGCAGTGGGGTTAAGCGTCTGCAGGTCTTGGGAGATTTAACTTATAAAGCTGTATTTTATTTCTCTGAGCTATTCTCAAGCTGTTTTCAAAATGTGTCACTTCATTTTCAATTCTTTTGTACTGCTTTGGGCTCTGAGCTATCTCCTTTTCCAGTTGAAGTTGCGCTTACTGTAAGTCATTCATTTGAGTTAAATTCACTTCCAGAATTAATGTCAAAAATACTTAGTTAATATTATCTTCATCAAAAGAGATCATTTGAGAAGGGTCTTAATAATTCCCAGTCCTTTGTAAAGGTATTAGGATATAAAAGTATTAAACAGCAATTAGGTATTATCCAGTATGTAAACTGCTGTAATTTGAATTTATGAATAAGGTATGCTTTTAATGCAGCAAAAATGTAGGGACCCTTTAATAATGCAGGTATTATAGACTGCCTATGATTGCATGGTTGTTAAATTTTATCACAAAGTATTTAAATATTTGGAATTCCATCAGAGACTGTCAAGAATGGTTAGATTGTTAAAGCCCCGTATAGGCTTTTAGAATCACAACTCTTAAAGGTTTTAAAGATGGTAGATTAGAAGTTGACAATGGCTCTTGTTTATATGCAAAACCTATGTAGGTTATTTTAGATAATAAATTATGTCAAAGAAATATATTAATTGGTAGGACAAAGCAAATGCTTCCCTAAGGCCTGATCTTCTAAATCCTTATGTAGGTAGTCCTCAATTTACAATGTTTTGAGTTACAAGATTTTGCACTTACATGGAGAGCCCACACATGCAGGCACGTGCACTTGCAGCAGCTCAAGTAGAAGGGGTACAAATTTGAGCTGCGGCTTTTTGCCTCAGTGCACATGCTCAGACGTGCACTTTGTTGTGGAGCAAATTGTGCCACTTGGGGCAAAATAACCCTGCCTGGCTTCTCCCAGATCTGCAGCCAGGGAGAGCTAGAGCCCGGAGCCAGCACCTATACTGTCCCCGGCAGAATAAAAATCTGCCCTGTCCTGACCCCATCAGTACAAAAAGCTGCCCTGGCAAGTACCTCAGGGCTATTTACTCTCAGGAGCTTCTCGGTCCTAGACAATTGGTACCTGGGGACACTACCCCTTGTGCCAGCTGGACTGCTGCAGAAGCCCTGAGAGTTCCCTACACCCTCTACCCATTGCAGCAGTCTGGCAGTGGGGGCTGCTGCCTGATGTGCACCAGCCACACCTGGAAAAGGACAGCACAGCCAGTAGAGAAAACTGCCTCTTTGGACCAGCTGCCAGTGGGCTGTGGCTGCAGAGTTGGCCTCTGTGCAGCACTACTGCCATGTGTGCTCCTGCCCGGGCATCTGGACAGCTATCACCTGGAAGATGTTCCCAGTGTGGTGGCCTGCTTTGAACTGTCAAAGCATGTCCTCCTGGCCACAATTGGCCAGGAGCTCAGTCACCTTCAGCTGGGTCCAGAATGCCAGCTCTGAGCAGGCAGGGTCCTGCCACTGGCTTCCCTAGCAGGGATTCTGGTGTACCCTATTTGAAAACTGAAAAATCCCTGATAAAAAATCCCAAAGTCACTCTATAAAATACCCCAAAATCCATGTTCCTCCACAATTAAAACAAAAGACCACTATATATAGAGAGAGTGAGAGACAGCGATCAGTTGGGCAGTGTTTTATTAATATATCTACAGAGTTAAAGCCATTTGGACACCTATCAGTGTCTCCATCACCATACTAAAATGAATTCTATATGTTTTGCTGGCCCTCACAGGGGATTACAGTCCCCCCCAACAGGGGTTACACCCTCCCCACCAGGGGCCAAGTGGCCCCTGCAGGGGCTATCCCTCCTGCAGGAAGCACATGCCCCATTCCAGCCCCCACCCCCCCGATTGCTGCCCTGCCTGGCCCCATCGCCCAAATGCAGCCCCCACAATGGCATAAATACATAAATACATTAATGTAGATATACTCAGAGCCGACCTGAACAGGGTGTGGGGCCCCGGGCAAACCAATCCATGCGGTGCTCCACCCTGCTCCGATCACACTTGCCCCAGACCCAAAGAAGCTGCTCTGCCATTGGCAGTGGTGGTGGAGTGGTAGCAAGTGGCTGGACTTGAAACAAGCGGTGGCAGCACAGAGTCACTATGCCTGCTCTACCTAGCTCCACAGGGCCTCCCAAAGCATGGGACCCCAGGGCAGTCACCCAGATTCAGCACCCCCTCTCCCAGGGACAGCCCTGGACATATTACTCATCTATAACTGATAGAGTACAAAATTCTGGGTTATTTTGTGTGAAAATAGGGTATTCTTGGTTCAGGAACCAATTCCCCATTTATAACATTGTTTTCTATGGGAAAATTGGCTCTGAGTTACAACAGTTCAACTTCAGATGCAGTTTTCAGGAACCAATTGTCTTGTAAGCCCGAGGACTGCCTGTACACATGTTGGTTTGCAGAATTGGCACCTGAATTATAAAATTATTTGCCTGGTGATATGTTTCTTTAAAACAATATGAGCTGCTGGTGTTTACATAAAACAAAGAAGCCATAATTAAAAGACCACTGAAGGCAATATACAGACTTCCACTGATTTCAGTGGTAGTGCAGATTCAGGTCCACAGTGAATTTATGCTCTGGAGACATGGATGTGAAGCCAGAGCTGCCTGCCAGGATCACGTGATGGCCTCACTGACCCTTGGACACCATTTGCCAGAGGTGGCACTGGTCACCATTGCCCCTGGGTGAGCCCTCCACTTGTTGTACTCACCACAGCATGTGCACCCATGGGGGTGGCTGGGGTGCTAGCTGCCTGTCCCCAGGCTCTGCCCCCAGCCACCCATGCTGCATACCCTTCCCCCCTTCCAGGATGGCCCACAAAGGACATTGTACATAGTTTTCACATGGAAGAAGGTTTTTTTATTTCAGGTGGGTGGGAGGGTGGGGTGGTGGTGGAAGGGCTCTGTTTTTTGGGGTAGGAGGGGACTCTGCTTGATGTGAGAAGAATAAAAACTTATTCTTTTGAGACATGCCTGTAGTGAGTATTGTGCTGGAGGTGGGCAGGGGCCCTGTGGACAGTGGTGCAGGTGTGCTAGAGTGGGGCGTGCTGGAGGATGTGGTTGGCCAAAGGCCCCGCTGCTGGGTGCCTGGCTCTCTTGGAGCCTTGGAGGGGTGGAGAGCTGCCACTGCCAGCACAGGTGGTGCTCCAGCTGTCAGGTAGCCTCTATGTGCCATGTCTCCTTTGCCCAGGCCTTGTGGAAAAGCTCCTCCTGGGCTTCACAGATGTTATGCAACATGCAGACTGCAATGGTCACCTGGAGAAGGTTGCCCTCATTGAACTTGAGGTGGGTAGTGAGAGTGTGCCAGGGTCCCTTGAGGTAGCCAAAGGTGGACTGCACCAGGGTGCAGATCTGGCCTGGGTGATGGTTGAAGTGGGCCTGGTGGGGGTCCAGCAGGCCAGTGTAGGGCCTCATGAGCCAGAGCAGGAACAGGTAACTGGGTCCCCAGTTTACAGGGACAGAACCACCATGGTGCCCAGCTGCAGGTCCAGCACTCCTGGGGTGCAGCACCCACTCTCCACAAGGCTCAGTAGGCCAGAGTTCCAGAAGATAAGGGAGTCATTGGCCCTGTCCAGCCAGCCAGTACTCACATGCATGAAGGCACCTTGGTGGTCCACAACTGCCTGGGGCACAATGGAGTGAAAGCCCCTCCGGCTGTAATAGAGTCAGTCTCTATGGGGCAGACAGGCGATGGGGATGTGGGTCTGGTCCAGGGCCCTAATGCACTGGGGGAACCCTTCCATCACCACCAGAGGGTCATGCACATACAGCATGGTGCCCGCCAGCATGTCCTGGAGGGTGCCACACACCTCTAGGATGGCTTCCCCAGCAGTGGCCTTGCCCATGCCAAACATGTGGTCGATGTACTGCAGGCTGGTGGGTGTGGCTAGCTTCAGAGGGGTAAGGGCCAGGCGGGTGTCCGTGGGGAGGGGAAGCCACATGCCAGTGTCCTACCACTCCAGGTACAGGCAGAGCTGCTCCAGGAGGTCCCAGAAGGTGGCCCAAGTCATGCAGAATGGCTCCAGCCACTGCTCATTGTCCCAGGTATGCTGGACAATATGCTGCCACCAGTCCTGACTGGCCCAGTGGGCCCAGAGGCAGTAGGGCTGGAGGATCAGGAGGGTGATGGTGGCCCCAGTGGCAGCACATGGTTGGTGGGCTGGTGGTTGCTGCATGTGGGGGGAGCCAGGAAGGACAAGATGGCTTTGAGCAGGGTCAGTGGGCCAGGTGGTTGATGTGGTGGGCCAACAGGGAAGCAGGAAGCATGCTGTGGAAAGCAGGAGCATGGGACACTGGTCGCCACTTCCAGGGGCAGGGCTAGAGGCTGGAGCAGCCATGGTGCAAAGAGGCAGAAGTGGTGAGGAGTGTGCTGCTGCATGCTGTCCCTGCAACGTGCACACTGCTCCTGGCCAGGGAAGTTGCTGACCAGAAAACAGAAACTGGGTTGGCTTTTGAAGAGGGCTGCACTGGTAGCCAGAGCCTGGAGCTCCCCTCTCCCTCCGCCCATGGTGGCAGAGGCCCACTGCAGGGCCTTGGGAAGCAGAAGCAGATTGCCAGCAAATCTGCTCCCACTTCCATGCACCTGTAGATGTGTGCCTAGCACCATTTACTCACAAGTAATTTAATCACTTGTAAATTGGTGCCATATCAAATGCACATGTGGATGTACCCAGTATGTCTTGGGTTGTGGACACATTACACAACCTATTCTATTCCATAGTCTTTTGAATCAAAACCAGAGGAGAAGGGAAGTGCACACGCAACACACTTGTTTCATCAGAGTAAATGAAACCCAGCCTCCGTGTTTTGCATCCTCTTCCCCTCTGAATGCTTCTGCTGATGTTCATCATTTAATCAGGCATCAGTAGAAAGAGAACTGACATTATTAGCTTGAGAGTTCAGTCAGCTGTTGACTGGAGAAGCTGTGAGAAGTTGCAGTGGCAAGGAAATGGGCTGCAGGCTCAGGAAGGTGACCCTGCACTTCTCTGCACAATTATGGGCTGGCAGCTCCATTTTCAAGTAAAAACTTCACTTATGTAGATGTGAATTGGCTTAGTTCTCCCCTCCCCTGCCCTCCCAAGAGGAAAAGATCCTCATCTGCAATGAATGCATGGATTTTTAAGCCTTTGGTGCATCTGTATAGTTTACCAAACAGAAGCAGGTTTACAGAGTATTTCCTATCCACACTACAAATGGTTTCATAATCTATTCATTACATTGTCAGCTACCTAATAAGAAGGCAGGGTACAGATGCACTTTCTAGACTAAATATATCAGAGGGACAAGGATTCATGAACTTGAGCTGACTTCATTGGGTGCTGCGACAGGACTTAAACAGAACTGTCTGACATCAGCTAAATACCTCTCTCGGTTACCTAATAAACAATTGTTTTCCAAGCAACGGACACAGGCTCATTCATATTTACTTTATTAAGAACCCTGAACATAAAATAGTTTTATAAAGTTCTCTGGCTCTTGCTGAGCCAATACTTGTGCCATCCATGAATCTGTTGATAAATATAAATAAACCACTTGTTTACTGCCCAGACCACCTGGAGGTGATCCATCTGTGCAATCCTGACTCCAAGAGCCTTGCCCCTGTAGTTGCCTCCACGCGGTTTTGTTCCTTACATCAGTGGGATTTCACAGAACTACAAGGATTGATCTACATGAATCGAACTGCAGGACACAGACTGGCTAAGCAGCTTCTGGGTCCTTGCAGAACAAAGCTAAGGAACGATGGGGTATCCGAAAGCAGAAGCATTTATACCTTGATGGTATAAATTACACAGGCAGGCAGGCAGACAAAAGTGAGCCTGTCATACTGGCATCATCTCTTAATTATCTTTATTTAAAAATTTGCAGAACAAGATCCTAAACTGGAGCATGCCAGCAAAGCTCGTTTTAAGTCTACTGAGGTCCTATGCTTTACATCACTGAAGGTTCTGGCCCACAGTACATACATTTTAATCCTTCTGTACAACCTGTCCACTCTTCTTCATTGTCCTGATTACGTTACATATGATCAAAAAAGCAGAAAACTAACTTTTTCCAAACAGTAAAGACTGATTTAAGCATATTTTATATTTGCCACGTAAAAACATATAAAGGATCTAGCAGTTTATGATTTAGTTCCCTCTTTTTTTCCAAGGTGTCAATGATGGGGTTTATTTATGTTTATTCATTTCAGATATTTACCTTTGTTTTATATCCAGCTCAGAAACACACTACACACGTCTTTTAGTGCACGCTGTCTGACTTGCAAAAGCTTGACACCAGCTCAAGAGAGATGCCTTTCTGTGTTCCTACTGGTTGCCTTAAAGGCAAAATCGTAAACAAGAATGTAAAAATGATACTACAGCACAGTGATACCAAGACATTTGGTAATGAGTCTAGCCAAGTGAGGAGAAACCCCTCCCACACCCTCACTTGAATCTCTGGTACAAAGGCAAATTTCATGAGTAATTTAGGGTATATGGCTATGGCATTTCCAGTGTCTGTCAGTGTCTTTGTTTTTGAACAGAAAATGAATGCACAGCTAACATTCCTAACACTGAATGCAAATGAAAAAAATCACTAGCGCAATTGAAGAAAAAGGAATTGTTTGACTACAAAACATGGGATACAAGTGCACCATAGCTATGGATAGGTATTGGCAGAATTCATTTATTAAATAATGCCAAAATTAGTGTTACATTCAGTAAAATAATGGTAAAATGAAAAAAAAAATATGGAAGGGAAAGTTCAGTCTGTCCCTTGTCCACATAAACACTGAAACTTTATCTAAGCATCTTTTACCTGCAGTACTATCCTGTAAATCTGTTGAGAACAATCTCTGCCTTGATATTTTGGTACTAAAAATTTTTAGTCTCAGGGTATAATCCAAAGCAAAGTCTCTCTCCTAAAGTCCTTTAACTATTCTGGTCCTGCCTGAATCCATATGCGTAAAATATCCTACCAAAGTATTTTAAAGCCTTAGCACTGTTCACTTTGATTCCAGAAATGGGCTGAGAGGAGACTGAGGAAAAAATGGAGCATAAGTAGGAGTCTTGCTTGAGATGGATAGGAATGGAGTTCAGGAAAGAATGGATCTGCCTTTTTTTCAAAGAGCTCAACCCATGCCTAATTAAAATTTTTCAAAGGCTAATTTGCTTCTGATTCACAATACTTAGGGAGCTGTTCTCTTCTTCAACTTCAAGTCGTTGCCATTAGTGTCAAGGAGAGTTATATGCATGTATGGAGAGAAGAATAGACCCCGTGGCGTGTAATCGTTTAACAAGTATCTGCCATCTGTGACTGCAACTATTGATTCTATTGCTGGAAAAGTAGTGCTGCATCACTACTATGTGCACAATAGCAGTGCAGTATCACTGTACCACAGCCAGTTTTGGTTGTATACTGAGGTAGGCAGGGATTTTTAGCACCTGAAAAACATGATTACAACTCCATACCATACCCTGGAGCATATTGAATAATCCAACTCTACCATCATTTTCTGGTTATTGTCTTTTAAAGTGCACTTCCTCCTTTTCCACCTCAAGACTGCCTCAGTCCTTCAGAGTGATCGACATCTAAATGTCCACGGTCCCTTTACATGATGTAAACAGTGGGATTTCAAATGCCTCTGGTCATCCCCTTAGACCATTTAAACACATTTCAGGTGTTAAGTGGCTCTGGTCCTGAGAAAACATTTCCTAAGCTAAAAATGAAACTTTAAAATGTCTAACATGGATGATGAGATTATAACCTGAATTATAGGAAATTCAAGAAGGTGACTGGTAGAGGCATATTCCTAAAAGAAATTTCCCCCAATGCCAGGAGTCATCCTATAAGAGCTTTGAAAGATGTCTTTAAATTAAAAAGTCAGAAGGAAATAAAGTTTCAGAGAAGTCTGCTTTCGTGAATGTCCTCCCTCGACAAGGTTTGTTGTGCTACTTACAACAGATCTGTAGCAGAAGATAAATACAATGTACTAGTATTTCCACCAAAGTGACATGGCTGACACTTGCAATGCTGGTATAAACACAAGCATGACAAGCTAAAACTCAATTTACTTTTTAGTCCATAAGGAACATTAAAAGAATTAAGAAATAAAAGCAACCAACTAACCAAAAATCTCCAGGTTTGTCAGATAAGAATAAGGAAAAAAAATAATATCAAGAGGAAACTTTATTTTCACAGATCAAAGGCTTCTGTGTTCAATTTGTTAAATCAGGTCACAAGTTTTGGGATCCTCTAATGTTCCACAGTATACTTGGACACCAAAATACCCATGTAGATTTCACCTGGTTCTAACCACGATGATCTATGGTCTCTGTCATACATTACTCAATACAGTGCAGATGGACAACTGGCTTTCCAATTCTTGTATTCTTCTTTAACATCAAGGTGTGGCAGGTGAGTGAGGAAAAGGATAGGACCAGGGACATAAAATAGGCTGGAGCCCACTGAAGCACCCGCCAACAGGCTCTCAGGCTTAGAATATGTTTTATTGAGATCAGTGATTGTCAAGCAGTGTGTTGCAGCACCCTGGGAGCCTTGAAATCTTTTGAAGGGTGGTACAGTACGTCCCACAAAGTTAGCACTGTTATGTTTGCGAAAAAGATTCACATAATAAATCCAGAGATTTCAAACAGAAATTCAGAGTTGGGGTCCTTCTGAGTTCTTTACAGCAAAAGACTTGGTCTAATGTTTTCCTTTAGTCAAAACACAGTGAAAAGTAAGAGCTTGCATTTTCTATGAGATGCCTTAAGTGCATCCAGGAGTACCTTGAGTCTAAAAAAAGGTTGAAAACAACTCCTTTAAATGGCTGGGCTGGGCTGGGCGAGGTTCGGAGCCCAGGAGGCTTGTCCAGCCATGCGTGGGGGGCTCCTGCTGCTGTACGCACACTGGTGGATTAGCCTCCCAGACTGAGATCAACTGTTAGGTGCTCCCCGATTGACCGGTTGGTGACCACTGATTTAGACAGTAGTAACCATTACCATACAATTGCTCAGAAAACTTGCTAACTCAAAGTAATGCGTACTAGGCGTGGCACGGCACTGTTGGTGCCTGCCACTTTAAGGGCTGGAGCAGGCAGCAGCCAGGTGTTTGAGCACATGGCCATTTTGAGACCTAGGATATGTATAGGGTAAAGCAGCAGTTTGCTACTAGCCGCTGTGAGAGAAACATCAGCCGGTGGAGCTGAGGCTCAGGAACAGCTTGGAGGTTTGTGGGCTGGGGCTGTGGGGATGGAGGAGGCTCCTGGTCCTAGGTATGACCTAAAACTGCACCCTGCCCTCATGGGTGTCCTGGTGGGGCTCCTGGTGGCATGGGAACCCCCAGGAAATGCTAAACCAGTTCCTATCCCGGTGCAAGGTAGGTTGGGGTGCCTTAATAACCCCAGCTCCCACAGCCAGGTGGGTAACCACGTAGTAGGGCCCAAAAAGGCAGATCCATGTAGGAGAGTATGAGCTAGCTGCTCAGAAGCCTGACTAGAGGTACCTTTGAATGGTAAATGCTCAGGCCAGGACCAGAAGGGTCGAAAAGTCCAGGGGCCGACCATGAGGGACGTCCAGAGCCGAGTGCCTGGGGTTCTAACTGAGGCCAGGGCCTGTGTGGCCAAAGGTCCTGGGGGCAGGGGGGAGCACACCTGATAGGGGAAAAAGTGTTGGGAGCTAGGCAGCCCAGAATGAGGGCAGAGTAAGCCACCTGATTAAGAGGGATCTGGTTGGGGTCCAGACTAGAGGGTTATGGGGCCCAGTGCAGGGCCAGAAATGTTAAGAACTGAGGTGCCATCTGCGAGGCATGGGCTGCAGCGTAGGGTAGGTCGGAGCTGCAGATAGTGCCCCTGGCATAGGGGCAGGAAATGGGCAGCCTCTTGCTTGGATAATATCTTAATCATTTTTCACCAAGGCATGGCAGATGAGAGAGGTGGGAGGTTAGCCCAGAAACAGGTGGGAGGGTCAATTTCTAACTGGCCCCGGGAAGGCCCCTTGTTACACTACGATATAATAAAACACGTCCTAAAATGTAACATGTGACAAGGCCCTATGATTTTGTAACACTAAGCTTCAGAAACTGCTTTTCTTTCAGAAGAAATGGTGTTTACCTAAGAAAGCCCACCTACTCAGCAGCATGAGTCACTGGGAACAGTTTACACTGAACATGCTACCTCTCTACAAGGACTCTTCATAGAATTCATTGTTTTGTCTTGATTTCAGAGTTCTGCCTAGTTATTGGCCCTGGCTATTTGCAGACTTTCCTTTCTCTGCAACAAATAATTTGAGCACTGACTATATTTAATTAGAACAATGAACCTGTCCATTAGTGGGAGGAGGCACTTAACACTGGTAGGTAGAAACTTCAAGAGGTAAGTTCCAGTATGTCAGTAACAAGAGGAAGATCAGGGAAAGTGTGGGTCCTTTACTGAATGGGAGAGGCAGCTTAGTGACATATGATGTGGAAAAGGTTGGCGAGGTTGGCTCCCACACTACTGCATCTGTCAGCACAGCTTGGGAAGGAGGTGAGCAGCCAACAATGGTGAAATAATAGCTTGGGGACTATTCAGAAAAGCTGGACTGGATGCAATGCACCTAAGGGTGCTGAGGGAGTTGACTAATATGACTGCAGAGCTCTCCTTAATCTCGGGGTGATTGTGTTGGGACTCAGAGGCCTTCAGGCCTGGGTTTGACCGTTGCTCAGCTCAAGCTGCATGCTTGGCTTGAACTGTGGTCAAGACATGCACCCAGTGAAAGGAGCAGATGGAAAAATACTGTCCCTGATTTAAAATGAACCAGGAAATTGGCTAACTAAATTGAATAAATATAACGTGGACAAAAGAGGAACAGTCAGAGCAAAACCTACCCCCACCTAAGAATGAAAAGATTACTTCAGAATAGAAAATTCCATTTAAAGGTAACCATATTAGCAAACAGAAGCAAGATTATTAATATGCATTAGGAGGAAGGCTTAAGTTAATTTTATGTATTAAGAAAGGCAAGCTATCTGGTATATAAAGAGAGGTGAGAGAGTTTGGAACACTCCTAAAGAAAGCCTGAAGAGATCCTGTTGCTGATCCAAGATCCTATCTTGACATCAGACATGGGAGCCAGCAGCCCCAGACAAGACTTCACGGCCTGGCCAACCAGTGAAGTTGTGCTGGCAACATTTTGGGGTGGTGAGCATCTGCTCTGACTACCTACAAACCTAAATGTTTTAACTGCTACTGCTACTCCAGTTTTAATTAGAACTGTATCTGTTAGGGTTCAATAAACTTGCTTTTAGTTTAGGACAACCATGTCCTAGTTTTGCCTGATATAAGACCCGTTATAGTGTCATAGGAATCCATGGGAGAGGTCCCGGATGACTGAAATGGGGCAAATATAGCACCCATCTTTAAGAAAGAAAAGAATGATCCAGGGAACTACAGATTGGTCAGCCTTACCTCAGTCCCTGGAAAAATAATGGAGCAGGTCCTCAAGGAATCCATCTCTCAGCTCTTGGAGGAAAAGAAAGTGATTAGGAAAAGTCAGTGCCTCAATCAGTATAATAAAATAAATGATAAATACCTTTAAATTTTGGTGTTTGTTTTGGGCTTTTTTTATCATGGAAAATCAGAGCTCTCCCTACCCACTTTGTTCACTAGGACACAAGTCCAGCTGTGACTAACTGCCCCCTCCACTGCTTTGTGGCACTGAGCAGCCCTGATATGCCAATGCCCTGGCCATGACATTGACTCTCACTCCCATCCCCCCAGCCCTGCTGGTGCCTCTCACTCCCCACCCAGACACTCCCCGTGTCCCCCAGCCATGCTGGAAGGGGGCCCCAACTGCCAGGGCTAGGGGGCTAAGGGCCCAGGTCTGCAACCCCCTGCCCCCCACAGCAGCACCTGAACCCTGGCTGCCACCCCCAGGGGGTGCTGGCTGCTGTGGCAGAGCAGAGCAAAGAGCCTGACTCCCCCTCCCCTACAGGAGGCACAGCTGGAGCAGAGTTTGTTGGTGGGGGAAGGTGTGGGCTGCATGCTGCAGGCTCAGAGCTACCTGCCCTGCTGCCCTCCCCCGAGGACCTTCAGAGCCCAGTGTGTTGGACCTGGTGTGGCAGGGCAGAGCAGGCTAGGAAAGCTCAGTGCCACCACTACAAGCCCTGCGTTGCCATGGCAAGATGCCCCTCTTGCCCAGCAGCAGTGAGGGGCAAAACTCTGCACCACCACCCATGCTGCTACAGCGTGGGCAGGGGGCACCTTTCCAGGGTGGTGTGGGGCTAGCAGTAGTGGCACCAAACTTCCACACCTGGGCCCTGCAGCTGTGTGTTTCAGCCCCAAGCCCTAGACCCCCCCCCGCCCAACGCTGCCAGACTACCTATGGGTAGCTCCTCTCCAGGCTGTTTGATGGCCATGTACACATGTACATGTGCACATGCACATGGCATCCCCTGCCTGACCATCCTGCTCCTGCTTCCCCCAGCCCCTTGCAGGCTGGAAATCTGCCAGGGGAAACCTAGCATTTCCTGTGTTTTTCTCCTTTAAAAGGAGAAAATCTAGGCTTTTCTCCTTAAAATGAGGAAAATCTGGGTTTTACCATATTTTTCCAAGGTGAATGGAAAACCTAGATCCCTGCTTATGAGGAGAGGCTGAGGGAACTGGGCTTATTTAGTTTGGAGAAGAAAAGACTGTAGGAGGATTTGAAAACAGCCTTTAACTACCTGAAGCTTGGCTACAAAGAAGATGGATCTAGACTGTTCTCAGTGATGGCAGATGACAGAACAAGGAACAATGGTCTCAAGTTTCAGCAAAGGAAGTTTAGGTTAGAAATTAAGAAATACTTCATCACTAGAAGGGTAGTAAAGCACTGGAAAAGTGAGGTTGTGAAATCTCCCTTGTTGGAGGTTTTGAAGACCTGGCTAGATAAAGCCATGACTGGCATGATGTAGGTGGGGATGGCCCTGTTTTGAGCAGGGGGTTGGACTAGATGACCTCCTGAAGTCCCTTCCAACCTTAATTTTTTATGATTCTATCATAATATAGGATGCAGATGAAGAGAGACCGACCATCAACATCCACTCCATTTTTTAAAACTTACTTACACAGAGGAAGGAGAGGGATGTTATTGTTCCTCTTCCCTCTTGCAAAGGCCTCATATATAAAGATTATGGTAGCATTTGTCTATATGAAAACTTGGAATAGAACAGGCAAAATGTACAGAGGTAAGATAAAGAAACAAAGTTAGAACTTAATTCACAGTCATTACAGCTCTCTCATTAGACCTAGGATAGTTGTGAAATCCAAAGGGTCTTGGGTTGCAGAAAGACTCCAAATCATCCACCCTGCTTAAGTGGAACACCTCTCAATCATTTTAATGTATTTATGCTCACTACTGTGAGGCAGGGTTACTACCCTCACTTAGAGATGGGGACAGAGAGATTAAGTGAATGGGTCACATGAACTAAGGTTATGATAAAACAAGAATTTGAATGGAAGCCTCAAGATTAGTCAGTTTAGCATCTCAATCACTGGTACATTCTCCCTCTCTGTTATACTCGCATCTAAGTCCTTCACTGCTGTCTAAGAAAAGTAAGAAAGAAAAAGATAATAAATTATTAAACGTTGGGGAAAAATTAAAAATTGAAGGAGATACTGGAAAATTAAAAAAATAAAATAGAACTGTGCAAAGAAATACGTTGAGAGGATTGTCAGATACTAAGAAGTAAGATCATCTTAAGACAAGTAAATTATTGATATTGTATTTAATTTATTAATGTTCCTGTATTTTATGGCATGTTCCTGAGAGAAAAAGTGGGGCTAAAAATACAGAGATTTGAACATAGTCCTGAAGAGAGGATGGAGAAGCTTAAAGCCAATGATAGTCCAAGAAGGTAGTAGCAGGATGATGCCATTACTTTCTTCACCCTTCCCACTCAAACAGGAGACATAGGCATTCAATTAAAGGGTTTACATTAAAAATACCATATAAAAATAATATTATAACAAAACTGGAAGCTTTAGGGCTGCTTCTACATGGGTAACATTGCCTTTAATGGGGTTGTTCCTGGTGTAAAAATAGAGCAAAATCAGACATCCTTTTCATACTTCTTTCAAACATGAATAGTTCATACTTGTAGTTTGTCCTTCTCCTGAGTATTAGACACATGTGAGTAAATGGTACAGATGAGTTATGAAGGACACTGATTCTCTATATACCCATTCATCCGTAATAATTAGCCATTTAGTAATTTTACATTTACTTGATTTGGAGCCAAATGTTTCTAAAATTTGACTGAATACAAACGTTCATTGTTAAAATCATTACCTGCATAAATCCATGGCACAAATGAAATAACTTTCCATTAAAAAAAAATCATTCCGCTAAAAGATGTATGCTAATGCAAGTCTAGACAGGTAGCTAGAGACAAAGAGGATCCTGAGCTTAAGGCACTGCACCTTGGCTCAGAGGATCTGAGCTGCATTCCAAAGTCTGCCACAGACTTTCTCCGTGATCTCGGGCAAGTCACTTAGATTCTCAAACATATTTAGGCACCTACCTCCTAAACTTGAGCTTATTCTCCCTCTCTGCCTCAGTTGGCCATCCTTAAAAGACAGATGATAATGCTGCCTCGCTCATTAGCATTTAATGGGTGCTCAGAAATGTAATGGTGATGTGGGCCTCTAAGTGGTTTAATACAGGTGGGTGCCTAGTGGCCTTTTTGAACTTAACCAAGATTATTTATGATCTCAGAAGGAACTCTCCGTTCCCAAAAGACGTAAAAAGGCATATTAAATGTTTCTGAACTATCCACCCCAGGGCTTGACTTCATTCTTGCTGATTGCCTCTGGAAACCTACTGTCATTGACAGTTTAGGAAAGATATTGGGCTGAGCCTCAACAGGTAAAGGAATGTAGCCTTAAGCTACTGTCCTCTTGTTTGGTTGGTTTTACCCAAAGGAAGTACAGGAGGAAAATATATGTGATGGATCACCCTGAACATGAATGTGGAGAAATTACTTTATCTTCCTATTGACTTAGAATTTGTTGCCTCGTGGCCACAGATGAAAGACTGTAGTCTATGCTAGGCATTTGTTTACATAATCCTACAACTCT
>JAGPOW010001918.1:705109-723672 GCA_030014935.1 Caiman crocodilus | reverse complement strand
CTCTGCATTAGAGCAGATTTGGGTTTCTTTTGCGATGGGAGGGAGTTGTAAATGGGTCACGTCCCCCAAATAACTTTCAGGCATTGGCTACTGTCAGTAAGTACCATCAGGACTAAAACTTTGATATTGGGTTTTTAGGTTAACAGAGAAAGCTATACAAAGATCTAATGGCTGAGGTTTGGACTAAAACCAAGGTGCAAATATTTAACAATAAGAGTGACCAGTCACTGAAACAACTTAACAATCATTGTGGTGAATTCTTTAGTGCTGCTGTTTTTAAAACAACATCGGAAGTTATTTAAAAAAAAAACCAGACATTGTTTAAATTGGTATTAGTTCAGAAAAGTATATGGCTTGCTTTCCATTGGTAAGGTCAGATCAGACGTTCATAATAGCCTGTTCAAATCTTATAGATTCAAAATGATTTGCTGCTTCCTGGCCTTTGACTTGATTCTGAATTAATGAAGGTCAAGAAGTGTTCTGTTTCCTCCTTGTGAGAAATGTTGATTGCAATTAATTTGTTTGAGTTAAACTCTTTCCTAAACCTTGAAAGACTTTAAACTCAACCTTTAAAATGCTCTTTTTTTGGCATAAAACAAATACTTGTAAAATTTTCAGTTCTAAGGTTTGATTTTTAATTAAAAATATGAAACATTTAATTGAAAACATATATTTCCTAGAAAATTGTATGGATCGACTAAAAAGCTATGTTTTGAATTAAAATGTCAGCTTACATTCTTCTTCACTGTTGTAACAAAGAGCTGAGAGTACTGAGAAACATAAGGCTTAGCATCAGGCTCCTGCTCAGTGTACTGATTATTATTTCTTTCGAAGGGCTTAATGTCCTTTTTCTGCAATTTCCTTGTCTAAGAGAATCTTTTCAAGGCAAAATCCTCAGCCTGTTAAGTAAGTTTTGCCATTGGCTTCTAGAAGTTCATCAAAATGTCATCCTCAGCCTGTGGGCCTCAGTTGCTTCACCTTTGGGTACAAGGCAAGGAATTCTCATGAGACCCATGTTGTTCAGGTCTAGCCAGAGCTGTCCAAAAAGCTCTTCATGTTCATACACAGGCTGACCATAAGGAAAGTCTGGGACATCTGGGACAGTGCCCTCTTGCCTATGCTCTCACAAGTTGGCAGGACCAGGGCAGCAGGCTGAGCAGGCAGTAGTGCCTGTAAGGTGCTCCACGCGGCTCTGACTCCTGGCCACAGTGTACCCTGGTGTATCATGGTGGAAGGCCCCACATGCCTTTGATTGGCCAAGGGCCCTGATGGTCCTGCTCATGCTGTTGATTGGTAAAGAGGAGTGCCTGTCATATGGCCCTGCCCCTCCCCACTGATTGGCTGAGAGAGCCGTGTCATGTGGCCCCACCCTTCACCACTGATTAGTGAAGAGCAGTGGGACTGCATAACAGGCAGCCCCCTCAGCCAATCAGTGGCAAGGAATGGAGCTAGCCATTTTGCCTGCTCACCTTCAAGCCAGCAGTCCCCTTTGTGCTGGGCTGCATGGCTAGAGGCACTGGTGGTTCCCCCTGGGGAGCCAGCATTTTGTTTTTAGTAAGTTTGTTGTTGTTGTTTCCCTCCCCCCATGGATTCTGCAGAGATCACCCAATTTTACAATTTCTGCAAAATCCATGCAATCATGATTAGGGTAGATCTCTAATTATAATTCTCAACCTCTGACATTTGGGACTGTCACAGCTATATCATCATCCTTTTCATACAAGATCCTATAGAACAGCAGACAGCCAGAATTTTCACAAGTTAAAATATTCTGTAAAGCTAGTGTCTGTAGCCTGTCATAATTTGGCTTAAGTGAATTAATCTTTCTTTTGTGTCTGCAGTTTTGTTTCTAGAGAGATTTGGCATGTATATAATGAACTAAATAGTTCAGGTTATATAGATGAGAGTGCCTATTAACCTAGTTGCAGCTGTTTGGAATACTCCAATGCCACATGGTCTCATTTTCTGTTATAAAACTAAAAGAACAAGGAAAGCAAAAAACCAAACAAAACTACAATAAAACTAATGACCATACACAAACATAAAACAAAAGGGGCAATCACAATTAACTCAGTATGTGATGCAGGCTTTGAATCCACCTCATTTTATATTCATTAACTCCCTTCAGTGATCAGGCCCTTAGGTGATATCAGTGCCTAAGCAACATTCTTTTCGATCATTAAACAGCTTTTGTAGGACACATGATTTTATTTAATGGGGCAAGGGGAAAGCTATTAACATAGTTCTTGTTTCCTCCATTGACCCTTTTTTCTTTTTTTCAAGCTAGCTAGCAGCTGTTAAACACTGAATGCAAAGCCAATGGCAGCACATACAGATAAACATCTACAAAGATATGATAGAAGGAAAAGAGGTTAAGTGGGCCTGAAAGACAAGGAAGTGCAAGGGACCCTAATATCCTGGGGACCAGCTGTCACCAATCCCTGCCCACTTTCATATCTTGTTCACTGTGGCTCAAATTTAGTAGCATTCCTGGAGAAGGTCTGAGCAGCATCTAGATCTTTGTGGGCCAAACGTGTATGAAAAAGCATGAGTTTGCAGTCAATTGAAATATTTTTACAAGGAGAAAATTTAGGATGAAGTATCAGTTAAATTCATTTGAATCCCTCAGCTGAACCCTACACCTCCGCTCACTATTACGTACACAAAACTATGTTTATTCTTTTCAAATAATTTGAAAAATGAACTTTACCACACCGGCCCACAGCAATTCTTGCTGTAGGAATACACCCTTAAGAATCTTAGAAAGGCAGTTCATGTAAATAAGAATAATGGAAATTTTTATCTCCCCAAGGTTCAGAGATCTAGATTCACACCTCAAGCAAGTGAGTATTTTCTCCAGTTAAAGTCAGGTGATCTCAGTGAAGTTGCACTTGCTTATACCAGGGTGAACTGCACATCCATGAGTTAATTTAAGCATCATCTGGATACTTGTATACTACTTAGCATTGATTTAGCACTGAACACCCTCCTCCCTCAACACTGTATGAATTAGCTCTAGGAATTACTTGAGCATCACTAACATAAAGTTCTCATGTATTTGATACAAAGCAAAAAGAGAAAACATACACTTGTCCTTTAATGAAATCACATATTTGGGATGGTTTCATTGTACCCTCTCTAAAAAAACAAAGGGCCCCTGGGTTATAGCACATGGACTTTAGGCTCCAGGCATACATTACATTTAAGAGAAGATGTGGATCCCAGGGTCCCCCTGCACTGGCAATGTGAAGCCATGGGATCTGAAGCCCAATTCCATAATCACACTTCCTGCCATGCATGTGTGGTGCGGCAGGGAGTGCAGCTGTAGAGACTGCATATCAGATCCCATTGTGCTTTTAACTGCACATCTCTCAGGGGCCTCATTCTACCGGGATTTCTATAGCAAGTTACCACACATCCCAAAGTACATGAGTGGTGTCAGGACAGCCAGGTGCTGCACTTATTCAGTACTACTCTCATGCAGGCTACTGGAGCCCCACTAGCCAGCACCCCAGCCAATATTTCAAGTTACTCTCCTACAGCAAATTCCTAAAGGATCAGAGCAGGGCTTTTACTCTGACTCTCATGGTGAATCCTTCCTCTCACTGCTCTTGTGGACACAAGCTACAAATTCTGCATCTCTTTCCAAGTGATGGCTTTGCTACATTGCATGCCCGTAGGAGTGGGAGGTATGCCTAGAGAAGGAAGAAATTTTACTCACTGAAGAGGAGACGCAGGCAATCCCTACCTCCAGCTCTGCACACACTGGGCTGACATAGCTTTTGAATCATTTTTGTTTAAAACTGATCAGAGATCAGAAACTTTCCAACCAAATATTTTTCTATCAGAAAATGCAGATAAATCAGTCAGAACGTTCCATAGGAACATATCAAATTCACCAATCTTTCTGTTGAAAAGTCAACTGATTGCCTGCCAAGGCACTAGAGGATAGGCTACCAAAGACCACAGCTTGTCTGGTAGGGAATTTAGGTTTCCAGGCTACAGAGGCTTTGGCAACTTGCCACTATGCTACCTAGGGAACCCAGCCTTCGGGGTTCCCAGGTTCTGCAGGCAGAAGACCTCAGTGCCTTCCCAAGCAGGCGGTGCTCCGAATCAGAACCAATACTTTCTTTCACAATTTTTCTTGGGGAAGGAAGGCTATTTTCCATCCTGCTCCATTAATGATATTTCTCTGAATGATGAGCATTTCATCATGTAATCATATTGAACTCCTGTAGCCAAGCAGTTCTTAACTTTGCAAAGTGAGTAGTAAAAAACCAAGAGATCAGCAGAGCTGCGGCATATTGCTCTCCAGCCTCCACCATTCGAGTAGACTGGAATGTGGCTGCTGATTTCCCTGGGAGTAAGCTCTAGCCCTTAAAGCACATAATTGTGTCATTGTATGGAAAGGAATATTCTTCAACAATAAGCTTTTAAATCTCCAAATTTTCCTAGTTCTTTACCATACAGATTTATCATTACTCTTTGTTGTCTTTCTTCAGACTGAACTGAAGACAGAGAAGCTACGGACCATAAATTTCTGGCTTTACTACTAAACCTTTTAAAAGTCTCTGAATTTTGTTTTAAGAGTCCAGTACTTTCCACATACACACAAACATAATCAGCAAAGCCTTGTCTTTCAGTGTCCTAATTTGCAATGTGAGATGACGGCACATTTTGACAACACCTAAAGTGATCTATAGTCATAAAGACAGAATCCGCAGTTACAGAAGAGATTTATGATTCTGGTTATAACAGACACTTTACTCCTCAGCAGCAATAAAGGCATGGCTGAAAGCCCTACAAAATCAAAATAAATGCAGAAAATGAGGAAGCTTGTCAGGTAATAAAGGAAGCTCCTCCAATCAATGGTAAGTTTGAGAGAGAGATGGCTGAAGTTTTATAACAGGTGTTACATAAACCTGAAAGTACTTTATAATTTACTTCCAACATTGTGCACTTATACCTTTTGCAGCCTATTTGAGACAGTCATCTATTTTTCAAGCACAGTAATAGATTTAAGCTTTTGTAAGATAATTCTTCAGACTACGTTTATCCCCCTTTATTTTCTTTACGTTCACACCAAAGAAATGAAACTGGCAATTTATAGATGTTAAAAATTTGCCACCCTAGACCAACAAGCTAAAATGTGTATCCCTGAAAGCACAAAAAATATAGTAATTAGCCATTTTGAAAGGAAAACTTCATCATTTTACAGGAAGGAAGCAAAATTCAACACCTTGAGACCTGGAAGCTGACATCCTTGCTCCAGCCTTTTAAGAGCCAGTTTGAATATCTGAAAAACAAACTCAATGTAAGAGAAATTCCTTGCTCAGGAGACTCTTCCATCACCCATCCTCCTGTGAAATATTAAACATAACGAGAAAAAAGCATAATTCAACATCCTACTTGCCCTCAGGCACCTTTGAGGTAAATAGACTGCTCAAACATTTATCTGAGCCTAATTTGCAAAAAATGACAAATTAACTTTTCTGTCTAGAAGATCTTACACTGCTCTCCTGTGAAATATGAATTCTCATGTCTACCTGACAGAAAATTTACAATCTTTGCATTCTCCTATGCCTGAGGAAGGGCATGTGTGCCTGAAAGCTTTCAAATAAAGAGATTTCTTTTTTTGCAACTGTCTAGCTGGTCTAATAAAAAGTATACCTATTGTACTCCTATTAATCTACAGTTAATAATTCAAACAATGTTCACATGTTAATTAATACTCATCATCTCTATAAAGCTGGTAGCAACTTGCAAATTCATCCCAATCTTGTCAGTTTCTGCTAATAAACCCATGGGCCTTTGAAACTCCCACCTCCTTGTATACTCTTTCACACTTTTGGTAAATCTCCTCCTTTTACTTAACCTCTTCACTTCTGCCATCTAACTCCACTTCCCACTCACTGGGACCCACCTTCTCCTCAACTTTCCCTATTCCTCCTTTGTAGTTTTTTTTTTTTTATTTCCCTACTGCACTCTTGAGTCCCTGTATTCAATACTTCATGAGTTTAGGAAGGGAAGGAACTGCTCTGTTCTAGCAGTAAGAATGGATGTTAATTAGAAAACTCAAGGACACTTCAGTTGTTCTCAAAGCTGCTGTCCAGGAAGATTTCTAACTAAAATGCAATGACTGCCTGAGGATATATCTGTTCTCGTGATATTAGTCCATGATGAACACGTGGAAAGTAGTTAATTCCATTATCCTTCTTTTGTGTGCAAAAAAAAAAATCTAAACTAAAACCTATTTTTGTAAATAATTCCACTATTAACTTGCAATAAGACAACAAAACATTTCTGTTGTAAATTCTTCAGGTTAAGTCTTTGAATTTAAATGCTTGCTACTCTAAATATATTAGTAATCTATCAACTGTGTAACATCTTCTAACCAATGTAAATGAAAACTGGCATGTTCTTTATGGCCTCATCTACACTAGGGGCATCTTGGAAAAACTGTCCAATGCTGCCAGCATTGGATCATTAGACTCAGCATCATCAACAGCATAAAGAGCCCTAATGCAGCTGGGCTGTCTGCTGATGACATTATTTTCAACACCATGGCATCAAACTTTGCTGAGAACAAGATTAATTGGCAAACTGATGAAATTTTGCCAAGGTGAATTAGCACAGGCTCTCTCTCCTTTGGTATTGTATTGTATTCATATTCTTATATTGCTCTCATCATAGTACCATTTGAACACCTTGTTCGAATTGTAAACTTGTTTTCAATTCAGCAAAAACATGTTTCCTTTCTATCATCCTTTCCTTCTCTGTATTCCTCTGTGGCTTTATCACTTTTACAATTTAGACTGCAAGCTCTTTTAGAAACATAAAATCACAGAAAATTGGGGTTGGAAGGGACCTCAGGAGATCATCTAGTCCAACCCCTGCTCAAACCAGGACCATCCCCAAGTAGATCATTCTAACCAAGGCTTCGTGTACCCAGATCTTAAAAACCTCTAAGCATGGAGATTCCAGACCTCTCTGGATAGCCTGTTTTACTATCGTCCTCATGAGAAAGTTTTTTCCTGATATGTAACCTAAACTTCTATTGTTACAACTTGAGACCATTGCTCCTTGTTCTGTCATCTGCCACCTCTGAGAACAGTCGAGCTCCATCCTCTTTGGAACCCTGCTTCAGCCAATAGGTTACTTCTGACATACACAGCCACCCACACACACGCACACCGTCTTAAATTTAGCTTGGACATTTCAGACAAGTTAAATAAGCCTTAGCCAGAATGTAAAAATAGTACTACAATACAACATAGCAGCTAAATTATCGTTTAATGCACTGTCAAAAGAGCTGTTACCTATTTATTGCAGGGTATTCTAGGATAATTTTCTCTACATTATGGGCATGTCTACATGTGCATTTATGCTGGCTTAAAATTGCTGCATGCTGTAAGCATGAATAGGCTTAAAGTTAGTCCCAAGTCAGTCCACACACACAGTGTTACTGTGCAGTAAGGCATCTACATATACATTACTATGCAATAACTAATCAGGCATAAATTTGATACCTGCATCAGGTTGGTGTAAGTCACCATATTTACTGCACAGTATGGGCATGCACATGTAGATATGTGCCTATACTGCACAATAATTTCGGTTACTGCACAGTAAATGTGCATGTGTAGACATGGCCACTACATTTCAATTTGAATTTAGAAGTAGTAAAAGATACTTTTCCTTTTAATTGAAGTACAACATGTATCTATTTATAAAGTTCTGAAACTCTACCCATTTCATTTGCCTGTTCAGGTATAAATTTAAATGCTATTTGACTTTCTTTAGTCTAACGCACACAAAACCTGTTTCCTTCACTTCCTTCAAGTAAATCCTTCACTGCTTACCTCTATGGAAAGCTGGATCTGTTATGTGAGCCATGTCTAACATGAAGCATTTGTAAAATTAAGAACTGCTTGGCAGTCCTATTTTAGTTGTGGTTTATTTAAATATCAATTTTGACACTAAAATTGTTCCCCCCTTAGCCCTGTAGGATATTAAAGATGACAGTGGTCTGCATTTATAGCATTTCATAGAACTTTACAAATGTCATTAAATTTGCTTCACAGTGGCCCTGTAAGGAGCAGTAGATACAATCTTTTCAGGATAGGTAAGCATTAGGGCTATGCAAAATTTTTCTGGCAGTCTTGTTTCAACGTCATTTTGACTCATTTTGAGCTCAAAACTGCAAAATCGAAATGAAACAGAGAGCTTCGAAACAGCCTCAAAATGAAACGAGGCCAGTCAAAATGTTTTGAAAATTTTGACATATTTCAAGTTTTGAAGCTCAAGCTGGGCTTGCCTGCAGGGAAACAGAAACTGAAGTAAGGAGAGGGAGGGGGGAGAAGGAGTGCTCTCATTATTGACTGTGTAGCTGGCCAGTGACTATCATCTTTTCCTGAGGTCTCTTCCAATCCCAGCGCTCTGGGGAGGGATGGAAAGACTGCATAAAAGAAGACAGCATTGTTTGAACTGCCCTGCTTCGTGCCTTGGTGTCAACTGAGTGAGGGTGCACCTTAACACACACACACACACACACACACACACACACACACACACACACACACACACACAGAGTGTCACCCACCCATGTCATGAGTTTTGCCTGGCAGCAGCTAGAGGTGCAGGCCCCAGAACCCAGACTCCCCTGCACCCATCTCCTGACTGGCAGGCTTCATGGCTGCAGCAGAGCCTAGCAGGCCTGCAGTTTTCACCCCCCCTGTGCCTCAAGACGGACACAATCCCACAAGCACCCAAGTCACGAGTTTTGCCTGTCAGCAGCCAGAGGTGCAGGGTCCCAGAAGCCCCTAAACCCATCTCCTTGACAGCTGGCAGGTTTTGTGGCCTCAGCAGGGGCTAGCATGCCTGCAGCTTTCACCCTGCTCTGCCTTAACACACATTCGCTCAGTGTCACCCATGTCATGAGTTTTGCCTCTCAGCAGCTTGAGGTGCAGTTCCCCCCAAATCCCTGCATCTATCTCTGTGAAACTTGGCAGGCTTTGTTGCCTCAGCAGGGCCTAGCAAGCCTGCAGTTTTGGTCCCACTGTGGCTTAACACATACACGTGACATGAGTTTTTTGCTTTCAAGTATTTGAGGCACAGTTTCCCTGAAACCCCTGCACCTATCTCCTTGAACCTTGGCAGGCTTCATGCCCTTAGAAAGCTCTACCATTCCTGCAAGTTTCATCCAAATCAGGCCAGAAATGACAACATTACAGGCTGTTTCGAGCTTCCCAATTATAGCCTATGGGCAAAACACTGAAACAGCGTCAATACAGCAAAACTGTTTGATGAAATGAAACAGAACAGCAGTTTGGAATTGAAATGGAATTTGAAATGAAACGCTTCTGTCAAAACTCAAGTCGAAAGGTAATGGTGCCATTTTGCACAGCCCTAGTAAACATAGGTACAGAAAGGTTAAGTGACTTAATGGATAATGGCTCATTGGTGAGCTGAGAGTAGAGCTCAGGAGTCATAATTCCCAGTTGCCTCTTCTAGATACTAAATTGCATTGCCTATTAAATCTCTAAGTCATAGCTGTGCAGAAAAATAAAACAAATTAGGGGGTATTGTAGATAGCAGCTCAGAAAAAAGCAGTGATAGTCCATCATGTCAGTGTTACACCAGCTAATTAGTCCCCAGAGAGACCATGACACAGGGGTAATTTTTCTTACTTGTTAGTTTAGTTTCTCCAGGTCTTCCAATGCCAGCCCAGATAAATGGGTTTGATCCTCCCTTTCAATGGGTCAAGATAGAAATCAAATAGAGCCATGATGCTGTCACACCCCTTAAATAAAGGTGACTGGTGTACTTCTGTTGTTGGTGCTTTAAAATAATTTAAAGAGAACTAAACAAAAGCAAAACTTCACAAGCTATGCGGTAGAGTTGTCTGAGATGCTATAAATACTAACATTTCAAGAAACATCACCCTTTTGCAAGCATTTGTTTTATGCAAGACTTGATAAAACTGTGACTTTATGGCTAAATCTAGAGGAAGGATGGGTCTGTAGCACAGGTCCCTATTTTCAGTTATATGTTCCTTCACAGACTTCTCATGCGACCTTGAGTAAATCATTTAATCTCACTGTGTCTCAGATGCACATCTGTTTAATGGAGATAAATAGCATTTCCCTTCCTCCCAGAGGTGCTACCAGTAAATACAATAAATATTGCTAGGTGCTCAGATACAGCAGTAATGATCACACAAAAGAGCATATAAGCAACATAGAAAGCATACCAACAAAATCAAGATAGCAAAATACTTAAATAATAGAAACCCATGGTGCTCTTTCCCACAGGCTTCATTTGAAGATGACATGACAGTGAGCCCGTTATTTCTTGAGAAGGACCCTAGTGAAAAATGCCATCTTTACTCTCATGGAATAAAAATCTAGGCCAGTCAAGGACTCATTATCAGTTATCCTGTAGGCTGCAAAAATACTATTCTTGAAATAACTATTAATTGGAATACAGTCCCCTAAGAATTCTCCAGTCCTTTCTGTTTAATAATAAAGAATATAGATAATCACCTCTTCTGTGTCTGAGATAAATATACAAAGCCTCCTTCTCAGTGTGGAACCAAGCAAACCCACTAGGAGCAGGCACAGGGGTGGGGAAGGAGGTTTCCCGGATGAGGTGATGCTGATAGAAGGCAGTGGCTGACAACCTTTTAACACCATGGGCTGGTCTGACTCCATTTGGGTCAGAGGCAAGAGGGCAGCCAGGCACTAGGATTCAGCCACTACTGCCTCTTTTCCCTGCATCAGCATCGGGAAAACTTCCACCACTACCCTTTTTTACTGTGGTGGTAGGGGGAGCACTTGGTGCTTTTCTCCTTGGCCTAAGGGAAAGTGACTGCTGCGGAAGCTCCCTGCTGCTGCTGAATCCCACCAAAACCCCATGTCCACAAACTTGACCAAAAGGCGCTGTGGGCTGGATCCGCCCATGGGCCATAGGTTGCTGACCACTTTAATAAGTCATAAGGCCAAAACCAGAATGATCTTGATTAGTACTGTCAAAGTGGAATGTCAGGTTGGGCTAGAAGTAATGCTTTCCTTCCCAAAGTATATTAAAGAAACCTCCTTTAGAAACAAGACATACAAGTGAGCATTTGGAAAAGGCATAAAAGGTGGCTCCATTAATGCATTTATATCCATAAGACGGGACTCAAGTGTGTACAACATACAGCACCCAAAAGAGTCTAATTCCACAGAAAACATCCCTAGCCTCTCAATCACTTGAAAGCTATGAAAATGATACATCAAGAAATGTGATGGCAATATTTAAAACTAACAGGGCTTTCTGCATAAAATATGGCTTTGTAGGGATATAATTTGTGAAGAAAGAAATTGATGTAACAAGTACCAATGCAAATATAAAGAAATGTTCCATGAAATATTAATACAGTAGAAGCCTAATTAGGCACAATCTAAATTGGTTTTTCAACCACACAGAACAGTAGGGAGGGGGAGGGGAGTAAATGCAGTATCAAAGAGAAAAAAAAGAGCACAATAGGTCCTTGCCTATTTCTTTGTCTGAGCTCCAGAAAAGTGAAGAAGATTCAGATTGTGCCTCCTTAAAACATCTTCCCTGTCTGGCTGATGCTCATTCACCTAGGGGTAAACTTGCCTTCAGGGAACCCTCTGATGTCATCATCAAGAATCCGTATGGGAGTATAAATGGAGGATCACAGTGCACACATTCATTATTGGTGCTTTAAGAAGTGCAACATAAAAATAGCAAACATCATCTCTTGTTATTCTATTATTACATTTATTCTTGCAAAATATAAAACAAATATTAAATTTTTAAAATCTGTTAAAGGTGCTATACTGTAAATGGTGTGTATTTAATATGATGCAGTTTAAATTCAAACAAAATGCACTGCACACCAATAAAGTACTGCAAACTAAGCATCCTGACAGTAATGCAGAATATACTGATCCCCTTGCAGCAAGGGGAAAGGTTGTGCTCTTCCAAAGGCAGATAAAACTTCTCTCAAACTGCAAAAAATGCAGTTCGCCAACCTTCAGCACTGTATACATGTTTATATGAATGTTGAAAAGCTGGATACTTCTGAATTCTAGGTCTGAACACTACAGATAGCTCTGCCATACTTGAGTTTCTTCTTGACATAGAACAATATAATGGCTTGGGTTAATTCATTGATAGGAATGGGTCAGTCATGTAGAAGTAATCAGAACTTGTGTTAGAGGTGATATCTTTTATTAGACCAACTAGATATTTTGCAAAAAAATTCTGAAGTGCAAGATTTCAGGCACAAGCACCCTTATTGAGGCATAGGAGAACAGATTATAAAGTTCTCCCAGGTAGAAATGAAAGTTTGTATTTTACAGGAGAGTTAAAGGTGTGGTGTTTGGCACAGTTCATTTTATAGGTCATTCATACTTTAGACAAGAGCATGGCAACAGTCTCTTAAATACAACAAGTTATAAGCCAGAAGTGCTTCTGGTCTACTTCTAGGTCTGCTGCTGAGCATGCTGGGGAGCTCCCCTGTGCTCCTGTGGGACACTCCATGCACCCCAGCATTGCAGCATTCATGAGCTGCCTGCTAACTTGCGGTGTGTAGAAAAAAAAACATTTAAAGCTCTATGTCTGAATTGCTGAATCTTTCCAAATCTGTCTGAATCTATTTGGAGGGTTCCAATTCGATTCAGAGTGATTAAAGGGTTCTCTGATTTGATTCGGATTCAGAGATTCGGCCACCAAATTGTGCTGAATTTCCGCCGAATCGAATCTGTGATCAAAGCTTTGCACAGCCCTAATGCTCACATTTCTTTCTCTTCCTTCATGAACAATGGTTTTACTTTTCTGGCAAAGCACATACACACAACTCGTATGATGTGAGTGTTCATTAGAGAGAAGTGAGGCCCTCTCTTATTTTATGGTCATGGTAGACAGTGTTTATAAAATATTATTTTAGAGCTGAGTTCAACAAATACCCACATACCTGTCATCAGAAACAGCATCAATTATTCAATTCCTTTGGATTAAACTTCTGGTGAGTATCTGCATTACTGAGCTCTTCAAGTATAAAACTCAAGATTGGATAGTCTACTTCACGTACAGCCAGTTACACTAATGAGTTCCAAGGCACTATTTTATTACAGAAATGTGTCAGAACCTTTCTGTAATTGCTTCTTATTTTGATGTGTTAGTGTTAGTTATTAAAGAAGAGCATGCATTTTTTCCCTTGACAGGAAATGGTGAGGACTATCAGTAGTGGGAACTAGGATATGAACAGCTGGTGTACGTTTAATGATGCATTGTTGCATTGTTAATGTAAAGCTGTTACATGCCTTGATAAACACATAATAGGCCTCAAGAAATTAAAAGAAAATTAAAATGTAAATGTTTATACAAGACATATTTCCACCACTTTAATAAACAATCTGACACCTACAGCCTACGTGTAAATAACATGCAAAGTCTGAATGATAAAACACTAGCTTTATCTTATTTGGTTTCAATGCCTGGGTTGCCAGAATCAGGCTTGAGAATTTATTTCTCAGGACTACTGATGTATAGGAGATAAAATGATACACATATGGTTAAAGCACACTCTGTGCTTTCTTTGCAATTAAATATACAACTTTAATGAGACATTGCCCCCTGCTTCTTGTACTTTGAAAGATAAAGGGGTAAGAATCCTTTCTGTGTGCAATTATGACAAGGAGTTCATGACTAAAAGTTTACAAAATTACAGTGAAGATATTTGAAATGTGTTGCCCCCAATTAAGATACAAGGCTCTACAAGAAGAGTACTCTACAAAATATGGCTTCCTCTGGTTAAAAGAAAATGCACTCCAACCTTTTTGGTGTAGATGACTCCTTCATTAAACCTACACTAATTGTATTACTTGGACACTTACTTGGCATGTGAAAGACAGGCTTTAAAAGAGCCAGTCACTGACAGATTCTACATTTAAAGATCCATAGTGAAAGAGAAAGCTCAGTAATATTTTCTATATTATCTTTACAGTTTTTTTTTAGAGGCATGCACTACTGTGTATGGGTGACAGACTGCTATTCATACACACATGCACAAAACAACCAGAGTTACCTTAGCAACCTCTACAGTGCTAGAGATTTTTCCAGTTTCTGAACTGCACAGCAATTTCTTAATGAAACACAACTTATCGTGCAAGCTTTTTTGAACAAGTAAATTAAGGTGTGAGAAGTGATGCAACAACCATGTCTCTCCTCTGTTAAAAAAGGTACATTAAAAACACTTTTATGACATTTGAACCCATTTCTTTCTCTTTAGTAATATTGTTTTTAAGAGTCTACAAACACCCAATCCTTTTTCCTCATTGCCACTATGGTCACTATGAGCTGCTCCTAAGCATAGAATCCTGATACAAGTGACAAACCTTTTGGCAATATGCTGTCTTTAACATGCACTGAAGCAAGTCTAATTCAAGCGAATAGATCTCAATAGATCAGTTTGGTCCCAGCTCCGGTGTGAGATGTGCGGGTGTGAGCCCACTGTGCCTCTGTGAGCCCAGGAGCCCCCAGCAAGACCCCAGCACACCTGATGAGCCCCAGTCTGCCCCAGGTAAGCAGAGGCCCATGGAGGGAGGGACCTAGCCAGCTGGGAGTGGGCTAACTGGGCTGAAGAGGGTCACACGCTCCCGGCTCCTACTTGGCCCAGCCTCCAGAGCCAGGTTGAAGGGGGGGGAGTACCCACCTTTCCTTCCCTCAGTGGCGGGGAGGAACCTCCCTTGGTCCTGGCTCCAGTGCAAGATGCACGGGTGTAAGCCTGCTGCACCCCCGTGAGCCCAGGGAGCCCCAGCAAAACCCCAGGACCCCCAACAAGCCCTGGCCTACCCCAGGTAAGCAGGGGCCTATGGAGGGAGGGACCTAGCCAGCTGGGAGCAGTCTAAGTGGGCCGAGGAGGTTCACATCCCACCTTTGGCTGCTATTTGGCTCAGTCCTCCAGGGAGTCATGTGACCGGAGTCTTGTGAACAGGTCACGCAAACAGGCATGCTCATAGGCCTGGCATGCGAGTTAGCATGGGAGTTCATGCAGCAGGGCGAGTGAGAGGGCCCGAGGCCCTGCCTGTGAACTCCCCAGGGTAGACAGTTCCAGCCAGAGTCAGCACACCAGCGGCACGACGCAGATAGGCATGCGCCGCACCCCTCGGGGTCTGCGGCCCCCCCACCGTGGCACCTCAGAGACCGCCACTCAGACGGAGCCCATAGTTCCGAGCTCCACGCAGATGGAGCCCCTGGCTCTTGGCTGTAGGGACTGTCTGTCGCTTTTTCAGCCTCTGTGGCCCAGGTGCATGGCCACCTCCCCTTGTGAGGTCTGCTCCCTAATGAGGTCTCTGGTGCGCCAGCAGGAGGAGCTCCAGGCTGCAGTCCAGAGACAGCATGCCATCAGGGCCTCTGAGCAGATCGACTCTTGCTGCCAGGCCCTTCTCCCCTGCGAGGCAGAGGGTAGACCTCCAGGACAAGGGAGGACTCAGGGACCTCCCATTCTGTCCAGCCACGGGGTTTGACCAAGGTGGTCAATGGCCCCAAGCCCCACTGCACCAAGGCCACCACCCTGCTGGAGCTTTGCAAGAGGTATGAACCTCTTGCAGCCCCAGCAGAGCCTGCTGAGTTGCCAGCTCCTGCAGGCAATATATGCAGTACTGTAGCTATCGCCCCCGCTCTCCCCGAGACAAAATACAAAGTTTTTTTTGTGGGAGACTCTATCCTGAGTGGACTGAGGGCATAATCTGCTGCCTCAACCCTTTAGCCTGGGAAGTTTGCTGTTTTCCGGGAGCCTGCATCTGAGACATTTTGGAGAAGATCCCTAAACTCCTCCAGCCCACTGATCACTATCCCACACTCCTTATCCATGTGACCAATGACATGGCTCAGAGTGCTCCCAAGCAGGTCATGAGGTACTACAGGGATTTGGGAGTGGGACTTAAAGGTCTAGGGGTGCAGGTGGTGTTTTCTTTGATCCTCCCTGTCTCAGGCTATGGGCTGAGGAGGGAGAGGAGGATCCAGGTAGTTAACCAAAGACTGCAGCACGGTGTCATCAGGAAGGCTTTGGCTTCCATGACCACAGTACTCTCTTTGGTGAGAGAGTCAGTAAGCTGCTTGGAAGGGATGGCCTCCACCTCTCTCCACTGGGGAAAAGGCTCTTCTCAGCCAGATTGGCTGACCTGCTCCACCAGGCTTTAAACTAAAGGGGGGACTACTGCCACTGCTGGCCTGCAGAGCAAACTTTGCAAGCCTTGCAAAGCCAGCAGGCCAAGGCATTTAAGGGACCCACCCCTGCCCCAGTCCTGGAACAATCTGTAGGCAAGGCAAGGGCCCCCAAGGGGACACATGCTTGCCTATATACAAATGCTAGGAGCTTGGGGAATAAACAGGAGGAACTTGTCCTCCTGCTAAATGCAAATAACTATGATGTCATAGGGATAATGGAGATCTAGTGGGACTCCACCCATGACTGGGCCACGGGTATAGATGGATATACCCTGTACAGGAGGGACTGAGTGGACAAAAAGGGCAGAGGTATAGCTGTCTACGTCAAGGAAAGCTACACATCCCTGCAAACTGACATTGGCACCCACGGTGAATGACTTGAGATCCTATGGGTAAAAATCTGTGGGGAACATGGCACAGGGGATACTATGGTGGGAGTCTACTACAGACCCCCTACCCAGGGTCGAGACCTTGACCAGGAGTTTGCCAGGGAATTAGTTAAGGCCGCTCACTGCCAGCGTATGGTTGTCATAGGAGACTTTAACTACCCAGACAACTCATGGGAGGAGCCTCAACCAAATCTGAGCAGTCACAAAGCTTTCTCTCATGTGTAGATGACCTCTATCTGATGCAGGAAGTCTACAGGCTGATGAGAGATAAAGCACTGCTCAACCTTGTACTGGTAACCAGGGATGACCTAGTCAGTGACCTAACAATGGAAGGGAAGCTGGATGACAGTGACCATGAGCTGATCACCTTCACCATCTGCTGTAAAGCTGGCAAGTCAGTCAGTAATACAGAAGTCCTTGACTTCAGGAAAGCTGACTTTGACAAGCTCAGGAGGCTTGTCAGTGAGGCCCTAAAGGGCCACAACCCAAAGGGGAGGGGGGTTCAGGACAAGTGGTTGCTCCTCAAGGGAACAATCTTGGATGCACAAGCAAAGTCCATCCCGTCTCAGAGGAAAGGCAGCAAAAGGGCACAGCAGCTCCCTCAGCTCTCCAGGGAACTGGTGGACCTCCTGCATCTTAAAAGGAAGACCTACAAAGGATGAAGGACTGGAACCACCACCAAGGAGGAATACTCTGCTCCAGTCTGGACCTGCAGAGAGCAAACCAGGAAAGCCAAGGCTGTGATGGAACTTCAGCTACTTACAAATATCCAGGATAATAAAAAGTCCTTTTTCAGATATGTGGGGAGCCAGAGGAAAAGCAAGGGCAACATTGGACCCGTGCTAAACCAGATGGAACAACTGACAACAAAGCCCATGAAAAAGCAAACTTGCTAAATGGGTACTTTGCGTCAGTTTTTCATCAGTCCTGTGGGATGCCCCTGGCTGCTGTGGGTCAGGGAGGCCCGGGTGAGAGAGATTCCTTACCCTCCATCGAAGCTGACCTCGTGAAGGAACACCTTGACAGGCTAGATACCTTCAAGTCAGCTGGCCCCGATAGTTTACACTCAAGGGTACTCAAGGAGCTGGCAAGCATCATAGCTCAGCCCCTGGCGTGGGTCTTTGAGAACTTCTGGTGCTCTGGTGAAGTGCCCAAAGATTGGAAGAAGGCCAATGTTGTGCCAGTCTTCAAGAAAGGGAGGAAAGTAGATCCAGCAAACTACAAGCCCATCAGCCTGACCTCTATCTTGGGGAAGGTCTTGGAAAAGATTATCAAAGAGACCATCCTTAACAGACTAGCTGATGGCAATATCCTGAGGGATTCCCAGCATGGGTTTGTTGCGGGTAGGTCTTACTTGACCAATATCATTTCCTTTCACAACCAGGTGACCTATCACCTGGACGGGGGGGAAGAGATTGATGTCGTAAATCTTGACTTTAAAAAAGCCTTCAATCTGGTATCCCATGATCACCTCCTGGCAAAACTAGCTAACTGTGGCCTCAACCTCACCGTGACCCACTGGCTGGGGAAGTGGCTCCATAGTAGGACCCAGAGGGTGGTGGTTGACGGAAGCCAATTGTCTTGGTGTGCGGTCACCAGTGGGGTCCCTCGAGACTCTGTCCTAGGGCCTATACTGTTTAACATCTTCATCAATGATGTGGACACTGGTGTCAGAAGCGGATTGGCCAAGTTTGCTGATGACATCAAACTCTGGGGTAAAGCATCCACACCTAAGGACAGGAGGGTGATCCATGCAGATCTTGACAGGCTCATGAAATGGGCAGATGAAAAGATGATGGTGTTCAATACTGAAAAATGCAAGGTTTTCCACCTTGGGAGTGTGGCGGGCCAGTAGGGGGCGCTCCCGTTTTGAGCCGCCCACCTCCCTGCGCCCGACCACCTTCCAGGCTCCGAGTGCCTCCCTTGGGGTGC
>JAGPOW010001918.1:683102-705009 GCA_030014935.1 Caiman crocodilus | reverse complement strand
CCGATCCAATCGAAACTGCCTAACCTGGTCACAAGCTGACCCATTTCCCAAGCATCCCTTGGTCACCTGAGCTGAGCGCGGGCCCTGGGCCGGGCCGCTCCCCCTCCCATGTGACGACAGCATCTTCTTCTGGGCCTTTGTCATGTGGACAGGGTTGAAATCCCTGCCCTGAGGGGTTTACCAGCAGCCTCTCAGGCTGGCACGGGGAGAGGTTTCTGGAGAGGGGCACCCATGGTGGCTTTTCTGCCACAGGGAGGAAAAACCTATTTAGCTACGCTGGTTAGCACTACAGATGAAAGGGACTTGGGGGTCATAATTGACCACAAGATGAACATGAGCCTTCAATGTGATGATGTGGCTAGTAAAGCAAGCAAAATGCTGGCTTGCATCCATAGATGCTTCTCAAGCAAATCCCAGGACGTCATTCTCCTGTTCTACTCGGCCTTGGTGAGGCTGCAGCTGGAGTACTGCATCCAGTTTTGGGCTCCACAATTCAAAAAGGATGTGGAGAAGCTTGAGACAGTGCAGAGGAGAGCTATGCACATGATCAGAGGTCAGAAAAACAGACCTTATGATGAGAGGCTGAGAACCCTGGGACTCTTTGGCCTAGAAAAGCGCAGGCTCAGGGGTGATTTGGTGGCCACCTATAAGTTTATCAGGGGTGCTCATCAGGATCTGGGAGAATGTCTGTTCACCAGAGTGCCCCAAGGGATGACAAGATTGAATGGTCACAAACTCTGCTGAGACCAATTCAGGCTGGACATAAGGAAGAACTTCTTTACTGTCTGAGCCCCCAAGGCCTGGAATAGACTGTCAGTGGAGGTAGTTCAAGCACCCACTTTGAACGCCTTCAAGGCACATTTGGATGCTTATCTTGCTGGGATCCTATGATCCCTGCTGACTTACTGCCCATGGGGCAGGGGGCTGGACACAATGATCCTTCGGGGTCCCTTCCAGCCCAAATGTCTATGAAATCTATTACATTAATTCTATACAGCTGGGGTTCCCAAGCTATGGTACATGTACCACTACTGGTATGCAAGATATCTCTGGGGAGTACGTGGGAGCAACTATGTAATGGAGAATTTAATTCAATTGTTGGTTGTGTGCAGATATGTATGTTTGTCTGTGGGTTTCTTGTATAATGTGGTCTGTGTTTTACCATTCTGGATACTGATCATCATGTCTAAAAAGGAAATGTTGGTGCTGGAGTATTCAAGAGATAGTCGGCTGCAGGGATGATGATTGTTGAATTTCTGGTGGAACTCAATCAGAGATTGCAGGTTTTTATTCCTAATGATGAAGATGTCATTAATATATCTTAAGTATAGTAAGGGTCTGATGGTGCAGTCCTTGAGGAATCCTTCTTGCAGGTGGCTTATAAAAAAGCTGGCATACTGTCGGGCCATTTTGGTGCCCATAGCTGTGCCTATGGTCTGGAGAAAGTGTTGGTTATTAGAAGTGAACATGGGCAACTGGCGCCACCTGGGGCAGCGGGGGGTAAGTGCCCCCCCAGTGGCCAGTCAACAACTGTGGGGAGGTCCCCTGCGGCCAATCTCGTCAACCAACGGGGTACCCTCAAGTGCAAGTGACACTCCTAGAACAGTCATTGGTACATTTCCTGGCACCCCCACTCCCCAGTCAGCATTCAAGTGGGGAAGGGGGCACTGGTGCTCCCTGCTGCCCTCCCCCCGCCTGTTGCCTAATCAGGGAGCACTGCCTGTCAGGGAGTGCACCAGTGCTCTCAGGAGGTGCACGTACACCCCCTACATGTCACCACTGGAATTGTTGTGTGTGAGGATGAAGTGTATAAGGTTAGTAATACCTTTGGGTCTGTACTCTGAGTTATCTTGCTCTTGTAGGTATGTAAGGCATCCTATCCAATACATGGATAATGAAGATGCTCTGAGTTCAGGACTACTACCGTTGAATCTGTCCTTTAAGTTGCATTTTCAGTCCTACCTCATTTGTCTAGCTTTACACCATGGGAGGAGTCCTCTGTTCAAAGGAATTCCCTCCATTTACTGGATCTGTCAGTTTATGGCAGCTTTGTACCAGGAGCCCAGTTTAAACGTTTCTTAAAAAACCCAGAGATTTTAGTTGTGTAACTTTTATTCTCATCCTTCTGGAATATGGCCAAAACACTTGAGACCTTAAAGACTATTTCTTCATGGACACAAATTAATAAGCAAGTCTCCAAGAACACAACTCAAATACATTGAGTTTAAGCTACTGCAGACTGTTTATATTTAAAATATTTTCCATAACTATTATTATAATTCCATATTATTTCATAATAATTATTTTTTAAAATAACTTCCAGTGTAACCAAACCTATATCTATTAAATACATCTTAGCTTTCCTGTCCATACTCCATACAGCTATTGTGATTTGCACATAAGAAACTGTTTGAATGAAAACCTGCAATTCATAGTTTACCATTAAAGTTTTCCAAATATTTAATAATTTGAAAAAACATACTTAAGGCAAAAAACTAATAAAAGTAGACATTTAATCAGCATGGGAACTAACCTACAATTCTAGAAAGCATAGTGAAATATGTACGTATTAACAGTGACACTAGCCAGTTCTTTAACTGCATTTGGCTTCTACTATTTTGATTTATAATCGCAGTAATTATTCAAATAAACAAGTTCAACCGTATGTTCCACAAAGTCAAGGCAACTCCTAAACTCATCTTTTTTAAAAGCAGCTGTTCTGAAAGACATGCTTTTTCCTTTTCTTTAATCTAAAAGAGCTTTCAGTTGTAATACTTTTATACATATTAAAATGATGTGCTATGCTTTTATACATTTTCTTCTGAACAAGAATGCCTAATTCATTTGCACAGCAACATGGATAATCTTTGTTGATCCATGGCAGCATATGGATTATGTTACAAAAAATGATAATGTTTAAATAATATGTCTCAAGAGGTAAATGAGTTTGTTTCTTTCAGCTTCTATTATTTGCATCTCTTTAAATTAATATACTATGAATTGCTTTAATCCAATACATTGCTTGCTTTCTGCTAATACTGTTAAGCCCTGATATTTACAACTGATAGTTGCTAATTCCTTCTAAAGCCTTTGTGAATTTACTCTGTGGTTACAACAAGAAATTTTACATTTTAGAACTAAAATTGAGTGCTTGTGTACTTCATTTTTCTCTTGTACATTTGATTTGCCAAATTCAGCTTATATTTCTTCATGTTGCATCTTAAGTGCCTTAACAGCTGTGTAAACACCTGCTCCCTTAATCTCAGCATTCTGTCATAACAGTCAACCTTAATCTAGTATCCTACAGTATTGGCATGAGTATAGCGGTAAATTTTTCTTATACACTAAAGACAAAACTTGCTTGGAGACCTGTTCAATTAATGTAGTTTGTGTATTTACTGCAGTGGTAGACTACCCTGCATTACTCTGATGCGATCAGTGTTATATAAATTTAGATTTTCTGTAAAACGTCTCCCCTAGCCATGAAATGTAAAAAAGTCATTTTGCCAGAAACCTTTAGTAATAAGCAGTTACAGTTATTTTCTGCCTTTGATCTCAGAGATGCACAGTATCACTTCACCAAAATATAGTGGTTTTTAGCAGCTGTTTAGGAAGGCACACCACCACTGAACCAGAGATGAAGCTAGGAGAATACAAGGAATATTGTCTGAATTTGTAACAGCATGGATTCAGTAATTACCAAATCTGAGTTTGGCTATGGTAATTAGATAGCATGCCCACTGTAAAGGTGACCAAAAGATTACGGTGGGCTGAAGAAATAAGTAGTTTCAGTTTTAATTAGAACAATTCATTTTCCAACACTAAACACAAATTCCATTCACCTTAATCTTGTTGGTTCTTTCTTTGCAATTAAAACTAAAAAAAATTATACTCCAGCAAATAAAAATACGTTTTCATTGTTGAACAAAAATCAGAAAATAAAAATCATGAAAACTTTCAGAAGATTTGGTTTTTTTCATTTTAAGTGTGCACATAAACTAACAAGCATTTTTCTTGCCCTTTCTCAGTAACAGATAAAATAAATCACCAATTGATTGTCTACTACACTACTGAGATTATATTAGAATGACTAGTAGTAAAGTGCCTCAACTTAACATAGGTTATTCAGTGCATGGGGAGTAAGCATTTTCTTTTACATTTTAAGCTAAATAAATTCAGGAAACAGTATCCTCTAACCTCTCAGATCTTTGGGAAGCTGGGAAAACTACTTCAACTAAGTTTACTTCAAAGTAATAATTGTGATACATGCAGAGAGAACAAGGAAACCTTTCACTGTTCAGCTGATAGTTGCCAAGGACTGCAATTTCCAAAATGGGTATTCGGAATTAAGAGAAAAGAAAAAGATCACTAGATTATTAGAAATGGAGAAAAAAAACCCAACCTCCAAAACCCATGTTATTTTTGCCCCTTCCTCAGCTCATGACAGATTCGTTTTTTTTTACCCTAAATCTATTTTCCCAGAAACCTAAACTAGCAACATGATAGAGCCAGCTCTGCCCAGGCTATTATATACACTTGCAATGATCAGTGCTCAATAAGACGATGTAGTTCAGGGATGTATCAAATAAAAAGATGTAATGAAAAATAATGAAGTGAAATAATTGGACTGCATCACATTGCATTCACAGTTCAGTTGAACCGTAGCAAACTGAACTATACTGCATAGGACTACAGCCTGAAGATGGTTCCTAGTATTTCACTCTGTGGAATCAAAAAAAAAAAAAAATTGAAGATAGCAAAAAGTATGTACAACTCTAATTTCCAGGTGCAAGAAGGAGGTTTGTGAACTAACCTCGCCTCCCCCATAAGTTCCCATCCTGATTACAGCAAAGAAGTAATGTTATAGCCGCTTTTCAGGCTAATTCCACTATATGATCACGTAAGTGGAAAGCAACTGTTAAAAAGTATATAAGCCTCCTGATTTTGCTCTTGGGTGGACCCCTTCCAAGTGCATGGGAAATCCATGTCACTTTGGAATCTCCCTACAGCTGTAGTTTTTGAATAAAAGCTTCTGCTGACCTGACCCAAAAGTATGCGTGTGTTTCCACGACAACTCCATCAGCTAAGAAAAACGTCAAATGTCACAGAGGCAGCACCAAGTCCCATTGGCCACAGGAATGCTTGGGGCCATGCTATGATGATGCAGTGGCTCATGGGGACAGAAGCATGAGTTCTAAAAGGGGCTTACTTCTTCCTCATTTTTCTGTGAGTGGATGGACAATAGTTTTTAATCTCCTGGAAACAAAATGGCCAGGTACTGTTGACTCTTTATTATGGTGTCTATTACTGTCTGCTTTCTGTATTGCTATATAAATATACTGTGATAGTCATTCTTAGCAATGACTGAGAAGTTAGTCAAAAATAACCAAGAAATTCCCTCATAAAATTCAAGTATATGAAAGGGATTTTTAAACTGACATACTGTATTACACAGAACTATACCATTGCAGTTTGCTAGAGAGTTACTTACTTGGGAAGGTAAACAACTAACTGTAGATTAATTTGCTTAAATATTCTATTTTCATTTAAACAATGTTAAGTTTGGTTCAAATCCTGAAGAAGGATTACTCCATTAGTTAAAACTGATAACTTTCACAAGAGAACACCTTTCTATATAAGGCAGTTAAAACATCACAAGCTCTCTCTGCTCCCCCCACCCCCAAAACAGATGTATCAAGACAATCTTAAAACAATTAGACAGGGTTTTCAAGTATTCTGAAATCCACTGAAAATCATTTGGCATATTTTTATTGCAGTCATCACTTTATAGCTCTATAAATTACTTCACTCAGGTCTCTAATCAGTTAAACAAGATCAACAATACAACACTGCCAATCTCATATATGTTATATTAATGACTCTACCTTTGAAAAATGTATTGATCTCATGTGATTGATTTTATTATAAAAATTATAACAAAAATCAGTCAGCAACTCAATCCTCCTGCCATTTCCAGAAGATCTGTTCATCACTCTCTATATGCCGCACAGTACAATACTTGGCCAGAAACAGGCAGTGCAGGTGGGCGCTAGGCTAGAACTTTGCTGTGACATCAGTCACATTCAGAAGCATTTGGCTGGGCTATCCTTTGCTGGATCCCTAGTGGTTACTGTCTCATGCTTCCCTAACAAAGAGATAATGTGGTAATAGTTTTTCCTTCTTCTTTTGAAGAGCAAGATAATCTAGGACTGCCAGGATAACTCTTTTCTACTCTGGGGAAGAATGGGATTGTTAAGGCACAGGCCAGAAGTCCTTAGTTCTGTTTTCTACCCATGGCTCATACTGTGCAACTTTACCTCTCCATGTCTCAAGTGTCCCCACCTATAAAAAGCAGGCTAATATTATTTTCCTGTCTTGCAGAGTGTTGCAAGTCATAAATCCTTCATCTCATCAGGTGCTCAGTGGCCCCACTACTAGGGACTATGGAATTTTATAAAATAAGTGAAAGGAAGGGCCATTAAAAGAATTTTTCCTCTATTTGTGCACGCATTTTAAGAAAAAACTTCTTTACAGTCTGAGTGTCCAGGGTCTGAAACAGACTCTCCCAGAGGTGGTGCAAGCATTCAAAAGGCATTTGGATGCATATCTTGCTGGGATCATTTGACCCCAGCAGACTTCCTGCTTATGGCAGGGGGGTGGGCTCTGATCTCAAGAGGTCCCTTGCAGCCCCTAATGTCTGTGAAATCTATGAAAGTCTACCAGGTATGGGCAGGGCAGGGCGTGTGCCAAGCACCATTCTGTTGGCTCAGTTTAGGACTGTACTTACAATGCTGAATCATTTAAAATCCTGTGTCTGTAGTGGAAATGGCTGTCCTCTCTTGGAATAAAAGTGGTAACTTCTATTTAAGATCAAAGGAGGATTCCTAAACTGAAGTCTAAGGCGGCAGAAAGCCAGGTCACTTCTCTAGGAACAATCTGTTCAGTTCTGTCTACTCAGCACTGCCAGACTAAATAGGCACAGGTGCAAGACTCAACAGCAACTGTAATAGATATTCCCACTTATTTATTTTCTTCATTTATAAAATGCATCTAGCACCCAGTACCCTTTGGCTGCATGTAGACTTACACAATAAAAGACATTTCATTGATCAGGATCAACACACGGGCTTTCTCAGACAGATAGCTATATCTGCCCTCCTCTCCCACCTTTGTGTAACCCTATCCACAAAAATGCTGCAACTCATCTGGGAGAAAAATTACCGATTTCTGTGCAACCACAAGTGGAGCACAGGGCTTCTAGCAGATGGAGAAGCAACCCTGGAGAGCATTTGATAAATATCCTGTAACTGAACATGACCCAATTCTCTCCAAGGAGAAGACGCTACTCACAAAGCATGAGATCTTAGGAGGAAAATAAACTCCTACCCCTGCTAGAAGCAGGGTTCTTTAATATCTGACAAAAAATTAAGTCTCTGGTCAAAACTTATGCTGCTTACCACTAAAAGTATGCTGCTTTAGAGGTATAATACTCCAGACCAACCTTTTCGAACTTGGATACCTAAAAACCAATCAACTAAAATAGTGATATGATTTTTCAGAGCTAGTCAGCACATACAAATTCCACAGAAGTCAATAGGAACTCAAGCTGCTGAGCACATCTGAAAAATCAGGCTAATTTTAGTGTGACTGTGTAGTTTCAGGTATTTAGCTTTCAGTGCTCATAACTGAAAATTCAGAGGCTTTATCAGGACTGACCAGTCAGGGACTCGCTGAACTTACAAAGGTCTCGTGTCCTTGTGAAACACACAAGCACTAAAAAGTAAATTGTTTCGAACAGTGCTGACCTAATATGAGGAAGGAAGCTTTTACTACATATTCCAGAATGGTCACTTTGAATGAGAAGCAGGCATAAGACCATTTAGAGGCTATCTTTCTCTTCGTACAGCTACTATTACTTCCTAATCTCCTTGTGGATTACAGGATTTGAAGGATTTTTTGGTGAAAACTCCTTTGTCCTTGAAATCCAGCTTTCAGAAGGTAGACCAACAACTGAAACTAATTACCTTTCAAGACAGATGAATTTGTCTGAACCATTTGGCAGAAAAGTGGAATGATGGCTGTTAGCAGGGCAAGCCAGGGCTTCTTTAGCCTTCAGGGAGCAATCAGGCTTTGTCAAGTTGAGCTTCAATTTAAGTTTCTGCAGCAGCCTGTGAAGCAACAGAATCAGTCACCAGGTAGGGACTAAGGGCCAGAATTTCAAAAATATTTGAGCACTTAAAAATGTAGCTTGTCACCTAGCAGGATTTACAAAAAGCACCTAAACAGATTAGGCACCACTAAAGTCAATGGGATTTTAATATCATACCTACATGGGTTTTTTTTTTGGTTTTTTTTTATAAGTTGAACAAGGCACATCTTTCATTTCAAGTGCCTAAATGTGTTCTTGGTTTATCTTTATATTCTTAAATATAAGAACTGGAGTCAGGCTTATTTGAAGACAATAGCCATCTTTGCCTGAGCAAGATTAATGAAGAGCAGGTATAGAAACTGTCATACCCAGCTGGGTCTAAATGAACAAGCCTCAGTACAAGAAAAAGGTCATCTGAATCAGTGCAGCAGTCTACTTGGGCCCTTTAGCCTTGCTAGCTTAGATATAGCATTGCAATGTGATTTGTAAAGATACCATTGATCTGTGAACACCAGTTTTTTGGCTAATGCACAACAAAAAATTGAAATGAAATCTGAAAGACACAGGCACTGCTTTTTATATTTTGTTTTGAATTTTGAGAATACCTAATCCACTGCAGGAAAAGAGGTAAAAGTTTAAAAGGAAGTTTGACTTTGAAAGAAATAGATTATTTTAGTCAAAAGGTTCAAAACATTGTATCTTGCCACCAAAAAAAAAAATTTTACTTCAAAACGTTTTTTTATTTGAAACCAGTCATTTTACAGAATTTTTTTGGAAAAAAAACAATGTAATATAAAATGAGAAAGTTTGCATGATATTTTACTGGAGGAAAAGGTTCCCTCTAATGTTTTATATGCCTCCCCTCTGTGTCACCACATTTCAAATCAAATCCTTGTTATTTAGCCTTCTAGTGGAAAGGTCAGATTCAATTTCTGTAGGGTTCCATCACACTGGGTAACACAGCTTTATCTTGTAATTTGTAAAAAATATAATATTGCCCAATGCAACTCATTAGAACTCTAATGGATGATGTTAGCACACGGAAGCAGATCAGGTAGCATAAAAGGTTAATTTAATTCTCAGTGATTGCTTTTGCACAAGCCCATGAATTTCTCTTTAACAATTTCCTGGGTAAAGGAGCATTGCACTTTACATCTGATGTGTCATGTCTGCTTCTACAGTTTTGGAAAATTTCAGTGCCTTTGTATTCTGGTCAGGTACAAAGCCTCTGAGGGTCTTGTGTGACTTTGAGAGGAGCTTCAGGGGACATATTCCTTGATATAGACATAAAATTGGTATACAGGCTAAATGTACTGAAGTTCATATATCGGGTACAAAACATGTACTACATTAAACATTTTTAAATTTTGTCATTAATCTACAGTATAATGGGTCTATTCAATCACTGTCTTTTGCTCTAAAATTAATTTAAACAACAGATCTTCAAACCATACATTTCTCTCTCCACCATCCAATCAATTTAAGGAAGGAACAGTAAGAAAAGCTGGAAATGCACAGTGAATTTTTTCAGTACCTATTATTATATATAGCTTAGTATGACTGATCAATATATGTAAGCAAAATACATCAGTTTAAAAGAATAACATGATGAAAGTATGAGTTTGTGTATGTCATGCTAGTTGTTCAGTTTCCCTGAAAGATTTTTCTACACTTGTTATTTTGCATGATTTTATTTATGCCACAATAGATATGACACTCAGCACACTTAAATTTTTCATGTTTAGCTTCACACAAAATGTTATAGCTGCCTGGAAAGACTCTACTACAATACACAGATATCTTGTTACTCTAAATGCTTCTCTAATCCTAATGGGTTGCATAGTATTTTTCCATGGACAGATTGCAAACAAGATATTTTAGATTTAAGTGTCTATTATTTTTTAAGCGTGCAATCTTACTTTGCTTAGGTAGATTTTTCAATTTAATTTAAAACTCAGAAATTCTTTTAAGTAAATTGCAGTGTACACGATAAGCAACCATATTATACAAGGCTTTAATTCCATTTACAGCCTTTGGCCACACCATAAACCAAGAGATTGGAGGTTAAATGGGTACTTATCAGAACCCCTAGATGGAATTTCCTAGTAGTGCTTATTTACTTATATATTACAGAGCAGTGAACTATCACTCACCACTCACAGTGCAAGGCAAATCAACATCCTAAGCACTTTTTTTTCTTTAATAGGAGCTGTTCCCTTGTGCCACAGAAAAGCGACCACATAGGGAAACAGTATTGGGGCATTACAAATCACTGCAAGGGGTAAAGGAAAATTTAAATTAGAGGGAAGCTCAAACAAAACACTTGTAGAATAGAAGAAGCATGGAGATGAAGGTCAACCTTTCCAGGTAGGAGATTAGTGTGTCTCTTGCTTTGTCCTAATAATAAGTTTAAGTACTTCAATTGGCTCCCCCATCTGCTTCAACTTACAAAACTATCTATCTTTCTTGCTATTTAAGCAATTGTTTTACTCGCTTATAGAAAACAAAGGATTAACTGAAATGCTGCAATTAACAACTCAGGCACATACCAGCAGGACTTGATTTCTTTCTGTGGCCTCTACACATGTGTGGGGATCAGAGAGAACAACACAGCAGCTTGCTACTGAGATAAATATACAATGCCACATTTTGATGGAGGTTGCCAGCACTGGGCATTGCCAGTTCTACACGTTTCCCCCACTTTATGCTATACATGCACTCCTGGAAAATGGCGCATAATTTGGATTTGTGTAAAAGGATCCCACTTTACAATGTAGCAAATAGGGATACATTCTAAGACCTTGACTGTGCTGACCCCCAGACCCATTTCTACCACTTTTACAAGACAGTTTTGGTACTCACCAGCAGCAGACAGTACACACAAGCACAGGGCACTATCATAATGGGGATGGCAATGACAGAAATGTGTCGCAGACAACAAGCGAGGAGCACAGATCCACACAGGAGACTATATTTTGGTGCACGTCACTCCCACAAAGCACTGCACAAAGCTGCTGACTGTGGGCTTCCACCATTACTAGTTGCATAAGAGTGAATTTACCTCGCATATAATGGTATTAAAAGGGTCATCGCATAAGAGCGAATTTGTACATACAGAACCTGCATAAAGTGAAGGAAACCTGTACTTGACTCTATTTCACTTGAGCTGTCACCTAGTCACCTTAGCAAAAACACTAGTAGATCTCAGTGTGCTTTCTTACCTGTCCACTTGTTCATTGAGTGCAGCGGTTTGGAGCATGTCAAATGCTCAGAGAACCCAGTCTCATTTGCATGGCAATGTGGGACATTTCTTCTCATGCTGAAGTGCTTTTGACACCTTGAAGCCACTGCCACCGTTTTCTACTCTCACTTATTGAAATCAAGCATTCATTGGAGTACTGCAGGCAACAACTGCATCACATGTGACAGCAGGACTTCACTTCCTTCTATCTTTTTTTTCTGCAATCAACATAATGATTTCACATGAAAATAAAGGTATGGTGCCATTCTACTGTCAGAGGTGGCATCTGCACAGGTCTAACACAAGTTCAAGAATTGCTTAGCTACAGATTTATTCTCTCTTAAACAGCTGTCAAGAAGACAATTCTGGAGACAGGGATGGAAGCTATTTTAAAGTACAAATTCTCCCCTTTCCAAGTCTCCACCTTCCTGTGGTCATACCTGGTGCTTTTCTGCCTCTACTCTATCTCCTCTATCTTGTTCAGTGGTTCTCTTAAGCCGATCACTTAGAGAGCCTTGTCCAACTGGGATCCTCCCTTCACTGTGCAAGAGAGGTGCAACCAGGCAAAGAGCTCTTTATAGCTACTGGAACAAAGCCCCCTCTGGTTTTCCATGGCTCGGAACAGTTTTGCTTCTACCATCAGCTCAACAGGTTTGTGCAGTGCCTAATACATTGGCTCTATTCTCGGCTGGCCCTTTAGCATGGTAAACATGAGAAGTGACGATGGATATGATAAATAATGACGTTACTCCTGTGTTATAGTAAACATTGTGCTTTGTTTAAGGTTATTCTTATTTTCTGCCTATTAAAAAAAATCTTCATAGCTCTTGAAAAATGGCGCCTAAAGTAGTTTGACAGGATTTACGAGAACTTCTCTTAACACTTCTATTAACAATTTCCTTTCATTTACATTTACTGAACAAAAAATGTAAAATAAGTGGGAGGGGCACGCTAAGAAGAAAATCATCTTATAGTTATTTAAAAAAAATACCCTACTCTTATCTATAAAACTTATTGTTTGTAACTTAATTGTTAAGCTTAACTTTTTGTATTAGAATCTCATCTGGGTCAACCACAGTCTGATCAAAGCACCATTTATTTTTATTATGTATTATATTACTTGCAGCATATAGTCATTTGTTTCTTAGCAGTTACCTAGGCTTGGCCCAGATGAGAATAAATGGAAGCTTTATTCAAGTTAGTAACCCCTTTGATTTTAATGCAACTACTCTTATGAGTAATACCGTCATGTACTTAAATGTCTGCGGGATGAGAGCCAGGACATAGGACCAAATTCTGCAAACAGTTTCAATTCCCGGAGAAGTTAACAGCAACTGAAAAAGCCCAGAGCATTGCACATTTGATTCCCACCCCCCTAATCCCTTCTATACAAAGCTCACTGATTGGTTTGGTATCAAAGTTTCATCACTACACACAGAGTGTGAAAAATAATATGGTCACTATAGAAAGAATAGTTATCACATCCCAGCAGGAGAGAATTTCTTGTACACAGAGCACTATAAAACACTGCATTAGTTTAATCAGGCCAGGCATATATCCTATTAACTATGACCATCAGAATGCTTGATTAAAATTCCTTCTTCAATCAATGTGAAACTATTTTTTCTTATGGTCATAAGAGGGCAGTTAAAAGGTATTAGAGTTGCAGAAAAGATCAATTTGAAGCAGACCAAGGAAGAAGACACTCTGAATTTACCTTCTGCTATGACATTTATTTTTGCTGCTGGTGCCAACAGGGCCAGTGTAATTATATCTGGTCACAGGAAATTCCTGGAGACGTTTCTTTTTGTTGAAGTTCTAAGACGTGCAGAGGAAGCCTATTGTAGTCATGCTTTTTCTTGAAAGAAATGTGAAAAATGGAAAGTGCGCCATTGAACACAAGCTCCTGCTATGGCACCATTTTTGCCCTATTACTTCAGGCTACTGCAAGTTAGGGTATGGACATACGAACAAATTACTGTGGGGAAAAATGGGTGCAGAGCTTTATCACGTGTCTGCTGCTCTAGAATTACATATGCACGTGCTTTTACCCCTGTTAAATGGAAGCTAACTGCTGCTACCATTTTTTATTAATCCTCATTGAAAGGCCTGTCATCCTGTGTTAAATGACTCCTATGTCCGTGCTGTCACAATGCCAAAGGTTCCACTTGCATAAGAAGGGAAATTTTACCTCAAATTATTCTGGGTTATTTGCAGGACAAAAGGTTCAAAGAAGAGACCCAATGTTAACATTGTCTACACTCAATCAAAACTTCTGTTTCATCTGCTCTGAAACTCCTGAAAATCAGGTCTTGTATGAGTGGCTACTGATTCTGAGCATTGAAACCAGTTTTAAAGTGACTGAGCCTCTGCATCTCATATTCACTTCAACTGGCGCTTTCAGGAATTTGGCCAACCTGTCTCAAGCTGAACATCCAATGCTGGCAGATACTTTATCAAAACATCTGAATGCAGGTGGATCAATGTTACCCATAATGGCTTGATTTACTGAGAACAGAACATAAGAAAAGTGAAGCATAAATAGATATTCTTTAAGATTTTGAAGGCATTGTATTAATCTGATTACATTATCCCAGACAAGAAGGAAGAAAAGAGAATAATGTCTTGAATTCTCTCTGAATTATTGATGTTTAGGTGTTCCTGGCTTGTGACCAACATAGAGGAGGGGGGAACTCCCAATGCCTATGAGATCCTCTTGGTTGAATCCTTCCCAGAGTGGGAGATTCTTGTCTCCATCAACCACCATGAGGAGCAGGAATGGCTAGGAGGACAGGACACTGGGGAACTTTCAGGGTTATAACACCTTTCCAGACACTGATCCTAAACCAATCTAATGAACCAAAAGTATCCTTCCATTACTGAACATTTCTACTGCTGTTATGAACTGAAGTAGCTAGCATATTAGGGAACTGTTTTTGTCTCCAAAAGAAAATTGAGGGTGAATTGTGAATAATATCAAAACTGGTGTTAAGCCGAAGATGGGATAACTTACATAATTTAAATGACCTTTATAAACAGTGGATCTGAACTAAATATTGAAAGGAAGAATAAGGTGGAAAAAAGGTGGGATGGTTTGCTTCTTGAGGTTGAACATTAATATATTGCTAAAATATATTTTTTAAGCTACTTCAGTTTACTTCTCTGTGAAATGAAGTATACAAACACTGCCTGCTGTGGTAGTTGATTACTGCTTGCTACTCGTCTGTGCTCTCTCACACTTGTTTCTAATTTTCCAGTATGAGCCGACTTCTGAGAAGAAAGCAAATTAGCAAAATGTTAGTTTCTTGGATTATTTGGAGCTTGCATCTAATATTAAAAACCATTTGAGCCATGTAAAGGTTATTCAGGCTAGTAGTAATTTGTTTATTTTTTGGCAGGACCCAGTTACCATTGATTACATGCTCAGCACTGCAAGGAACTGTTCTTTATGGACTGTTTAGAATTCACATTATGGCAAGGCAAGTACATTTGCTAAGTGATACAGGCCTGTGCAAGTCCACGAATGTTGCTGGTGGTCTTGTGACTTTCATACTATCTGCATAACATAATTCTTCCATTTTCATTGTCCCATAAGCAAAATTAGCAAAAATATTGTGAATCAGGATCCTTTTTAAAAGTGAATAATTTCCACAATAGCTACACATGTTACTAGAGAGTGTGTATAGACAAAATGGTATTTAGTACAAGCTGGGATGTGAGGCTGGCTGGATTAGGTACTTCAATGGCCCGATTTTATAGTTCAATAAAATTCTGATTTCAAACAGAATTTATCCTATAATATATGTTGTAATAATCAGGATAATAACCAGAAAAGTCACATTGTAGTACACAGGGAAAAAAAAGAATACATACTGCATATTCCCCTTAGGCTAAAATAATCTATTCTTAAGTTTTATTGGATACATATTCATTCTTAGTTTGCCTGGGAGTTTAGATCCCTGCTCATCTGTAAGGCTGATTCATCTATGAAAGTTAGGCTATGCAATACGCATATGTCTTCATTTTCAGTTGTTAACTTTAACATTACTCAGCAGTATCAAGGAGAGCAAACTAATATTTTCATTAATGAATATTTGATAACTATTAAGAGCTATAATCCTGTATTAGTGATGCTATCTGCATATAATTTTGTTATTGCTTAGTTATTGCAGTATGCATGATTAACACATGGAAGACATAGTAGACTTGATTCAAACCCATTAGGATCAACTGAAAGACTGACTGCCTTCAGTGGACTTTGATCAAACCTAGGGAAGAAGCTTAGGTTCGAGCAGAAAGCAGAATATAGCCATAAAACATCGCTTGAAGATGTAACACATTTAACACCTGGCTAATTTCTAAAAATAAACTGGATAAACTAAAATGCTACAGCTGCACAAACCATGTGTCAACATAACAAGGCTGGTGCTAAATAACATAATGCATCTCTGAAATATTATCAGCTTGGGTCACAGCATTGTCATAGGAATATATTAAAGCAAATGCTGGCAACCTTTTTGCTACTGTGAGCTGCTACTTGCAACCTAGACCCTGCTGCAGGCTACCCCCCCGGCACCCTCACTGCGATTAGCAGAAGCTGTGAAGGGAATAGATTGAAAAAGACAGGTACTAGGGCCCTTGGATGCCACCTCTGCTGCAGCAGAGAGAAAAAAAACTAAGCACAGTGGGCAATAGGCCCCCGAGGACACCTCCTCTGTAGCCCTGGTTAGAGTGTGCTGGGGATTCCTTGAACTGCCTCAGGCCAGATGCAGTCTCTTCAAGGGCCAGATCTGGTCTGTTGGCCTTGTAGATTCCTGCCTTAAAGTATTCCATTGCAAAGTTTTATTCTGTATATTATGGGAGCCCAGGTGACAATGCAATGGACCCACCTTCCAAGCATACAATTCTATGCATCACCATGATAGCACTAATCCAACTTGAGCAGGATAAAAACTGCAGTCAAAATGGGTTCAAGTCATAATCACAATGTACTGAATCATGGCTACAAATGTTGAGGAATTGCCAGAATCAGCCAAACTCTGCTATAAGTTAGACCAATTTACATGGGTTGAAGATCCTTCCCATTGCAGCTAGTTCCTGTAAGGGAGAATCCCTACACTATATTACTGACACCTGCATGTGATTGATGGATTCTGAATGGAGCCCCTCTGTAGGCATGCTCAGTCTCATGTACAATGAAGCATCATAGCGCTGGGGATGTCACAATGCTGGGGAGCATTAGCATTCTGACAGAGATGGAAAAGCCAAACACAATCTTTCTCTGGCTGTGAAAGAAATAATTCAAGTGTTAGTACAGCCCTAACTACCGCATATTGTTGGCAAGTGCACTGTTATAATAAGCATGATATTATTACTCTTGTTATAGCAAACTTTCAATGAAGCGAGGGGGAATTTCGCTTGAAGAACAGTTCATATTTGACCCATATTATTTACAATTACCATCATATATACTTACTTGAATCAAAGATTAGATTTTTTTTTACCTATTCCCCATTCAGATTGGATTACAGGCCATGTAAGCAGCTGCTCTGGTTCTGGACAGGGCCAGGGTGGCTCATGCAGGAGATGGGGATTTATGGAGTGGGGGGGAAAGGGGCATGGTGTAAGGGGGCACAGAGGGAGTGCATCGGAAGGAGGCATGCAGTGCAGGGGAGAGCACAGGGGAAGAGATGCATGGAGTAAGGGATGTGCAGGAAAAAGGAAGTGGCTCTGGGAAGGGGACATGCAGCACAGGGGGGATTATGAGGGCAAGGCTACGTGGTGCTGTGGGGAGCACAGGGATGGGGTGTGTGGTGCAGGGGGAAGAATCAGGGAGGGTGTGTGGGGTGTGTGGTGCAGGGGGAAGAATCGTAAGGTGCAGGGAAAGCAAAACATGGAGCATGGGGAAAGCGTGTGGGAAAAGGGACACAAGGAGTGCAGGCAAAGGGGACACAGACTGGGGGCAAGTACAGTGAAGAGGCATACAGCGTGGCAGGGGAACTGCTATGGTTCTAGCCATGACCCTGACCAGGGCTGGAGGCTGGAGCCAGAGCTGCTACTAATGCTTGGCCTGGCCAGGTGCTCTATGCCCTCAGTGAAGACAGATCCAGAGAAGCTGCAAATGTAAGGAGCAGAGAGGAAAGGCACTGGGCAGTGGTGGGGAAAGTTAAGGGGCAGGTATGATGGGGCAGGGGCAAGCTGGGGACAAGGGGCATGTGACAGTCTTCCTGCCCCCTAGCTGCTGCTCTTTCTCTAACTGCTTTCCCTGTGGTAGTGATGGAAGGGATGAATTTAAGAGGGCCCTCCAATAACTAGATTCTAGACATGGAAGATTAAAAAACTTTGTACCTTTCCATGTCACAGATCTAATACATGGGGGGAGTGTCTTAAATTCAGGGTTGTCTTGGATTGAGGTACATATGATATTTCATATTCTTCCTCAAGTAAAACAGCGAGGTTATTTTAGTTCATTTTTATCACCCTTTGGCGGTTTAAAAGAAATAACTACTGAGTACTTCTTCTGTTCATATTTATAGGTAGAATCATTGCCATTTAAAAAGACGATCCTTCAATAAAGCCAGAAATTGATTTCTTTTCCCTACAATTCTGAAATAATTATTTAAAGAAAAATGTCACATGCAAGCAGCAGCACAGAAGAGAGTGTAGGCAAATTAATTGCTTGATCTGTTTCTGTGCATGTGATTTCAAATGTCAGCTGAACTGTTGGAACTTCTGTTTATATCCTTTGCAGATATTTATTAATACACTATGTTACTTTAATGTGCAGTATACATTTTTGCCCACAGCATCTTAAGACCCAGTTCAATTACTCACATCAGCATATGCTACTCAGCATATGCAATAGATTGTAGAAAGTCTTATCCACATATTTAAATGGCAATTGATCAATCTCATAATACATTTTTCTCACACACTATTATATTTGTGCTTTTGTTTTACAAAGGTATTAAAAAGTTAATTAACAATTAAATTATATGGAAAAATAAAGATACACAAACTATTTGTGTTTTCTGTTCAGTAAATTCTCCATTGCTAAAAAGATGTTTCTAGCTAATATTCTCTTCTTGACATGAATTTTTTTCATTTTTGTGCTCCAACTGTGTTTGATGTCATCATCTTTATGCTCTAATTTTGGCAAAACAAGAAACTTGATATGTTGTCTGATCTAATGTTTCTGATGCAGCAGGATACAGTACCACCTATCAAGACACTGTGGAAAAATGTAAGCAAATTAGAAGCCATTTTTAGTTTGTGTGGTGATTTGTAAGGTTACCATAAGTTTGGCAGTTTTCGTCTGAAACAGGCCCTTTTATGTGATCATCCCCAGGAAGGGTTACAATAGAAACAGAGAAGGAAGGAACTCTAGAGAGAGAGGATTTAGCAAATGGGCAGAGCAGCCAACATAGAGGAGCCATAAGAACAACTGAACTTGGACCTGAACTTCAGCTTTATCTCACAGTGATGTCTGGATTAATAAAACCAACCTCAGATGCAAGAGAAAGGACAGGAGAAGACATGTTCACTATTAGTTTGATAATACTGTACTTAAGAGAACTTAAATTTAAAATTCTGTCAAAGTGACATTACTTATGTTGTTTAAAAGGGTTTATCTATGAAAGCAATCCCAGAAATAAAAGCAAAGCTCTTTCTTTTTGTTCGCATACCCTACCAGTGGTGTGACAAGTAGAGTTGGCACCCAGGAAAAACCCTGAGGGGTGGGAAAGAGTGCACAGGTGGGGTGGAGAGTAGAGTACATGGGTTCTGAGGTCGAGAGGAAAGAGTACACAGTCCTGACAGTGGGGACAGAGGGTGGGGACAGTCTTACCAATACCAAGAATGCCTCTGCCTGCCCCACTGATCCTCTTAAACTGGCAGTAGACAGGGCAGTTTTGAAGTTCCCAGCATGTGTATGCTGCAGAGTGTGGACTCTGTAGGGATGGGGGGTGATTCCAGTGCCCCTCCTAACTTGGCACCTGGGGCAGGTGCCTCTTTTACCCACCCCTAGTTACTCTACTGTACCCAACTACAGAATGACATACATTGGCCACCCTCAGAAAGGCCAGCTTTTGCCAGGTATCACAAGATGGTGTCAATATACCATCCCTTAGCATTCTGTTTACAATAGGAAATAATTATATATGACATCTGATGAGAAATAAAAATACATTTCCATCATCAGTCACTGATGTTTAAATTGTCATATATATAGTTATTGCTTTCCAAATGATTAGCTTATGGTCCATTTTATTATCCAGCTATAAAGGCCACAAGCCTATCATGCATTCTTTGGTGGACAATTAGCAATAATAACAATCTAACATGCTTACAGCACTTGCTTAAAATTTTTCCATTTTCTGAGTTTTGGCTACTTAGTTCATTCTGCTTCACACCGATAGCAAATATGGCTATATTTTTCACAGTTTTCTCCATCATATTGCACTTATTTATTGAATACCTTCTACAATACACACCAGATGATAGGTTACCTGTATTACTCATGTTCAAGAAATGCAACGAAACTTCTTACATAAAACTTCAGGATGCATAAACACAGGATTATTCAAATAAAATATAGGTTGAATTTTCATACATGTAGAGGGACCCAGGCTGAGAGGCTACAGCAGGATGGGGCCTGCAAGCCACAGGCTCAGCAGGTATCTCACTCTCTTATTTTACTACCTTGCCCACCACAGCTTGCTGTAATTGAAAAAGGTGCATTAGGAGGTGATACATGAATGAAGAGTCAACTGCAATCAGCATGAATCTAGCTGTCTATGGATCATCTGGGGGACTCCTCCTGTCCTACAACCCACCCTTTTCCACTTGGGTGCTCTGGTTGGTGCATGGTACAGATGTCAGGCTGTGCCAGGCATGCAACCTTGCTGCTTAGGCAGAAAGAATTGGTGCTGGAAACGGGACTGCGTTTCCTGGAGTAAGCCTGCCTTAGCTGCACCTTCCAGACTCTGCTGCAGTTCCAGTGTCAGCGAGATTTGACTCATGTAAAAAACCCAAATAAACTAATCAGCTCAAGTGGCTGTGTTCATGCTTGCTTTCAGCCTTTCCTCAGCCCGGTAGGGTATCTCGGCCACCTTTCCTCAGGCAGCCCAGCTCTTCAGGATTTGCCTGTTAAATGAGCTAAGTTTGAGCAGGACAGTCTGTCCTGGGCTGAACCCTTTGGGTAACATGGGGTCAGAGATACCATGAATTCTGGAGCAGCTCCAAAAGGTACCCGACCTTCTGTAGTTGAGTGTTGGTCAGGATTTGTCTGGAGGACTAGGACCGCAGCTCATCTCCTGGTTCTCTGTCTCCAGGGAGGAACATCACATGTGGTCTGGCCTGTGTCAGCACTAACCCCCTCCTAGGGTCTGCACCCTTTCATAAGGAGTTGCAGGTTGGTCTGAGCCCATCCTGTCCCTTGCTTGCCCCCATGTGCCCTGCTGTGGCCAACAGGTGCTAAGAGCTCCAGATGAGCTCATTATCATCTATACCTGCTGCCTCCTGGCCTTAGGTGGTGCTTCCTCTGCCTTCTTCTCTGGCTGCCACTCATGCCCCCACAGGGCTAGGGTTATGGCCCTTGCCCAAGCCTGGGAGTGGGGCTTGAGGTGAGTCTGCTAGGCATGCCATTGGTTCACCTTTCCTCCATGAACCAGGCCTGAAACCTGCTGCCTGAGGAGCCTGCTGACGGCTATCATCCCGCTGAGTATGGGGCTCAGCCTGGCCCCTTCTACAATACAGCTTAAACTGTAAAATTAATCATTATGGCTCATTCTATATTTCTGCATACAGAGAAGTGCAATTAAAACATTACATCACATTAACTCAACAATTATGAATTTGGGCAATAAGTATGCACAGAAAAGGACCCTTGAGACATACAGTTGGGCCCAGAATTGGCTTTTCATTCAAGATGAGCTTTATCAACTTGGGACCTCTAAGAACAGAAGCAAAGCTATTGCAGTCAAGCTAATTACTTTAATAAGACCTATTTATTTAAAAATAAATTAAAAACAGGCACTCAAATCAGGCCTGACGGCAATGTTTATCCTATACATGGCATTTTCTCTGTTCAACAGTGCTACACAGAATTGTTTATTTTACATATTCTACTGCTTTACAACAAAGAAGGAAAAGGTCTTTAGTCGTTAACATAGCTACTTTTCTTAACTTTCCATGTTAAGAAAACATACATGACACAAAACTGACACAAAACTGTGGGGAGAAGTGGACAAGCCGGAGGGCAGGGAACAACTACAAGCAGATCTGGATAGGTTGGACATACGGGCAGAAAACAACAGAATTCAATTCAACAAGGAGAAATGCAAAGTGTTGCACCTAGGGAGGAAAAATGTCCAACATACTTACTGCCTAGGAAATAACCTGCTTGAAGACATGGAAGCGGAAAGGGATCTTGGAGTCCTAGTGGACTCCAAGATGAACATGAATCGGCAGTGTGACAAAGCCATCAGAAAAGCTAATGGCACTTTATCGTGCATCAG
>JAGPOW010001918.1:616344-683002 GCA_030014935.1 Caiman crocodilus | reverse complement strand
AGTGGCCAAGGTCTGGAATGGGCTCCCAAGGGAGGTGGTGCTCTCCCTTACCCTGGGGGTCTTCAAGAGGAGGTTGGATATGCATCTAGCTGTGGTCATCTAAACCCAGCACTCTTTCCTGCCTATGCAGGGGGTCAGACTCGATGATCTATTGAGGTCCCTTCTGACCCTAACATCTATGAATCTATGTTGCAGTGCTCTAGGTATTTCAAGTTTTGGCTGAAAGGATGTTTGAATTTAGACTTCAATTTGGATATTAAATTTCCTAATTTTTCTTTAAAGAATAGTGCACAACAGGAGTTCTAAAATAACTTGTGGTTTTACTAAAAAGTGTCCCTAGCCTGCATGTTTACTGTCATGTATTGTTTATGTCTTTACCAAGGCACACAAGAAAATGGGACTGATGCTTAATATTCAGAAGACTAAAGTTCTCAACTAGCAAGCTCCTAATGAACAGTCCCCATCTCTGGTAATTCAGATCCGGGGTGAGACTCTGGAGAATGCTGAGTATTTCCCATACCTCGGAAGCCATCTCTTGCAGAAGACTGACATCGACAAAGAAATCCAACATTGCCTCAAATTTGCAAGTGCAGTCTTTGAATGCCTGGGTGTTTGAAGATGGTGACATTAGATCAAACTAAAACCAAGAAGCCATGATTCCCACCTTGCTGTATGAAGCTGAGACATGGACAACATAATGGAGAGATCTAAAGTTGTTGGAGAAGTACCATGAACACTGGCTGTGGAAGATCCTCTGAATCCAGTGGGAAGACAAGTGTACCAATGTTTGCATACTCCTACAAGCAATACCAGGAGTGTTGAAGCAATGACCACTGAACATCAACTTTGCTGGGCTAGCCATGTCATCTGGATGTTCAATTCCAGACTCCGAGGGCAAGTTTTATTCTACCAGCTCAGTCAAGGCCTATGCTCAGTAGGAGGACCAAGGAAGTGCCTCAGGGATGTCCTCAAGCCCATCTTAAAAAATGCAATATTGATGTCAACTCATGGGAAAGTATTGTCCAGGACCACCTCAAATGGAGGAAGAGTCTGCTGCAGGGATCTCAGTACTTTGAAACCTCACAACAACAACAACAACAGATGGAAAAGCAGGAGAGGCAGAAATAGCATGTCATGGGTCAAATCAAGAATCCAGTGCTACCCACCCCATGTGGAAACACATGTCTGAGCTGCAGCACAGTCTATCAATCCTGGATAGGCCTCATCAGCCATCTTCAGACACACAAATAAAACAAACAAGACACACATCTTCAACTGTAAGGGATTGCCAAAGAAGAAGACTGTCTTGTAATCACAACATGGATATAGTAGTTTCTCTCTCCTCTCTATGTGCTGGAAGTTGGTCAGGGTGTAGGCTGCTTGGTATGAATTTGCTAGAGCTAATGTGGATGACCTATACTGAAGAGGAATAGAGCCTCAGGAAACCATGACTGTGGACCTTGCAAGATCACAGAAGATGGTTAGATGAGCAGTTGTACTCTGAGCAGGTGTTGTTCATCCTTTGTGGGGGAAGACAGCTGCATCCAGTGCAGGGGGAAGAAGAGAGGAAAAAAAGGGGAGAAAACAGGGATGGAGAAAAGAAAAAAGGAAAAAGCAGGAAAGAGAGGAAAGAGAAAGGATGGGGTAGAGGCTAGGATGCATGGGTAAATAGGTGACTTATAAACCTGATCTTTTCTTTGAACACTCTGCTGCAGCAGGGGCAGGAAAGTGATGAGGCAGGAAAGCAATGAACAGCTGACCGTCAAAACAGCAGTGTGGGCTGCCATTTTTATTGCATCTTACCAACTTTCAGATTAAATCTGCTCAGTTCATGAGTAAAAATAGACTATTGGACTAACTGTCCTACAACATTAAACTCAGAATTTATTCTTCTGTTATGTAACCCCATAATGTAGGACCCAGACATGAATCAAGCTCCAATTCCCATAGTCATTTTGGCTGCATTGAGCTAACAAGATTAGCAAATGGTAAAAACTTATCTTGGTCAGTAATATCAGCAGATATTCTGAGTACACATATTGGGTAGGTCAACTGAGATGCAATTGCTACATATTTTTTCAGAACAGAATTTTAATCTCGGTCCATTTATTTTTCACTCATATTTGTCACACATTCCTCTAGGCAGCAAAGATCCACCCAGAAGCAGAAGAGAAAAATATATAGCTAATCACCATCTGTATTGTAACTGCATCAAAGAGCGTCAGAATCTGAAACATACTTTAGGAGACAACATACAACTTTAGTACATGCCTTTTATTTGACTAACATAACTTACTTGTATTGCTTTCTTGGGCTTATCTAAAAACTTTTAATTGCAGGTTTACTCATACCTTGCCTGTCTTCCAGGTGATACAGTAGGGTTTGTTGATCTATAATGCTGTAGATCTAAAAAAATACTTTATTGTCACCTGTAATAAGAAGAACACAAATGGCTGGGGGTATTGTGTACCACTGTATTGTGAACAGTTTTTCCTAAGGATGTTGGCTAAGTATGTAAAGTTGGAAAGGAAGGCTACAATGTCCTAAAAGCTGGGTCAAGGATTGTGTTTCGCTACTTTTGTCTCCCCCTTTTTAAAAAAGAGTGCACTAGATTAATGTAAAGGCAAAGCCATATAACCTTTTCTACTCCAACAAAATCATTCACATGTTAAGAAAAAAGTCCTTCAATATTTAATGGAGAGAATAACTGTAAAGTAAATCACCCCATTAATTATATTCCTCAGATTTCCCTACAGATTACTATTAACTATGCCTTTTTTAAAAGACAAAGACAATTCAGTTATATGAAGATCAGTATTAATGTTCCCTGTTATAATCCACTGTACCTATATATTGTTTTTAGAGGGTGCAGATAGGTTTCATGTTAGATACCTGTGGAGTTATTTGCTCATTTCCAAATTACAAACATTTTGTTTTATATAGGTTCACCACATTCTAAAATCTCCAAGTGTTTTATAAACAACTGATTCAGTTTTCACCTCTCTTTGAGGTAAGTGTGCAGCAAGAAACAAATTATGCTAGATGGTCAAAATCATAGGACTTAGAGACAGGAAATACTGACTCCTATTTTTTCTGCTGCACCATGAGAATAAACTGGGTTTATAAAGATGATAGTTACACAGTGTATTTTTCCATGGCTTCATCCACCTCTCACTGAATTCTATATGGGTTGATTTTCTACTCCATTCTATCTTATTTACAGAGGTAAGTCGTGTTAGTCCGAGGTCGGGCAGAAAGGTAGGGCTGGGTCGCACCTTAAAGATTCTGAACCAGTTAGTTTGTAAGGTGCCACCCTGCCCTACCTTTTGCTTATCTCGGTTAGTAGCATATTTCCATGCAGAGTCAGTGCAAACTCATACACTATATACAGAACACAACATTTTACACTCGCTTTGCCCTGTTGGAAAGTGGGGCCTCACTTGGAATTGTGTGTCCAGTATTGGGCCCCCCACTTCAAGAAGAATGTGGACAGCTTGGAAAGAGTCCAGAACAGAGCAACAAAACTGATTATGGGCCTGATAAACAAGAATCATGAGGAAAGGATGAAAGAACTAGGGTTACATAGTTTGAAGAAGAGAAGACTGAGCGGGAATTTGATAACTGTTTTCAAATACCTGAAAGGCTATTATGGAGAGGAGGGAGATAGGCTTTTCTCTATGACCACAGGGGACAGGTTTAGGAGCAATGGCCTCAAGCTGCAACAGAAGAAATTTAAGTTGGTGGTTAGGAGGAACTCTTACTGTGGGGGTGATTAAGCACTGGAACAGGCTACATGGAGAGACTGGAATTTCCAACTTCGGAAGTTTTGAAGAGCAAGTTACACTGACATTTGGCTGGGATTGTTTAATCAGGAATGAATCTTACATGAGCAAAGGGCTGATCTGATGACTTTGTGAGGTCCTTTCCAGCCCTATGATCATTTTATCCTATTGCAGACGAGTGTGCAGGATACAGAACAGTGGAAAATCAGGCACCAAAGAGAAAGGGCAGGGCCCTTGGATTATGATGGTAGTCAATGTCATGAGTGGTCTCTAGCTGCTTATTTAAACTAAATATTTAAAAACCCTAACAATATTAATGACACTATGCATGGGCTCAACTGTGATGGAAAAATCCATTGGCCATGGCATGGAACTAATGCAGTGATATTCATGCAGGGTGCCCTGGCCCACTGGGGTGCTGTGAAGTATTTACTCCATATTTACCTCTTTTTTTTTTTTTATATATATTAAAAAATATAATTTTTCAATTTTTATTTAAAACCCAAAAAAAAAAAAAAAAAAAAAAAAAAAAAAAAAAAAAGCCAAGAGCTGGCATTTTCCAAGGGATTCCTTAAGTCTGGCAAGGTTGAGAACCACCGGAGCAGTGGAATGAACACACAGCCCTCTGATGGATGCCTCAGTAGAAAGCGTAACACATGCTCCCTCTGCCTGGAAGACTGGTCAGACTCTGCTGACCAGTGTGGGGCACAAGAGGAGGTGCTGGGGGATACTGTTTTTTTACAGGAGAATTTATTGTACTATCAGCAAACTGTTTGGCCCTATGGGTAAAATCAGATAATTGTATTTCACTGACACTATATAAGCTTAACAGTAACACATTCTGAAGATTTCTGAAGGTACAAAGTCAAAGTAGAAACTCCATTTCACCATTTTTGTGAAATAGCAGCTTGTTTTCCTAGAGATGTAATTAAGTTTTCGAGTCTGAATTATTTACAGGGATAATGTTATGTGATTACTATATTGTAAAATAAAAGAAATGTGAATGTATCATAAGACATTAAAACACACATTTAAATTATTCAGAAAGTAACCCTCCAGGGTAGTGTGTTTTTACATTGAAACAGCACCTAGTAAAAGGAGGCCTGATACTAATTGTAATCAGAGAGCTTTACAGCAGGAGTAATTAATAATCCTAGCAAAAATGTAGACATATTTTCTTCCACATGTACACCTGCTACTACAGCTTTTGCTGAAGTCCTATTGAGCACTCTCTCACAAAGTAGTAACACCAATGACAACAGCCAAATTCATTGCCCTGTAGCATACAGTACAGCAACATGGCTCCTTTAATTTTTTATTAATAGACTGGAAAACATGCAGAGTAGAACGTGGATAAAAACATATTTTGAGACAGTGGACTCTACCTCTAATCTTGCCAATGCTATTTTTTAACATTCTTCTCAGTATGCGTGTCCTTAATTAATAAAATATCAATGCATCTAAAATACTGTGCAACTAAAAATATCTGGAGTTGGATTTTCCAGAAACACCAGGAATGAAAGAAATCATGTGTGCTATTAAGTGGATTGAATTAATGCAGAAAAGCTTCAGGTCCGCTTCAAATCCCTGTTTCTAAGCTATGTAGGTACATACGTTTGAACTTGATAGAGTAATTGCTCTTCCTTACCTTTCTATCTCTGGGGAGTGTGAAGAATAGTAACTAATTTCACATTACTTCTAGAAGGCCACATAAAATAATCAGTACTGCAGTTCTGATTTTTTTGTACTTAGAACGGACATCCATCTTAGTTTTCACAATACTTGAAATGCTCAGTAGTAATAATTTTCATAACACATTCATAATAGCATTTCATCCATTGGAATGATTTTGTCATCCGTAATTATTAATGTAACACCATGAGAAGAATAAAATTCAGGTAGTAGATTATGGTGGCGTAGTAGTGAGACCATCAAGAAGGTTGCACCAGTTTCCAGGTGATGGTATACTGTTCTTTTCTGCCTGAGGCTACCTCTGTTTCTCCCAAAAAACTCTGCTCTGTGACAATGTGGTTACGATGGACCCAGCAGAGGATACACACCTTACCCCATCTCTTTAGGTAACCTGAGCTGGATACACTCCTGAGGGAGGGAGAAAACCTGCTCCATCTGCCTAGGTGACTGGTATCACAGACCTGGGTGAGGGGCTTGCTCTGCCCAGCAACTAGTGATGCATTTCAAATTGGTTGGCTGACAGCCAACAGGTGCTGGCCTCCATTAGACCAGGTAAATGAGGTCACAAGGGCTATATAAGGTAAGGACTGCCCAGGAGGAGGGCGCAGCAGCAGCCATGAGGGAGACTCAGAGAGAAAGGGAGAAGAGCTGAACCATCTGAAACTTGTTCTCTCCCCCAAAACTCATGGTCAAGGAACTGCCTGCCTCCAGAGGGAATCTCCAACTGCCTCTGGATGATACTTGTGAGTAATCTACCTGAGATCTAACTAGATATATAGCTTGCAGTAACTCAGATGCGTGATCAAAGGCTACCCAGCCATGCCAGTTCACTCTATGGGATTTCATAGATTCATAGATGTTAGGGTCGGAAGGGAACTCAATAGATCATCGAGTCTGACCCCCTGGCATAGGCAGGAAAGAGTGCTGGGTCTCGATGACCCCAGTTAGATGCATATCCAACCTCCTTTTGAAGACCCTCAGAGTAGGGCAGAGCACCACCTCCCTTGGGAGCCCATTCCAGACCCTGGCCACTAACTGTGAAGAAGTTCTTCCTAATGTCTAGTCTAAATCTGCTCTCTGTTAGCTTGTGGCCATTACTTCTTGTAACCCCCTAGGGATGCCTTGGTGAGTAAAGCCTCACCAATTCCCTTCTGTGCCCCCATGATGAACTTATAGGCAGCCACAAGGTTGCCTCTCACCTTCTCTTGTGGAGGCTGAAGAGGTCCAGGTGCCCCAGTCTCTCCTCATAGGGCTTGGCCTGCATGCTCTTAACCATACGAGTGGCCCTTCTCTCGCCCCTCTCCAGGTTATCCACATCCCTCTTGAAGCGTGGTGCCCAAAATTGCACGCAGTACGCCAACTGCAGTCTGACCAGCGCCCGATAGAGGGGAAGTATCACCTCCTTGGTTCTGTTTGTCATGCATCTGCTGATGCACGCTAAAGTGCCATTAGCTTTCCTGATCATTTTATCACACTGAAGACTCATGTTCATCTTGGAGTCCATTAGGACTCCAAGATCCCTTTCCACTTCTGTGCCTCCAAGCAGGTCATTTCCTAGGCAGTAGGTATGCTGGACATTTTTCCTCCGTAAGTGCAGTACTTTGCATTTCTCCTTGTTGAATTGCATTCTGTTGCTTTCTGCCCATATGTGCAACCTGTCCAGATCTGCTTGTAGTTGTTCCCTGCCCTCTGGTGTGTCCCACAGTTTTGTGTCATCTGCAAACTTGGACAGAGTACACTTCACTCCCTTGTCCACGTCACTGATGAAGACATCGAAGAGTATTGGTCCAAGGACCAAGCCCTGCGGGACCTCACTGCCCACACCCTTCCAGGTCGATACTGACCCAGCCACTATAACTCTCTGGGTACAACCCTCTAGCCAATTTGCCATCCACCAGACTGTGCAGTCATCCAAGTCACAGACTCTTAACACGTTTACCAGTATGGGGTGGCATACCATATCGAAGACCTTCCTGAAGTCTAAGTAAACAATGTCAACCCCTACTCCTGCATCCAGGTGTTTTCTAACCTGGTCATAAAAAGAGACTAGATCAGTCAGGCATGATCTACCTGATACGAACCCGTGCTGGTTTTCCCTCAGCATAATTTGTCCTGCCGGGCTCTAGCAAATGTGAACCTTGATAATTTTTTCCAAAGACTTTGCCAAGGATGGAGGTGAAACTGACTGGCCTATAGTTGCCCAGGTCCTCCTTCCTCCCCTTCTTGAAAATGGGGACCACACTGGCCCTTTTCCAGTCCTCCAGGACCTGGCCCATGTCCCATGAGTGTTCAAGTATTCCTTCCAGTGGCTGCGCAATGACGTCGGCCAGTGCCTTCAGAACCCTTGGATGGAGCTCATCCAAGCCTGCCGACCTAAACGCATTCAGTTCCTCCAAGTGCCTCTGCACCATCTCAGGGTCTATGCTTGGTAGTCTGGTGTCCTGCTGCTGCCGCCTCGCTACAATCCTAGTGAAAGCCTTGTCCTGCCCCTCGCTTAGGAACACCGAGGCAAAGAACTCATTGAGGAGTTCAGCCTTCTCCCCCCTGTCTGTCACCAATTGCTTATGCTCATTTAGTAGAGTTCCTATTCCTCCCTGGGCCTTCCTTTTACTTCCTATATATCTAAAGAACATTTTTTTGTTATCCTTAACTTGGGATAACATCCTCCATGGTAGCTTTGGCCTGTATAACTGCCTCCCTACAAGCACGAGCAGAGGAGGTATACTCCTCTTTAGTAATCTCTCCCTGTCCCCACTTTTTATATGCCCCCCTTTTAGCCTGTAGACTGCTCTGGATTTCTCTCATATTGCCCTACCCTGTACCCTATTCCAGCCCTACCCCATGTAACCAACAAAGTTTTCCTTTTTACCTAGTGTGGGAGACTTATTGGGAGTGGGTCTAGATTATGCTTTGGGGTCACTTTGGTTTGGCTGATTAAGGGAGACTACTACTTGTGCTTCTGACTGAGAGAAGCATCCCAAGTTCTTGAAGTGAGTCAAGTACCCTCGAGGGGTACTAGGCCTGTGTTTCTCAGGATGCACGGAGCCAGAATCAAGCCCAACCCTGGGTGGTGGCAGTGAAACCCCCAGGCTAGTGGGTGTGGTCCCGGAAGGGGGTCAGCCAGATGTAAGGTGCCCCCAGGAAGGCACTTGGAACCTGGAAGGTGGTCAGGAGCAATGAGGTGGGTGGTTCAATGCAGGAGCGCCCCTTACTGGCCCTCCACACTGCATTTGTGTGGGTATACCTCTAGTTTATCCCAGTCTATTTGGGAATCACAATCCTCTCACCCACTCTACTCTCTCTTGCCTGTAGAGTCATTCACTTGTGATGTCATTACGAGGGGTAGGCAAATTTGTTTTTTCAGATGCATTTAAAATTCCATTCTGAAAATCATGGAAAGATTTGGTTGATTTGCCTGCTCTTGCCAAAGTCACCTCTTCTCTAGAGTCTGCTTGCATGTGTCTGCTGGATGCTTAGTTATAGGATAGCATTTTCTCTAATTGCATTAAGAAGTAAAGGTTTAAATTCCGAAAGTATCTTCCCACCAAAATTCCCCAAGTACATGAAATTCATAACAAGTTGGGAAGGAAAAATACTGTAAGTTTCTCTTGGGTACTGAATAATTTTGAATCCACCAAGTATTGTAAGTTTAAAACATCAGCATGGAGGAGAACAATTATAACCAAAAATATAAAACTGGGTTTTGGAAGAGTTTAATCCAGAAAGTATTTTTAATACTTTTTATTTACCCCTTTTTTTAGGAAAAAAACTTGTGTAAAATTACAATAATGCAAGATGTTCATAAAATCTCTATGAAGCTCATCCGCTCTTAGTTTCAGTCCTCAGATGTTAATCAGCTATATTCATAGCAGCTGCAGCAGCAAAGACAAAGGGAAAAGTAAGGGCCTTGTTACACAATAATTTTAGGCAGTTACTGGAGATCTTAACACCTTTAAATGGCTTAAAGCACTTGTTATTTAGCTCCAAGTTATACCATTATCTCTGATCTGCATAACCTTGCTCCTGTTCCATTAAGATGTGGCCACTCTCCACAGCTATGCCACTGGGAAATTGAAGGACTTCAATATCCCAAGCTGCCAGAAAAGCTCCCCTGCCTCCCCACCAGGGCAGCCAGATCCTGGGGCTCCCCCCTTACAGGCTCCTGGCTGTGCAGCTCTGCCATTGGAGGCAGGAGCTGGGTAGGCAGTGACCTTCCTGCACAGCCCCTCTGTTGAGTCCATCAGCCTCTCTCTCTTGAAGAACTGCACCATACCACCATCCCCTCCCCTCCCTGCAGCCTAGAAAGCTGGTACTGTGCCTGGCCAGGGACAGGTGAAGCATAGAGGCATTTAGTGGCAAGTCACAGCTGTGCAGGTAGGGGCCAGTCAGAGAAAGTTTCTAAATTAAAGGTGTGACTGCTCCAAACTCCAAGCTAGCACTAAGCCAATCAACAGTTGTGCATCTTACACTGTAAGGTATAAAAAAGGCCCTAAAATGTTATTGCTGTTGATGGAATTGGTAAGATTCTATAACTGTTGATAAAATTAACATTTCATATGATTTTCATGAATAAACACTGGCTAGTGTTAGGATGTAAAATAAATCAATGTTTTGATCAATAGACTTTTGCACAAAAAACATCACTACTCATTTTAGAAGCAAAATAATTCTTCAGGAGGTGCTATCTTGTTCCATATTTTGGGAGCAAGAACTAGGTGTGCCTGCATCAAAGTGGTGAAAATAACTAGTGATAATACAATAAAGTAATTTGTGAGAGGCCAATCAGTAATGGCACTTTCAAATGAATATATACTTACCATATAATCTGTACGAATCATTTCCAAGGTTTGACATTACACATGTAGTACTTGCCAATGAACTTGAATCATATGGTTGTCAAAAGACAAAAAATAGGTTATCTACAGAAGATACAGTAAAGTAAATGTACAAGATGTAGTATAATTTGCTTTACAGTATTAATAGGACTTCCCAAAGGACATATTTTCCTGTCAAACAAATCCCTATGATCAACAGCCATACCTGAAAATGTGTCCAGGATTTCTTTTATTCAGTTTTTCTTCCTGAATTTCTATATCCATTCCCTGCAGAATAACAGTAGTTTATCTGTAAATTGACAATATGCCCTATGTTTAAAGCCTGGTCAGACAATAAAATGGGTAATGGTGCCTTTTATGGAGTCTACACTGTTGCTTTATAACAAATTCCTTTTTCAAAGAAACAAAACTAATGTTCTATAAATGCAAGAGGTGTCCTGCATAAGTTTCAAGCTTTCTTTAAGGAAAGCAGGCATTTATAGAAAGAAGCTAGTCCCAAAATCTTTGAAGACTCACTTACTGCTGCTCCTGTTCTGACTTTTCCCACTGCTGCTAGGAGTTTAGTGTTCTGTATTTGTCAAATGTTAACCTTCAAGAGGAAAGGTAAAGTCCTATAGAAATGTGAAGTGATCTATGGACAATAAAAGGATCATTTAATCTTCCTCTAAAACAGCTAATGTTGGGATGATATGTAGTAACTGTTTAAACCCTGTTTGGTTTCAGAGGAATCCTGCCATTGAAGACTTTCCAGTAGACCTAATCAGAAATTATTTAATCAGAAAATGCTATTTCTTCAAAACCAAAGCTAATGTTTGGACTGGAGCCAGCTTTGATGAAAGTTATGTCAGATGCCCCAGTATGCAACTTGTGGAAAGAGAGAAAAAGATGACATTTCTTTAATTCACCAGGATGTAGGTGTGGGGTTAAATCTCCACTCTCAAATCAGCCTGAATCACTGGGCTGTAGTGTTTCCTCCTCAGACTCTACTACTGGAACCTTTCCTTTTCATATAGATTAAAATATTCATAGTCATGGAAAAAGACAAAGAGAAATATTCTATCACCCACTGGTTACAACATTCACCTGTATATGGGAAGCTCAGGTACAAGTACCTGAGCCCTAAAAAATATTTATTTATACAATGTAGAACAGCTCTAGCAGGAAAAACTGAGACAAACCTACCCCAAAACCCCAATAGGTTTGTGGACAGAGCACTCGATGTTGCAGAAGCACAGAGCAGAAGTTGAATCTAGGCTCCCATGTTCTACTAGTACTCTAACCACTCAGTTATTAACCACTTGTGGAAAGAGTACTATCACCCCTCTTTTCTCCCCACTTCACTTTTCTCAAAAAACCTTTGAAAATTCTTAGTTTCAATTGTGCTGCAGTTTTGGAACATTTCTGAAATCTCAACAAGTTTTTTGGGACAGGAAAAACATTTTCCATACAGTCCTAATACTCAGGAAATGCTCCAACTATTCTAATAGTTGGCTCACACCCTTTTTTTTTTTGGTGCCCGTCCTGGTTGATTCCGGGACTTCTGGAGGAGGAGGAGGAGGAATGCCTGTCCCTCTGGGCCTGCCTGGATGCCACTTGCCTTTTGTTCATCAGGGACAATGTATATGTTTATTTTTCACCCCATGGCAGTTACCACAGTGTTAGCATCAAGTATGTCTTTCTAGTAGTGGGGAACTTAGAGAACAGTCCTTTGCCAGGCCAAATGACTGTTGTTTTTATACATTTTACTAGTAATGCCAATGAGGCAAAATTACTAGGCCCACTATAAATTTCTCTCTCCCCAGTCTAGTGATAGTTGGAGTCTAAGGTGTGATTTAAGTGCAGGAAACAAGAGTTTGTGATTTTGAAATTCGAGATAAATCCAGTACTTGGCAGGAGGAAGCTGCCCGATTCATTAACATACAGAACTACAGTTCTCCCAGATTCTACTAAACAGACAAATACAATCTGTTTCCCTCTTAAAGATTTTTAACTTAACAGACTAAGCATTAGGGAACAAATTTTAATGTAATGAATACTGAAAGTAAATATGGGGTAGCTACAGAAATGTTACACAAGATCACATGGTCTTTCTAGTCCATATGAATGTTTCTAAGTCTTACCAGGACACAGATCACCAAAATATCAATCTATACTTTTTTAGCGTTATTATTTTAAAAGAAATATTGTAATGTTATCCTCATTTGATCTTTTTTAGACATTGCAAATGATTTCCAATGAGTCTTATCTAAATTACCATTTTATGTGTAATGGTAATCAGTACTTAAATTTTTAACACTTATTCCTAGCCATTTGAAAGAAGAAAATGCTAATGAGGCAGAATCACGTAAGTACAACCAATATAAAACAACGTATTTTCTCATGTACAATATGCAGTTTCCCCAAAAATCACCCCCCCCCCACACTGGGGTGCATCTCTTAAGTGGCAAAGCTTATTTTTCTGCCTAGAATAGACTCCTCCTACCTTAAGTCCCACTCCAAAACCAACAGTGCTATAGGAGCAGTAGAATTTTTCAGATGCTTGAGGGAATCAACTCACTCCATGTGTTAATGATTATCCCCCCTTTTTAAATGGTCTTGATAGTCCACTAATCAAGCTAACCTTTCTTCTGGCAATTTTGAGATTGTAAAGTATTCCGGGTCTCTCTTCTCCTACAGCCCTGCCTTGCAGACTTTTTAGTTCTGCCCTTGTTCTGTGCAGCCATAACTCTGGAAATAAACTTGTTTTCTACATTCTGCCTCCCCAAGGTACATGTTTATTCTGGGGCATGTTGTATGAAAGAAGAAGATAGGAATGAATAGAATAGCATTCTATTCTGTAACTCAGTCCATTATTTGTCAGTTTGGCCCTCATGTAGATATACAGGTTGGGAAGTTACATACAGACTTTCTACAGGCAAAGGTCAGGCACAGTCCCTATGATGTGTAAAGAGTCTCATTTTTCAAGGAGCCAGGAAAGGGAGAGAATGCAGCAAGATGAATAAAATATATCCAAAAGTGGGGAGGCAGAGGACGAACATCCTCTATATACTGGAAAGCTCCCAGGGTCTTGTAGCTGTCTATCATGCTCTAAAGAGGCAAAACAGAACCCAAAGCAGTCTGGTCAAGTGTCCATTCTACCCACAACTGAAGGCATTTTAATAGCAAGTTATTTAAAAATGCAAAACATACTTTTGTCTTTGACTAAGGGCCAAATTTTTTCTTTGCAACCAAGGACAGGTGTGAGCACATCTGAGAGAAAGGAGAATTTAATCTCTGAGAAGAGGCAGCGCCTAATAAACAATTCAAGGTTGCTCACTATGTTACAAGGTATAACAAATATATGCTGCTAAAGCCAGCCATGGGGAAAAACACAAGATTTATTGTGCTTGTAAAGATCAACTGTTTGTTCATAATCTAAAATTCCTTTTCAGCGCCTCTGAGTGCTAGCTATCATGCGGAGGAGCATTTAACTCTTTCTGAGCCAAAGATCTGGGCTAAAGCCCAACTTGTTTAAACTCAGCTGAGTCCTGAATTATTTTAGTTTAAACATTTCCTTTAAATAGAAGAGACTAAGTTTGGCTAAGATGTCATCCACACATCAACATTTTTATGTAGCTGTATCCACTTCCTAGCATGTAATTGTCTAAAAAACACATTATCTAACACTGAATACAGAAGCAGAGTTGAGATGTTGCTCCAAGAAAAAGGATTGCTAGGAAGAGATGGGATCCACCTGATGAAGTGAGGGAAGAGCATCTTTGCAGGCAGCCTAGCTAACCTAGTGAGAAGGGCTTTAAACTCAGTTCACAGGGGGATGGAGAACAAAGCCCTGAGGCAAGTGAAGTAGCAGGGGACCTGGAGAAAGCAGAAGTCAGAGGAGGCAAAAGGGGAGCTTCATTTTTTTCTGGCAAAGTAGGGAAAAATCAGCTAGTCACCTCAGGTGTCTGTATACAAACGTACAAAGCCTGGGAAAGAAGTAGGAAGAATTGGGAGACTTGCATAGTCAAGGAAGTATGATGTGGTAGGAATAACAGAGACTTGGTCAGATAGTTTGCATAACTGGAACACTGTTATGGATGGGTACAAACTGTTCAGGAAGGACAGGCAGGGGAGAAGAGGAAGATTTGTGCTTTAGGTAAAGGAGTTTTATGACTGCTCAGAGCTCCAATATGAAAGTAGAGAAAGGCCTGTTGAGAATCTCTGGGTTAAGGTTATAGGGGAGAGCAACAAGTGAGATGTTGTGGTGGGTGTCTGCTATAGACCACCAGACTGGGAGGATGTGGTAGATGAGGCTTTCTTCAGACAACTAGTGGAAGTTTCCCAATCAAAGGTCTTGGTTCTCATGGGGGACTTCAATCATCCTGATATCTGCTGGGAGGGCAATACAGCAGCGCACAGGCAATCAACATTTTTATGTAGCCTGTACCCACTTCCTAGCATATAGGAAAGCTAGTATTACCTCTCCCCCCATATAGGGTAGGTCCTGGGGCCAGTTTTGTTCAATATTTTCATTAATGATCTGGAAGATGGGATAGATTGCACCCTCAGCAAGTTTGTGGATAACACCAAGCTGCAGGGGTTGCAGATACATTGCTGGAGAGTAGGGCTAGGATTAAGAGTGACCTAGACAAATTGGAGGATTGGGCCAAAAGAAATCTCATTAAGTTCAAGAAGGACAAGTGCAAAGTCCTGCACTTAGGATGGAAGAATCCCATGCACGTGGGGGCTGGTCCCCATACAGCCTAGGGACAGAGTGGTGAAGCAGCACCTGTGCAGAAAAGGGTATGAGGTTACACTGGACAAGAAAATACATATGGAGTCAGCAATATGCCCCTTTTGCCAAGAAGGATAACAGCATACCAGGCTGCATTAGTAGAAGCATTGCCAGCAGATGGAGGGAAGTAATTATTCTGCTCTATTCTGCACTGGTGAGATCACATCTGGAGTACTGTGTCTGGTTTTGGGTCCCCTACCATAGAAAGGATGTGGACAAGTTGGAAAGAGTCCAGTGGAGGGAAACAGAAATGGTGAGGGGGCCAGGGCACATGAATTGTAAGGAGAGGTTGAGGGAACTAGGCTTATTTAGTCTGGAGAAGAGAAGACTGAGAGGAGATTTGGTAACAGTCTTTAACTACCTGAAGGGAGGTTCAAAAGAGGATGGGGCTGGACTGTTCTCAGTGGTGGTAGATGATAAAACATGGAGCAATGGTCTCAAGGTGCAGCAAGGGAGGTGTAAGTTGGATGTTAGGAAAACCTCCTACCTCTCACTAGGAAGGTGGTGAAGCACTGGGACAGGTTAGCTAGTGAGGTGGTGTAATCTCCTTGGAGGTTTTTAGAGGCCCAGCTCAAGAAACCCCTGGCTGAAATGATCTAGTTGGGGATGGTCCTGCTTTGAGCAGGGAGTGGACTAGATGACCTTCTGAGGTCCCTTTCAATCCTAATTTGCTATGCTTCTATGTTCTATGATTCTAAGATCATATCCCCACTCCACTATGGTTAGTCATTTTGGATTTTTAAAAATTTTGTAACTTGGTTTCCCCTAATTATATTTCCTCTATAAGTATAGGCTGATAAAACTAACCCATGTTCACAATCTATAGATATATTTTTTTAAATGTGCAGTAGTCCTATATCTAGACACAACTAAATAAACAGATGAGCTTGGATAAATGAAAAATCAATAAACTAGCGAAGGCTTCTCTCATTCAATTGATCCAAGCTCCATTGGTAATAGAAGTAGCAGAATGGGAAACTATGTTAACGTGGCACACATGTAAATTCCATTTACAGGAAATTAAATACAGTAACAAAAACTAATAGTTGTACAAAGACAGTCCAGAATCCCATTGATCTTTACACATTAGATGAAAGCACAAGATAATTTAATAAACAATAAAGATCTTTTCACTACCATAGCCCATTGTTGTAATTTTTAAATATTCCTTATTTCATCACTTTACCATTTGGAATTGCATGACATAGTGTATCTCATTAGTCAGTATGCATTTAATACCCTTCGTCTAAACAGTGATCTACACACTATATTTGGGCTTATAAATCTTGATAGAATTCTCCTTGTAAATTTCTTAGAGTATTTCACACAAGATATATTGCTGAAATTTCATTGTTATGTAATAGACATTCAATGTAAAATTTTGCAGATTCATATAGGCTTACCACTGAAAAGCAGCTTAAATGACATCTGTTGTGGACCAAACCCAATGATCCATCAGTGAAAGTACATATGTTTAGGTCCAATTTTATAGATCTAATGCATTTCAAATGTTGGCCTCCAAAGGGAGGCTCAGTATGGAGTCCAAGAGGCAGTCTACAAATGATGTATTATGTATTAAAAGTGCTGATTTGTACCTAATTAGGCTAACGATTGCACACACTTTAAAATTCATCACAGTTGGCAAATTTAGTAGCATAAAACTACTAGAAACTTAAATAGAGGTGAAAGCCTATTCAAACACACCCACACAAACATATACCGATCTCTATGAAAATACAGAAATAATCACGTTAAACTATTTTAAAAAATCCATTCATTTTGTGATCAGATGGACTTCCGCTGAAGTTGGTGGCACATTTACCATTGATTTAAATGGGAGCAGACCTACAAAGAACATAAGAATGGCCATTTACCATTTCAGACCATAAGTCCTTCTAGCCCAGTATTGTCTCTTACTGCAAAGAATGGATGCTGAAGGGAAGAGTAAATGGGGTATGGCTAGAATTTTCTACCCTCTTCTCCTTCTCTCCCCCAGTCAGATCCCAGCTTTCAGAGCTTTTGAAAGTTGAGTTGGGAGCTGCAACCATATCTGAAATTGCCATTACTCCTGATAGAAAATTTCCTCTAAGATTCATTTCAATCCCTTTTGAGTTAGGTTAACTAAATAACTATCAGCTTTTACAAGGTTTTGTGGCAATGACTTCTACAAGTTAATTACAGGCTGTGTGTAAAAGAACTTTTTTGTTAGTTTTACAAGTGCTTCCTACTAGTTGCATATCATGCCTTCTAATATTTTGAGAGGCAGTAAATAATAAATACCTATTTACTTTCTTTGCACTATTTAATGTTTTGTATACCTCTATCATGCCCCTCCCTCCCCACTCGGCAGGTCTTTTCCAAGCTGAAAAGTTCTAGTTTATTTAGTCTCCCCTCACACAGAAGACTTTCCACACCTCTCATTGTACTTGTTGCTCTTAGTTGCATCTCTTCTAGTTCTGCTATACCCTTTTTGAGTGGGGTGGGGGAAACCAAAACTGCGCACAATGTTAAAATTTTGGAAAGACCACAGATATTTAAGAGGATAGAATGATACATTTTGTTTTGTTTATAATTCCATTCTTAATGATTCCTAATATTTTGTTTGCCTAACAGTGCTGAATTGTGGTATTAACCTTAATATTAAGCATGCACATACAGTTATTAAAGGATGTATCAGAGGTACTGGATTTAAAAACAATTGTTGATACCTTTCATGAGTATATAGAAGTTAAAAACTTCCCACAAAAATACATAGTGAAAGTATTTATACACATAAAAGGGTGAAGGAGATTATTTAAGAATAATGTAAGAATTATATAAAAATGAAAGAAATTAAACATACTGAGCTGACACAGGAACAAAATAGTTTATGGGGAAATTTTGACTCCACTCAAATCAATGGCAAAACTCCCATCCAAGATTTTACCCTAAAATTTTAAAACTTCTAGTCTTCACTCACCTAACTTCACTAATGTTCCCAAAGACCTCACTCCCTGAAAGACTGGTGTTATGCAGAATGACTTCTTTGCTGCAAAAGGGTCTCACTGAAGTCATGAATAGGACATGCCCCTGGTGGTTGGGGGGGGCATGGCTATGCTGGCAGCAGCGGGAGCATGGCAGCGGGAGCAGTGAGCTGGGAGCTCCTGCAGACACTGCCAGCACTGTCGGTGGCATGGGGGGTGGGAAGGTGGCAAGTGCCAACCAGGGGCTGGCGACCACCCACAAGTATCACTGGCAGTGGTGGCGGCCAGCAGGGATTGCTGACCACCTGTAGATGCCACCAGCAGTGTTGATGGTGGGGTGGAGAGTGGCGTGCATCCCCTATGCATCACCACTTACTGAAGTAAGAGGACTGAGTGACTCACTGTTGAGTGGGTCACCATTTTAGATGATAAACAGCAAATTTCTGGGGCTAAGTTCAGACAGTCAAAAAAGCCAAGGGTGAATCAATTCAGTCTTTGCAAGTTAGTCTAAGCCGCAGAGATTAAATGAGAAGCAAGTGAAAATACATTCATTTGTGATTCAGAAAATGCAGCCACAGCCCTTCAGTGGCTCAAGCCAGAAGTCTGGGAGGTGTGCTCTAGCACCCCCTGTCTGCCAGTCACTGCCAAAGGGAAAGGACTGAAGCTTGAGTGGAGGGGGTATGGCCAGGCTCCAGCCCAGGGCTAGCACACTGTGGGGTGAGAGGTAAAATCCCCTCCCCAGCCCACACGGGTCTCCACCCAGGTCTGTCGGTGGCAGGCAGTGCCCGGCAGACTTCTGTCCCTGCCCCCTCAACTCGGGAGAAGGGGAGGAGGGAGGACAGCCTCTGCCAGGCTGAGGACAGGGTGGGTGGGGAAAACGGCAGTGATATTAAATTCATAAAAGCTTGAACAAGAATAGTGCTTCCTCTGAAGCGAGCATGTTTTGAACCACATATTTGCAACCTCAAGCACACAACAAAGAACAAGCAAAAATCTCTGTCTAAGCTAAGATACAGCTCAGTAAAACACAGTGAGAGCGCAAAAAACAGTCCAACTTAAAATGGAATATAGTAAAACCAAAAAGACAAGACACAGCCTTGCATAAGTCTTAGGTAATCCTAAGGGCAGAACATCCCCTTCCTGAGCCAAAGTATTCAGAAAGTCCTTCTTGGGAAATCAGCAGATGCTTTTAAGTGTTGGAGTGAGACCTCATCTCTACTTGTGTTTTTACAGGCACACTTACACCTCTTCTCCCCCTTAGGTGCCTTGACATTAGTATGCTTGTCACCTTTGGCAGGACTTTTGAGCATTCAGTGTCTTTTATCCCAAACAGACAAGGTTCTTTGGGTAGATGTGATATCTTTTATTAGACCAAGTAAATAGTTGGAAAAATTGTTCTTTGCAAGCTTTCAGGCACAAACACCCTTCTTCAGGCATAGGGAAAGTCTGCTATTATTTTGTATTCTCCTGGATGGAACAGAAGTCAATATACAAAATGCAGGTCTGTGAAAATGCAAATATGTGGCAGGTGCAGAGGGAATGGGAAACAGTAGATGAGATGGGTAGGTGGGGGAGGGAAAGGGAATTCTCTTTTTAGGTATTCCAGTCTGCTACCTTTTATAGGTTCTGTATTATAATATAAATGTAATTCTCTGCTTTCTTTGGTCACACCAACCCAAGCAGTCTGGGACCCTTTCTTGTTTCTTCAGCTTCATCTTCAGCACATACCTGTCATGACTAAACCAGGTCTTTGCCAACACCTCCCACTTCTCAGTTGGTTCAAGCAGGGCTTGGTTCTGTACTCGCAGGTGGCAGGGGACCAGTCCCTCCAGCTTCTTCCTCTTCCCCCATAGCCTGGGGAACTGAGGGGAATTACACCCCCTTCCTTTTCCACTCCCCTTCCTTTATCAATTGTTTGCTTCAGTCTGTCAGAGGTGGGAGGTGGTGGAGTCTGCTGCTCTCCTGCCAGCCTCCTGACAAGCAGACCTTGACTGGGGTCCCATGCTTGTGGGAGAGAGAGGGTTTAAACCCTACTCCCTCTCTAGGCTTGCTTGCCCACACTCCCTAACCCCCCTGCTCCAGAGGGGAAAAGTCTGGCAGGGGAAGCCCCACCCCTCCAGGGGACCCAGCTGTGGTCCCCAGCTGGGTTTCTCATCCCCACCCCATTGTCAGCCATCCCTGCTCTCTAGAGCACACAGTATAGCTCAACCCAGCCCAGAGCTGCCATGCATCCTGGGATGCTAGGGGACTGATTTAACTTGAACCAGGAAGGGGCCTGGGAAAGGAGTTCCATAAACTGGTTTGACCCAAATAAGTTAAGTCCCATACTACATTCAACCAGGCTCATCTTAAACCAGTTTCAGCCATTTTGAAACTGGTTTATGTGTACTGAACTTCTGTTCAAACCACTTTCTGATCACTTAAACTGGTTTATGTGTAACTTCTGTCCCTAGCCTGGAAGTTTAAGTACCAATAATTCTAGATTTCAAAGATTTTATGCAAGCCTCAAAATGCCCAATCTCAAATGCATGGTATTCCCAAAATAATGTCAATTTTCCATCTTGGAATTGAATATGCAAAATATTACTTTAAAGACTAACCTGGAAAAACTGACCCCCATTTAACTATCAACCAGACATTTTCTTTTTCTTTTAATCTGTTGAATTGTAACATGGGATCAGATCTTCAGATATTTTAAATCAACATGGAATCATTGAATTTACCTTTGCTGGGAATCTGACACAATATTTCACAAAGGGAAGCCTATTGCACAATTGAAAAAAATGACACACATCTGAAATGATTCACATGAAAACAAAAGTGTTTTTTTCTTAAAACTGTGGTTTAGAGAATGCATAGTTAATATATTTTATTTACATGTTAGTCCCAGCCACAATACCAGTTTTCTTTTCCATTCTAAAACACAATGATGTATATTGAGATGTAGGGTTTACTCTTACCCTTCCCTTTTTAAAAAGCCTATTAGCAAGGGTTCTGGAGTTACACAGCTTTAATTTTCTGACACTAAGTACTGTACAGCCTTTAAGGTTCCTTTTAAAGTTATTTTTATGCAGCAAAGCTTCATTTTCTTTCCAGAAAAAATGAAAACAATGACAAATCATATGCTGTACCGCTAGCCTATAATGAGAAGCCAAAAATAGTAAAAAGGAGAAAAATGAACATGCATTTCATTAACATTTTTTGATTAGCAATTCCTGAGCCATAACTTAAAATGGTGGTAATTAAATCACTGAGCTCTAATACAGGCATTATAAAATCACTGATGCACACTGGGGACTAAATACCTAGGACAGCAACATTGCTATGCAGCTGGAATTTTTAAGATGTTGTAAAGAATGTCAAGGAACAATAAACATGATTGAATGGCTTGTTTGCAGGAACTGTTAAAATGCTCTCACCATATTGTGAACAACAAAAAGGAAAACAGACTTAATTGTCTTCATTATGACTATCAGACAGACTAGCTACTCAATAAAACAACATACAGGCCGATATCTTCTAAGATCCCTGTAAAATATTGTAGTAAGTCTGCTCTACTTCAGTTTTCAACTGGCATTTTGAGACTAGAGGTTTCCAAGTTCAAGCAAATCTACATTAATATCATGGCTTGGTTTTGTACCACTTAGATGTACACATTTCTTCCTTATATTATGAGTTCTAAATTCCTTGATGCAAATCTCCTCTTTAAGGACTTTCTATTTCATTATGGACCAGGTTAAAGTAAGATGTTCAATTCCAAATGATACAAGCTAAAGCCAAACCCCTCACTCTGTTTCACTAAAAGGTTTTGATACATGTTAGTGAACTGTGTTCCAGAAAATAAAAATATTTAATGATTTAGAAAAATCACTGTTCTACCTTCTGTTCCATTGGAAAGTATTTGGAGTTCTGCAAACTCATCAGAAAGTTTCTAAACATCCTATTTTGGACTGGGAAACATTTCCAGAGAGGTAACAAATCAGAATATGTCCAATTATGAGACAAATCTTACAGTCCTAACTAATTTTTGACAGTCCTGAACCCAGTAAAATTCTAGGAAATTCAATCTATTTTGACTTCCATAAGAATTCTGCCTAAATGAAAAAACTGTGCAAGTGCTGTGGGACCTGAAATATAAGAAATCAGAGACTACAATTAATTTAAGTTTCATGATGTTTATTTAGCCATTAGAAAGGCAATTTACCAGATAAGCATATATTGCCAACAGATAGTTTTCTAGGAATACAGGCAGTTCTTGGACTTACAACACAATTGGTTCCTGAAAACTGCATCTTAAGTCAAAACGTTGCAACTTGGAACCAATTTTCTCATAAGAAACAATTTTATAAATGGGGGATTGGTTCCTAAACCAAGACCCAATACCCTATTTTCACCAAAAATACCCCAGAATTTTAGTATCATCATAGTATCTAGGGTCAGAAGGGGCCTAGAGCAGGCCATCTAGTCTCACCCCCCGCCAATGGCAGGAACAAGTGCCAGGGTATAGCATCATAGTATCTAAGGGTATAGTATCACAGATGAGTAATATAGCTACATTAATGAATTTATATTGTAAAAAGCAATCATGTTGATTTGGAAGGACTTCTTTGAGGTGACTTTGCTGGACTTTTTGAAGGGCTCTTGGCTGGAGTCTTTTCAGGAGTCTTGGCTGTTTTCTTAAAGAAAGTGTCCAAGGAAGTTAGGATAGATGTTCTCCAGGGAAATGGGTGACACAGCGAACTTATTCACTGGCATAGCGTCACATCGGATCAAGCATTGTAAAGTTGAAAGGTTGAAAAAGGGTGTCAATTTATAAACATTGTAAGTGAGAAACGTTATAACTCGAGACGTTCTAAGTCGAGGACTGCCTGTAAATCATTTGGTGGCAAATTTCTATAAGCTTGGAACTATGTATTCAGCATGCTGTACTCCTACTTGGGTCAACTCAAGTAAAATGTTCAGACTTCTGGCAACACTTGGAATGGGTTGCATAAAATGTAATATACATCTAAGTGTTCAAACCTTAATCTTTTTTTCCTTCCAATTCTTCCAAAGTTTCTTCCAAAGCAAAATTTCAAGTCAATCATTTACTCAAAATAGCTAAATTGAGTATAACTCATTCTTTCTGCATGACCAATTAAAAAATATTTCATTGCTGATAAATTTTGTATCATGCTTTGCTAATTCATTAAAATAATTAGCAAATATTTTCTTTGTCTTCCTAATCTAAAGTATTTCAATTGTTTGCTGGGTGACAGAAATTGAAATTGTTCGTTAGTTCAAATTATTTTTTCTCCTTCCCACCACTAGGGAAAAAAATTCCCCTCTCCTACAGTGTAAAAGTCATGTTGTAGCTGTGATGGTCCAGAAATTACGTGAAAGGAAAGGATTTCTTAGGGTGATATCTTTTATTGGACTAATTCTATCCCAACTATATAGTTGGTCCAAAAAAAAGGTATCATCCTAAGAAATCCTTGCCTCTCTCCTACCTTGTAATTTCAAAATTGCTATTGCTTGATTTTTTTTCAGGCTAGATCAGGAAGCATTCATTGTCTTTTGAATTACTTATTCCAACTCTCTCTTCCTAAAAGCTGTACAAAATCCAGGTGAGACTTAGTCAGACAAATTATTTCTAGATTATTCCAGGCTATTTTTGTATCTATGATGGAACATTTTGCAACAGAAATGTGTAATACCCATCCTGCATTGCTAACATTTTAATTTTAGATTTGTAAAGAGACCTGGCAAACTGGTAAGCATAGGTTCTCCCAACAACAAACACCATCTATTAAGATAGGAGGGCAGCTCTTTCAAAATACTGTTCAACTCCCCCTTCTGTTGACAGCATGGAGACTCAGTAGTAAGGGTGTGAGAAGCTTCAGTTGTTGATTCAATTTGGAAAAGATTTGGCCTGATTTGGAGGCTGAATCACCAAATCCAAATCAAATCAGGAAACCAAAAAAACCCCTTTAAATCAATTAAGAAAAGATTCGGAAAAAGATTTTGCAATTTGGAAGGCAGTCTTTCAGGGAAACAGAAACTGAGAAGGGGGGAGTAAAGGGGGAAAGACATCTGTAGCTGGCCAGTGACTGTGATCTTTCCCTAAGTCCCCTTCCAATCACAGTGCTCTGGAAGAGGGATGTAGAAACAGCATATCTCTCTGCAGCTTTTCTGTCTCTTTGGTGAGCTGTTTCTGCCTGAGCAAAAGAGGGGTGGGTGGCTAGCCCAGAAACAGGGGGTGGGTGGAAATATAACCAGCACTGGGAAGGACCCTGTTACAGGCTACCATCCCTGCTGTTTTCATCCAAATCTGCCTTAACACACACGACACAAGTTTTGCTTTCAGCTGTTGGACGTGCAGGTTCCCCAAAACCCCTGCACCTATCTCCTTGAAATTTGGCAGACTTCATGCCCTCATAAGGGAATATCATCCCTGCTGTTTTCATCCAAATCTGCCAAAAATGACAAAGTTATAGGTATTTCAGTGATTCCCCATTATAGTCTATGGCTGAATCACCAAATCTCCACGAATCAGCACCAAATCTTCCAAAGCCAATTCGGCCAAAATATTCAGACCAGTGATCCAAATCTCCCAATAGAATCACTGTCCTCTGAATTGACCAAATCCAAATTGAAAACTTCCCTGTTCACACAGGCCTATTCAGTACCTTACATTTCTTAAGCTTTTCTTGACTTACTGCTCACAAGCCACATGTTTGAGACTATGAAGGTGAAAGGTAACCTGGTTGACAGGTACCAAGATGCTAAGGAAGGAAAGGAGGAGAGAAGCTAACAAACGAACGGAGGGAACTGGTGGGCAGATTCCAATGGGAGAAAAGTCTGAGGGAGTTCAGATGAGCTGGCAGTACATTAAAGAGGCGCACTGAAGACCTCAGGAGCAAGCTACCCTAATGGGACACAAGAATGAAAAGAAAGACAATCTGGTGAGTGGGGAGAAGGAGGAGGTGGCACCAGGCCCCTGGGGCCCTTACAACACATGAGGCAGAGAGGGGTGATGCTGAGTCCCAGAGTTGGGTCCCACCTATGGACCAATCCTATGCCACTCATCTGGCTGGTGGGACCAAAAGGTTGAACACCACTGGGCTAGAGTACTAGAAGAACAGGTTAGGGATTACTCATAGAAGCTAGATGTTTTCAAGTTAGCAGGGCTGGATGGGATGCACTCTAGGGAACTGAAGAAATTGGCTGAGGTAATTTCAGAGCCAGGCTATCCTTTTTGAGAATTGTGGAAGATGAGCGAAGTCCCATATGGCTGGAAAAGGGCATATATAATGCCCATCTTTAAGAAAGGGAAGAACTAAGCTTTGGGGAAATAAAGACCAGTCAGACTGACCTCAATACCTGGAAAGATCATGGAACAGGTCTGGAAGGAATCTACTGTGAAGCAGCTAGAAGAGAACAAGAAGATCAGGAATAGTCAGCATTGATTCATCATGCCTGACCAACCTCATTTCCCTTTTTGGTAAGGTGACAGGGTTGGTGGATGGGGGAAGAGCAGCAGATATTGTACACCTTAACTTTACCTAGGATTTTGACACTATCGCCCATGACATTTTTATTAACAAGCACAGGAAATACAGTGCAGATGAAAGTACTTAAGGTAATACGTAAGTAGTGGGATCATCATACTTACAGAGTAGTCATCGATGAGTAGTCAACTAGATAGTATCTAGTTGGAAAAAGGCATTGAGTAGGGTTCACACCAGATCTGTTCTGGATCCAGTATTGTTTAAAATATTCATTGATGATATGGACAATAGTATTGAGTGCATGCTTAGCAAATTTGTGGATGACACCAAGTTGAGTAGAGATGCAGGTACTCTGGAAGGTAGGGTTAGGAACCAAAACATCCTGAATGGACTGGAGAAATGCTCTGAGATCAATCAGTTCAGCTTCAACAGGACATGTACAAAGTTCTGCGCTTGAGACAGAATAATTGCATGCACAAATACAGATTGAGGAATGACTGGCTAGGCTGCAGTACTGCAGAGAAGGACCTGGGACTTGCAGTGAACTATAAGCTGAATATGAGCTAACAGTGTGCTCTTGTTGCAAAAAACAAAAAAGCAAACAACCCCCCCCCCCACGACAAGAACAAAAAGAAGCTGACAGCCTACTGGATTGTATTAATGGGAAAACAAGTCGCAAATCAAGGGAGGTGATTCTGCTGCTCTACTCAACATGGGTGAGACCTCAAAAAAGTGATTTACTCCAGTAAATATGAACATTGCACACAAAATATTTTTATTTAGAAATCATCATTAGTTTCTGAATCACTCTGGTACAATTACAACTCATCCTACGCAATCAAAATCGCACTGGCAAAAGACAGAAGAAGAAAATGAGCCCTGTTTCAACCCCCTAAAGTCAACAATGATTGATAAGGTCATTTCTTCATGGTGGGAAACTGGGTGTTATTATGGTCTAACATGATGCAACTTCTACATTAGTTCAGGAATTGTTGAAATTATGTTGTAAGAGTGATGATACAGGGATCGTGAGAGGAAAGGATTTGTGGGTGTTATCTTTTATTGGACCGACTGAATGGTTGGGGTTTATTTATTTACTTATTTTTTATTTATCCCAATGATACAGTCGGTCCAATAAAAGATAAAATCACCCACAAAAATCCTTGCCTCTCGCCTTCATTTAGGTAGCAATTTTAGAGATATTTCAACAGTACAAATCCCCCAGTTCAGTCTTATCTATACTTCTATATATTTTCAACCTCTATTCTATCCAGATGAAAGTAATTTAATCTTATGTCCTACACCAATGCAAGCACCTTTTGGCTTCACAGAGTAATCCCACTGACTCTACAATTCTGCTCTTCTTAATAACATTTACCATTCTCAGTGAGAAGTGGATATGTTGCATATGCTAACATACGCATAAAAACAGAAACATACATCTATAGGGAGGTTTCCTGTAGGAAGTATCAATTGTATGAGGTAAAAATGCTCATCAGGTTTTAAAACATCTTGCTATTTTTTCATAGGAATTTGAAAAATGTAGGGTCTGATCCCAAGAGCTTTTGAACCACCACAGCACTCTCAGCATTTCTCAAGATTAGTCCTCTAAGCATGACTATTTTTAATTGAAAACAAAAATTACTATTTATGGTACATTTAACATCAGAGCACCAATCGGCATCTTCACTTCCATTGTTGAAATCACCAAATGGGTGAGGAGGTAGCTAGCATCACAGGGGATCAGCCCATTAAATCCATAGTGGTACTGTATCAGACAATAAACAATTGCTGCTAATGCCTTATAAAATACAACAGGGTTCCCTATTAAGGGCAGTGCACTACTAAATCATTACACCAGTTAATGTCGCCAGGTACAATATATGCTAATATTCAGCATTTACTATTTTCACTCTTTTTCCTTTTTTCACTGATAGTCATAGTATTAATTAAATGTACTTACAGGTCTACTGATTAAATGATAGCTGCATATATCATCTAAAAAACCTCCATCACTCAAAAGTCTCACTATGGGACTAAAACTAGCACTGAAAGTAAGAAATCTAGGTGATTAGGGCTCTGATTCTATTTAGTTAGAACTATAATAGTAATACCACAATTAAAATTACCACATTATTTCCTAATTCAACAAATGTATTATAAACAGATAGTTTATTCCTTAACATCTATAAAAAATATTAATTCAGTTTTAGGAACCAGCATTTAACTGGCTTGGAACAGCATAGCTGCATTACTGCTTTTCCATGATTTGAGAACCTGGCCTATAATTTTGAAGTAACTCCTACAACTGAACTATTGTCCATGATGGTTATGTTAAAATAAAAGTAAGTAGGGAAGACAACTAGAAAATATTTATCTGGTAAAAACTTTTATTTAGCCAAACTTTTTTAGTTGATTTTCCCTTAAATATATCTATTTTGGAAGGAGGCTTAGAAAACTGAAGAAATCTTTTTGCTGAAGTAAAAGTGAAGAAACTGTTAGCTGTCACAATTTCACGGCAAGATGCCTGGATTCAGTAGAAATTTTGCAGCCAAGTCATTTAATTTAAAATAGGAGATTTTTAATCAATGTGCAAATTAACATAAAATCAGGAAAGTAGTTCTCTATGCTATGTTGGTATTAAATTCTGCACTCTGGAAGCAATCTAGGACTGGGGGAAAATGTATTTATTAGCCATTTCATCTCCATTGATTTGCAGGCTAGAAGAAGTATCACTTGAACAGCCACTTCTAGGTTCTGCAGATAATCTAATGCGAGTTTGCAGCTCACATGCTACCATTTAAGGAAGCCTATGGGTTCAAAGAGGCAATGCAGCATTAGTTTGCATTTGGGTCACATTACAAGGTTTTCATTATTGTCATCAGAAACAGAAATGTTATTTTTCTATTATGTACTTTGTCATGGCATGGTCCTGCAGGAGGGCCAGGATCTCCTCAAGGCCCCCTTCCCATGCCAAGTTGGCCCAAGGGCACCCTCAGATTCTCACCCATCACGTCTTTGATGTCCCAGTATATTAGGGAGGCTGCTTTACATCTTCTTGGACATGGTTCATTGTCTCTGGCTCCGTGGACTCCCAGACCCCTCATGGGTCTTGCCCTGCAAATGGGTGCTTTGGGGCACCCTAGCCTTATGGGCTATGCGTGGCTCCTACCACCCCAGCACCACGCCCCAAGCCTCGCAGACGTAATGGATGTTATTCTGTCCCTCTCTCTGTCTTCAGCAATGCTGCCCCCTTCTCCGAGGCCTTCTCAGCTGCTCCTCTCTGAGGCCAGGGTCTGTGCACCCCAAATGCTGCACCCTCACTGGTGCTGGGGTTCCCATACTACTGTAAGACCCCTATGAGGCCTCTTCCAACCCCCTAATAGCCTCACCCAAACCACTGGTGACAAACAGTAACACAAACACAAGCCCATTGGCTATAACATAAACAGAAGCCACCCAGCCATAACAACGTCCAAGCCTACCGTGGGTTCTTCATCCCACAGCAGTGTCAGCCGTTGCTCCTTCAGTCAGGCCTCTCCTCCCTTTTATGGCAGAGAGCAGGGCAGAAAAACCACCTCTGGCTTCAGCTTCTAGAGTTTATAAGGGCCAGGCCCTGCCCCTTACAGTCAGCTGACTGCTGGCAGGTGTGGGTCACTTGCTGACTGCAGTTGCCCTGGCAACCAACAGCTGGGCTCCTTATTCATTGCTAAGGCTTTTTCCCTAGCAGTTTCTCCTCTTTAGGAGCAGGGCACCCCAGTGCTCTGTGACATACTTGTATAAACTTGCACTTTGTGTGCGTGTGCGTATGCACACCTTTCATATATGTATATATGAAAACTCAGATGGTGGACTTTAATTTTATGTGAAAAGACGGCTTTGCATGGTGAATTCTGCAACCCTGAAATGTGTCTATGGTGCTTTATACCCTGGATTTATACTCACTGGTAGAGGGCTAAACATGTGGAACATAGTTCAGTCATTTGGAGTAGGAATTTGTTGAGGAAATAAGAATCAAGGGTTATTAAAACAATGGTTTGAAACTATCCTTTAATTCCCACTAGCTATTATTTTATTTTCTCAATTACTTCTGTTTGAAGAACAAAAAAAGACTTGAAACTGTTCCTGATCCTAATTAGCTTCATTTTTAAGAGTCACATAACAATGCAATTATTTAACATTTGTTTTCCAAATGCTGTAGGGGAAAAGCAAATCCAAACAAATCATCATTTTTATTGGAATGCCACGAACCCATTTCTGCTGACCTTAGATTATGTGAAATTTGAGGATATGGATTGCCTCCCCAGGTCTTTTTTCTAGATAGCTTAATTGGGACCTAATTTAATTGGACTGAGACAAAGTCTATTTAAAAGTAAAGAACTACACATGACAGTGTGTTTGAAAGGGAAAAATAAACTTGCAAATATCAAACTAAAGTTAAATATTACATTGATTTAATCTTTTTAAGAATAATATAATTGGACTAGAGTAATCTGATTTACAATAAGGTTCAACTAAAGACCAGCCTATAACTTTTTAATGGACCTCTCTGTTTAGTTTAATGTAAAATAACAAAATAAGTATTGACAGATGCTGACAGGACCATAGAGGTTGCAAAGATTAATAGCACTTAATTATAAATAAGCAAGCAGATCATTTGTATTTTTCCTTTCCTTTGATCTACAATTTGATTTTATAAATGGTATCTCCTTCTCAATATATTTGTCCTGGGAACACAGAATTAAAGACATGAAAACCCAGCGCTGTTGAGGTCAATGGCAAAACTCTTCATCTGAGGTCCCTGCTTTAAGGAGCATATACTGTAAGAGCCAGATCTTGCAAAGATTTGTGCATGTGTTTATTCTTATGCATTGTGAGGAAGTACAGGCAATTAAGTATGCATGAAGGTTTTTGTAGGATCAAGTCAGAGGTTAGTTTTAACAGCTAACAATATCTCTTGGTGTATCACTTTAGGATTTATGTATTTATCAAAATTATTTACAAAAATAAATAGCGGTGGGGATACTCATGGCAGGATAGCTCCTATCAAATACCACAATGTTGCAGCCTCCAGAGTAAGGCGAGTATAGGGCACCTCAAAACCCATTCCCACACTGCCTTGTGGATCCTCCTTGGCTGAGAAAGGCTAAGAGATATCACCCTGACAGAAACATGCCCTTGCTGAGGCATTGTTAGGCAGTCAGCAGAAGTTCTTCTCTGTTGCTCTCTGGTAGAAACTACAACCATTGAGAGACACAATGTCTAGAATCGATCTGGCCTTTGGATTTTGTCTCAATAGTCTGAAGTGGGTGGTAGACCTTGGACAGACTCCACTCCTTCCATACTCTCGCCTAGGCCTACGCATCAAAGGTCTTGGTATGATGATCACAGGACTTCATACAAGCAAATTCATCAGGCACCTGGACTAGACTTCTTATGTGTACACCATGGTCCTGAGGATCAATGGTTGGCTAAATAAACCATTCTAATGTTTCATAGCAAATTAAGACCAAATACTTATATGTTGATTTAGTTATACTAATATATTTATAAAAAAACCTTACAGACAAAATAGAGTTCAAACACATGGAACATAGTGTACTAAAAACTTAACTACCAACATCCATGCTGAAAAATTCTTTGTGAAATAAAATAGCATTATATAAATGAACAACGGTAAATTATGGCAAGTTACAACTGAGCTTCATGAACTGATAGCCATTACAACTCGAATTTTCATAATGCAAACATTCAATAGCCTTACAATAAAAAAAAACATTAAGATGCATCTAAGAACCATTCTCAAAGCAGAGCTCATTTGGAGAACTTTGCCATTTCTGCTTCACTTTGCAGCTCTCCAGAAGATTGTAAGTCACCACGAATGCTGTTCAAACCTTCATAGCAGTTTGTGACACGTTATCACATTTCCAATGGGAAATTCACAGCACTAAGACAGCATTAAAAATCTCTCATGTCTAACTCCTGATAGCAGTGCTATGAATGAGGCTGGCATTCTCTGACAGTATGGATGGCTATTTTAGGCTTAGGGGAAGAAGCAGAATTCTCCACAGATGCTGACCTCATTACACAAAATGATTGATGCTCAATCAGTGACTTAGCAAGAAGACAAAGGGAATGACTTTTTTCACCATCTATCACAGCAAGCAAGTACAAAACCATTTTTGTCTCTATTTGAATCTAACATGTAAACAAGTTCTCATCAATATGATGGACATTTTATTTCAATCAACAGACGTTCCTAATCTAAGGTTGGTACATAGCTGATTAACATTTTTTGTGTGTGCAGAACGTGTGCTGATTTATAGCTTATTCCCTTAACGTAAGTTAATATTGTACCTACAGTGGTTTTAGCTCTTGTTTGTATTGACATAAACATCTGAAATCAATTTGGTAGATTTTGATATACTTCATACAGTTCGATACTCTCACATTAACATAAACTGACTTAATTAGGAATTCACAGTAAAAATTCTTTATTGCCATTTTTATGTCCAGCTGTTAAAAGTGTTGATTGAAAACATGGTCATAGGCCATGCAATTTAATAATGTGCAGTAAAATAAAGTTGGAGACATTTAAAAACTTCCTAGTTTAAGTGGGACTTTTAAAATAAATAACAGCACTTGTTTATACTGTAAAATGCTTGCAAAGGGTTTTACAGATGTTTAATTCATTACCAAGTCCTCTTTGAGATAGGTGATGTTATAGCCATTTTATTGATTGGTTCACTGAGGCAGAGGAGTTAAGTCTCTTACCCAAGATCAAACAAGAAATCTTTTTCAAATCAGGAAGGATTCCAAGAGTCTTAGCATGCAGTTTCTAACATGATTGTTAGGCAAATAGAGTTTCACTTGCAAAAGTATTGTGATACTTTAATTATTATACTACTTACTTCAGAAGGAAAATTGTATCTTTTGGGGCACCTAAAACTAAAAGCTGCTTGGAAGTTTCCTTCTCACTTCTGCATCTGCCTGTTAAAGGCCAATAAAGGAGACCAGCAGCGCTGCTGCCAGTTACCAACACAAAACAAAAATGTGTCCTCTCAAGCACCAACAAAAAGGGGATAGCAAAAGGCAAGACACAGGTTCTCTGTGTTGACTGCTTCTCAAAGTGGTCGATAGGAAAGACAGAGGCTGAAGAGGCCTGCATGCTGTCTGGGTAATCTGCTCAGGAATACATTGTATACCAGAGACAATTATCTTCTTTTGCTGTTTCTGGAAAAGGAAGGACTAAAGATTGCTGAAGTTTGAGGGCATTTTCCCAAAATACATGCCCAACTACACAAATAAATGTTATATTTCTCTGAGGTGACTGGCTATGCAGGCCTGTACTTATCATTTACATGAGTTTACGTGCTTGTACAAATTTCACATCCAAGCATACCCTCACAATTATTATATTTGGTCTTGAAATATATGTTATGCTAAACAGCACATATCATTTAGACCAGAAATATGACATTTGGTTAAATGGCCAAAATTATTCTCCAGAGGCAGAGAATGTGCACACCAGATGAATGCATGGTACAGCAGTGAAGGTTGGCTTCTATCCTCTTTATGGGCCTTGCATACTTTGGAGAACAAATTCAGCATCTGCTAACAGGCAATGGGGTTGGCATTCTTATAAGAGAACATGACCTTCATAACCGAGACTCATCCAGTCCTGTGACTACTACGCCATGCTGCTCACCCATAAGGCAAACTGTTCTCAGTTAGTGGCAGATAACAGAACAAGGAGCAATGGTTTCAAGTTGTAGCAAGGGAAGTTTAGGTTAGCTATTAGGAGTAAGTTTCTCCCTAGGAGGGTAGTAAAACACTGGAACAGGTTACCTAGAGAGGTAGTAGAATTTCTATCCTTGGAGGTTTTTAAGACCTGGATTGACTAAGCTTTGGCTGGGATGATCTACTTGGGGCTGGTCCTGCTTTGAACAAGGGGTTGGACTAGATGACCTCCTGAGGCCCCTTCCAACCCTCATTTGCTATGATTCTAATCTAGGGTTCCTACATTACAAATATTTGGAAGTTTTAAGGACCGGCTCTTCTTTCCAGTGCTAATTATGCCATGACTTTTTCCATTTTATGATACAAAATTGATTTGTATTTGTTTCTTTCTATTTTTCAACACGACAGATAAGGAAGTACTCAGACTCGCAATCATAATAAATAAATAAATAATACCATAATTGCAATTTTTGCAATGTGCATAGATTGCAATCAAGAATGAACAATGTTTTTTTTTTAAAATCTACTGATTCTAATTTATTTCTGCAAAGCTACATCTAGTTTTCAGGAGAAATTTTATTCTACAATTTCAGTCTAATGGAATCATCAGAGACGTTTGAGTCTTTTTTTTGAGGCTTACTCTATCAAAACCTAAGTAGATTTAGGGATCTGAAGGTCTTGCTTTACTGTTAATGGAAGAGGAACAGCAAATTCAACTTTGCTTGTGGTGGGGATAAGGAAATGATCAAACTGTCTTGACAGTTTATAATGTCCAACTGCATGTATTCTAGTCCAAATACAACCAAGTCAATCAAACATCTTGAAGAGTGAATTCAGCCCAATATTTAAAGTTTTCTTGAAAAACTATGTTCTGCCTCTTTATATGAAATCCCACTCTTCTGAACATTCCATACATGAAGCTAGGCTTCTCTATAAAAGGTAGCACAAACATAGCTCTTTTCTAAGACATTTAGTGCATGTATAAGTGCATAGAGAATCTTCACTAGTAGATATTAGTGCGTCTGACATGGACACTAGAAATTAGTTGTACGACAGACCTAACAGATTATTTTAAACAGGAGAAACATACAGCAAGGAACTAACCTTGCCCTAAAACAGATTTAAAATTAAACAAAAACAAAAACAATGCATCTTATGTTGATATTTAAGATCAAGAAGCTTTGGCCCAATCTTTCACAATGATTCTAATTTTACTGGAAGCAGCAGCTGCATAATGTAAAGCACGCTTCCTGGGGTTTCAACCATGAGTGCTGATGTGTGTAATGTGCATCCGCATTAAGCCTAAAAGGTTAAGGCTTGGGAATTTAAGATAAAACCAAGATAAATGAATTGGAATCCTAAACTGGGTGAAATACACTATAGAAGTATCACCAATGTCCTTCAGATAGTAAGGTTCTTCTACAAGGAACTGTGAACATGGACTAACACTGCTGGAATAACAAAGACCCTGATTACTGTTCCCTGATCACCAGTTTCCTTTTCTTCTGGTCATTTCACTAGCCAAAACTCTTAGTTTTAGTATGAAAAAGTCCTAGATACTGATTTTAAAACTCTATGCCATCCCATCTCCAAGTTTCCTAACATTGGCACTTGCCAATTTATCAAACATGATGAAAAAGCTCCTTGAAAATGGACTATCTTCTCTGGAAAGGCTCCTATCGCTAAATCAGTTTTTATTATCAAAGCGTTATCTAATCAGGTGGTAATATTTCATATTAAATGAATGGAGAATTGGCCAAACCACACTCATTAATAGCTATTTTTGCCCCTCTTTAATGAAACGTACTACATAATTAAGCTGTGTTCATGCATGTTGCAGTTATACATTTTCATCTGCTTAAAACAAGAGTGCCTTTTGTTAATCTGACTTTGGCGATTTATCTCCAACAGACCAGGGAAGCAGGATTATCTTTCATAGCTGCCATCACAAATGTAGTTTGCTTCTATCCCATAAAAGCTCCCTCTATATAAAACAACTAGAGATGACGTGGAAGCTATGGCTGAGCTATAATCCTTTGGCTTGATACCTGAATGAGATGGGATGGTGCTTTCACTAGTTGTAGTTCCCCGCACTGGGGGACCTGCTTGGCTTCCCTGGCATCCCACTCACCCTGGATAGCAGGTAGGGAAGTGGCAGGGGTAGGGGTAGTGGGCAGGAGCACAGAGCATGGGGTTAGGGCTAGTGGCAGCATGGAGATTGTGCCCAGGAGGGTGGCAGCAGCGTGACACGGGTGGGCAGAGCATGGGTGTGGGATCCCCCTCCCATACTTCCCTTCATGCCACCAGAGCCTGGCGGCGCATAGCTCCAGCCAGCATTACACATGCCAGTGAGGAGTGAAGCCCTGCTGGGCTGCCTCTATTGCTTGGGCTCCCTGCTGTGTATGTGCAATGCCTGCACTTGTACACCACCGAAGGGAAGCTCCACATGTTGGAGCCAGCTGCCTTCACTACTCTCTGCCACGCAGGTCCTGGGACTCCATGGGGAAGCAGGGGCTGGGGCTGTCCTCCACTTCTGGTAGAGGCCTGGGACCTTTGCAAGAGGGAAAGGCAAAGGCAGTTGGCATCCAGTGTGTGGAGCTTCCTGCCAGTGGCACGAGAGTGAGGGAGTTACCTGTGTGTGGCAGGGAGCCCTGGCAACAGAGGTGGCCTGGCTAAGCTGCGTTCCTCACCTCCATGTGCAGCTCTGGCCGGAGCTGTGCACTGCTGGGCACCAGTGCCTGTGCTGGGCATGAGCGCCCCTGCCTACTGCTACTGTTGCCACTGCTGCAGCTACCACCTGCAGGGGCTGCATACCATAGGGGGGAGTGTAGAGAGGTCCTCACACCTGACAAATGCCACACACATTCACATCCTGCCTTCACAGCCCCCCCACCACATATAACCCCCCCCAACAAACTCTTGCCCCCCACACAGACAGCCACAAACCCTCACAATTCCCCCACACCTCTAAGACCCTACCATATACATACATCCATGCCCCCCACGCTCCACCACACACACCCAACACTCCACTACACACATACCCCACACCCCACCATACACACCCCAACCACCCCCCACAATATATAAGACTAAAATTTATCTTTGAGTTATTATGCAAACACCTCTATATACACTATAGAAACACAAATCATGACAAAAGTATTTTTTTGTAATAAAATTAAAATATGTTACAGTAGGTCTTTGACTTTTAGTGTATGCTTTGGATTTTCATCTGGTTCTAAGATGGCAACCCCTGCCTCTCAAAAGGAGTATTTAAGGGGAACAAGGGGAGGGACTTCTGGTGGCAAAAGGTCAGGGGTTAGGGGCGGGACTTCCAGTTCCAAAATGGCAGCCAGGGGACAGGGCAACTCTCAAGGGGTGGGGCTACTGATACAGCCCACCAAAGCTCAGCAAACCTGGTAAAATGGCCCTCCAGCCAAAATAATTGCCTGCCCTGATCTAGAGAGAGAGAATAGTCACAACATACAAGTTTCCCATATGCTAGTGCCCCCTTAGACCCACACACACATTAACTTTCACATGCAAACATGTGATAGAAGCCCAAGGGCTAAGTACAGACATTCAAAAAGCCTGAGCTGGAATCCATTCTGTCTTTGCAGGTTATTCTGAGACACCAGAGCAAGACCTGTTTTCCCTCTAGCAGTGGCCAGAAGGCTGGAGAGAAGCTGAGCTGTGGGGAGGGGGGGCAAGGCCAGGCCCCAGCAGGCCACTGACTATGATGGGGGAGAGGTTTAAACCCCCACCCTGGCCTGCAGGGTCCCCAGCTGGGGTCTGCCTGGCAGGGGCACAGCAGCACCTGTCAGACTTCCCTCGCCTACCACTCAACAGGTGCCATGCATGACCAGATGCTGGCCCTGGACCAGCCCCCTGAGAAAAATTGGGGGAGGGAGGGGGGCTTAATTCCCTGCCCTTCCTCTCTCCCACCAGGCAGCCTCAGCTGGGGTTTGCCTGGTGGGGCAATCCCTTCCAGGCTTTTGGCCCCCATATCCTGCTCCCCGTTTGAGTGGGGGGGGCACACCCAAGCCAGGGGCCCACAGGCTGAGATGGGGAAGAGGGGGTTTAAACTCCTTCCTGGGCCCTGAACTCCAGCAGGGCTTGCCTTTGGGGGATGGCAATCATGCCTATGCCATGCTTCCCACATGAGTGGAGAGCAAAGGTCATGGCCACACCCCAAGCAGGGGCTCCTAGGCTGAAGTGGGGAGGGAGAGGTTTAAATTCCCTCCCTGGTCCCTGGCCCCAGACCCCAACTGGGGTTTGCCTGGGGGGGCAGTCCCTCCAAGGCTTCCCTCCCTGCTTGCCACTTGCTGCTCAAGTTGAGGGAAGGGGGCAGGGCACAACCAGATGCCAGCTCCCCTTCACTTCAGACAACAGGCCTGGAGCTGGCATCTGGCCATGCACCCCACCGCTCAAGCAGTGAGCGTGGGGGGGAGCCCGATAGGGGCTGCTACACCCCAGCTGGCATCCCATGTCAGTGGAAGAAAGGAGAGACTGGGATTAATCCCTCCTCCCTCTCCCTGCTTCACCCCAAGTGACCAGCCCAGAGCTGTCATCTGCCCACACCCCCCAACACTCGAGCGGGAAGCCTGGGAGTGACTGTCCCCCCAGGCAAATTCCACTGGATCCTTGGCCAGGGAGGGGGTTTAAACCTCTTCCCTTCCTGCCTCAGACTGCAAGCCCCTAGCTGGGCCAGGGCCACACCTTCCCACTCTTTGCTTCAGCAGGGGGTGGGGGTCCTGGCAGAGAGTGCCCCCCCAAGGTGGACTGGGTTACATTCCCAGCTGGGTTTCCCACCCCACCTCCTTGTCAGACAGCTTTCACCGCTCCCGCTAGGGAGCAGAGCTGTGGGGCCAACCCTGCTCTCTGGAGCAGAGAGGAAAGCCCAGCCCAGGGCTGCAAAGTATCCCAGGTGCTAGGGGACTGTGATTTAACTTGAACCAGGAAGGGTCTGGGAGAGAGGTTTCATAAACCAGTTGGATCTCAATCAGTTAAGTCTGATACTACATTCAACCAGGTTTATTTTAAACCAATTCTGAATAGGTTGAAACTGGCTTATGTGCACTGAACTTCTGTTCTGTTACAGGTTTAAGCCAGTTTCTGATCACTTGAACTGGTGTATGTGCAACTGGTGTCCCTAGCCAAAGCAAAAAGCCACCAGCCAGTTCATAAATAGTGTATTCCTTTAAAATGTAGCCCACTTTTCAAAACAAGAGCAGGAGACAGGATCCAGGATTTTACCTTAGGACAGAGACACTTATCTTCACTTAGCAATTCTCACACCATGCAAATGTGTAAAGTGGCTTTATTGATCTTGCAAGGAATGCTGAAGGCAGTTCACTGATATACAGACATGCAATTTAAAGGCCATTCTCAGTGAATCTTGGCTGAAGGAGTGTGGTATGTTCTTGTAAAAGTAATTAAACAAATCTGAATGGGTAAAGTCAAATGCATTATGAAGATTTCATTTAAAAAATACAACCTGGATACCTGATACATGGAAGACACCAAATTTTATCCTGTTTTTAAAATGAAATCTTCATAATTTTACAAGGAGGAAGCAAGTTTTACCAGCTAAAACCCTGCTCCTGCCTTTATTTGAGGTAATTTGCATCATCACAGAACCCCGAGACCTCACCACACAAGAAATTCCTGCCCAGAAGAGCACTGCATCCTTCTTCTCTGCTGTGGAATCTGAAACATCAGAACCAGAAGGAATCCTGTTTGCCACCAAACAACTTGGAGGTAAACAGACTATTCCAACTTTTCTCTAAGCCTGTTGTTGTTCATCCTTTGTGGGCAAAGACAACCTCATTCAGCAGGAGAAGGGGAAGGACAAAGAGGGAAAAGAAGTGGGAAAGAAAAAGGGAAGGATCAAAGGGGAAAGAAGGAAAAGGAGAAAAAAAGGGAAAGGGAAGAGAACAAAGAGGGGTGGGAGTTCAGTCACATGAGCATGTAGGTGACTTGTAAGTCCGATCTTTGCTTTGAACAATCTGCTGCAGCAGGGGCAGGACAGCAATGAGGACTGGATATGGGAGGTTTTTGTTTTCATGACTGCATGTTTCTTCTTTGCTTCTGCCATGCATTGCTGTTCAAAGGCCAGTGCTCTGTTCTGGATTTGAGACCTCCAGGATGGACGGTCACAAGCGATTTGCTCCCACAACTGTGGGTCGATGCTGAAACTCTTTAGGGACACCTATAGGGTGTCCTTGTATCACTTCTTTGGTGCACCGTGAAAGCATACTCCATTTGACAGTTCACCATAGAAGACTTTCTTGGCAGGCGAGCGTCAGGCATTCTCGAGAGGCAGCCAGCCCATCTTAGCTGTGCCAGTTTCAGCAGGGTGTGAAGACTGGGGAGAGTTGATCTTCCGAGCGCCTCGGTGTCCAGAATCTTGTCCTGCCACTTGATCTCTAGTATCTTTTGCAGGCAGCACACATGGAAGTGGTTTAGTTTCTTGGCATGATGCTGTTAAATGGTCCAGGTTTCACAGGCATAAAGGAGGACCGGAAGGATGATGGCTTTGTCAGCCTTCAGCTTTATCGACATTCTGATGCCTCTGCATCCCAGACTGACTTGCAGAGTCTGCCAAAGGCTAGCTTTCGCTAATCTCACGTTGACTTCATCATCTCTGAGCCTAACCTGCATAAAATGAACTGTGCCAAACAGGAGATTTTACCACAACTTTAACTCTTCTATTACACATGAACTTTCATTTCTACCTGGGAGAACTTCTACAATCTTTTCTCCTATGCCTAAGAAGGGTGATTGTGCCCGAAAGCTTGCAATTAAATATGGGTTTTTTTTGCAAACATCTAGTTAGTCTAATAAAGATATTGCCTCTACCACAAGTTCTGGTCCCGTCACAGTAATGGCATTTTTTATAATCAGAAAAAAAGAATAATTCATTTTGTCAGCTTCCACTTCGTCCTATACTATCTGACAATATACCAGTCAGGCACAAAGCCCTTTCAAATGAGAGATGGCAGGTTTATGGAAAATTGCTCTGAATGCATTTGAGTAGAGTCCAACGTTCTTTCTTTATATAATTCATGGTAAGCATAATTTGTAGCTCTCATATTGTCAGATTTTTCTATTTATTGTTAATGAAACAGATCTCTTTGGGGGTTGTGGGAGGTGTTATTTTCTAATTTTTCAAATCAAGAATATTGTAATAATCCCTCACTAATTCAATATTTTTTCTGTCAAGTGAGTACTATATAATTTAAGGGGTGAGTTTTTAAATAAAGATCTTGGCAAAACCATCAGGCTGATTTTAATATATGTTCTCTATTTACATGAAAGTAAGAAGCCTAGAGAAAAAAAAAAGAAGCCAACTTGTAGAAAAAACAGTTATAGACCTCTAAAATATTCTATAACTCTCTAAATGAACAGAGGCACCTTTTTACAATTTGGAAGAACAGTAAGCCTACTGGAAAAGTCAGTTAAAGCCCCCTTTTTTCAGATAATTCAAGTTTCAAATAACAGCAGGTGGAAGATGTTAATTTTATATACAACTGGTCTGAGTTGCATTATTTAAAAAACCTTTGTGCAATTTATTTTTTTCTTTCTTATACAGATTTTATGTACAAATATGGAATTGAGTCATTTTCAAGCCAATGGCTAGAACGTTCCCTTATAGACGCAGCTGTGAGCAAAGGCTGATGCACATGCTGTCCACACAGACGGCAGTCTAAAGAGCCATTCTCATTTAGCCCTTGCCTACATTACCAAGTTCTGCCGTCAGACCTATGTCAGCAAGGCATGTATAAAGATCACAGGCCGTCATCCATGGAACTCTGCCAGCAACTTCCCCAGTGTGGCTATGACTGCTGATTAAAACCACTTGCTGCTGGCAGAGTTTGTGTTTGAGAGAGATGGCAGAAGAAACGCCCCCTATTGCCAGAGCTGTATCTACAGCAGGGGTCCCGGTTGCTATAGCACAGCCATCATAGTTAAAGTAGAAACGGTCCCCAGAGTGTCAATGCAATGTCAGGCATGCTTCTAGTGTTAGATTCTTCCCTCTTACTGAGTAGGGATGACAGGTGTAAAATGCCTGTCATTCCCTATGCACAAGCTCTTGGTAGCCAGCCTGAGAGTGTCAGAATGGAGAAGTCTTATTGCCCTGGACATGCATATAGTCCAGATCACAGACTAACTCAAAGACATTCAAATAAAGAGGGACAGAATACTTCATGCTGCACTAACAAAGGTCTCCATCCTGCAAACAAACTTAGCTTCACTCATGTGCGTAGTCTGCATGAAGTCAGTGAAGGCTCCACGTGAATACACCTAGGCAGCAATCCCAGTTTTACAAAGACAGGCCCAGATCCTGTAGAGTCTTGATGGAGACAGCAAGATATTTCTGGCATGCTCATTTCTAGAATATACAGGAAACCCTCACTATTTGCAGATTTGCGATTCATGGTTTCAATATTTGCGGTGGACTTTGGTGATACTTTTACATTCAGTAAGCTTGCGAGGAGATTTAGAGCAGCCTCGGTAGGTGGAATGTGTGGCATTAACAAGTCCACTGCGTGATACATTAAGAAAAAAGTCTGTCTCCACACTCCCGCCCCCACCAACAGTGCCACCGGTGGCGGTGGGAGCTCCCAGCTTACCGCTGCCACACTTCCGCCAGCTCAGCCATGCCCCCCCAGCTGATGGGGGCACACGCTGTTTATGTGTCTCCAGCCTGTTTATCCTATTTATCCTAGCCTATTTGCAGATCCCAGTATTGGCAGATTTCCCCATTTGTGGGGATCTCTAAAACATATCCCCCGCGAATGGTGAAGTCTCCTGTACAGTTTTTTAAACTATACACTAGGTATCTTGGAGCCAGACCCTCAAACAGGCTTAGATGACTACAGTGGGATATAGGCAGAGTGCAGGCACCCGTGTAGACAGAAATGCAACTCTCAGCTGTAACTCAGAACCTTTTCTGCAAAGTGTTCTGAGTTACAATGATCCCCAGACCAAACACAAGTTCGCTGTTGGTTCCAGGCAGAGGGGAATCTAGCTGCTGGCTGGAGCCTGCAGCCAGGTTCCCATAGCAACAGCCCCAGCTCTCTCCCATTGCTCCTGTTTTCAGAATGGGAGGGGGAAAGGCAGGTGAGGGAGCTAGTTCTTGGGGCTCCCCAGGCAGTGTGGAAGGGTGAGGTGGGTAAATTGCACCCCCCCAACTGGGGGGCATTCCAATACACCTGCCTCACCCTCTATGGAGGGTGAGGCTGAAAAAAATCCCAGACTGAACTTGCTCTGCTCCCTTTCCCCCCTCCCATTCTGAAAACACAGGCTGGGAGCTCTGTAGACACGTTACAGAAGCAGCTAACATTCTGAAACATCTTCATTTGATACCTTTTGCAATGAGGGGTCGGGTTTTCACCTGTTTGGCCATTTCTGAAGCAGTTTGTAGCCATGTACTTGTGTTGGTCATAGCTGTAAGCTGTTTTCTGTGGTCAGATTGGGTGGAAATTGTCACTTCTGTCTATACCTGGATGAAATACAGAAGTAAGATATTCAAAACCTCACCCTAACCCTGCAGACGCATATGCTTTCATCACTAAAGTTGCCCAGGTCCCTAAAGCTCTGCTTCTGCAAATGTCCAGAGCAGCCGAAGTCTTGCCAGGGCCAAGCAGTTTGGCACATAACATGCCTTAAAACAAATCAGTGTCCTCCCATTTTGAGACCCTTTCCCACCACATCTGTTGAAGAGCCTAATCCAGCAGGCAAGCTCAGAACACACTTACCACATGCTTACTATATTATGCTTTACAGCAAACATGGTGGCAACCGCTGCAACTTCATTTAAAACAGTATACTCATGACCTTTTTGAGATAGTAGCCCAAGTATTAGAGAATCCACCCAGAAAGGAGGCACGTGAAGCTGCTTCTTTCAAAAATAAAAGGAAGGCCACTCCCTTTTATAGGATGTGGAAAGCAGGAGATTTGGGTTCTATGCCCTCCTCAGCCACACAGGGTTCAAACCATCTGCCACATCCTTGAAGGCTGGGGGTATTCTATTCTGCTCAACCTGGAGAGAGGAAGAGAACGTACATGACTGTATTCTAATTGCGAGGGCATCCTCATGGGAACCATTGAATAAATACATGGTAAGTCCTTGGAGCGGCAAGCAGAACGCTGGTATTCCAGGGTGGATAGCCAATGTCTCACTCATGTTCTCCCTGGACCACTGACCCTTGAATTCTTCTCTGCCCAGTGACCTGGCTTCAAATGGACTAGAGAATTTCTCTACCGCACCTCCTTGTAGTCTGTAGCCCAGTTTCTCCTGGCTGGTGGTAAATGATCTATTTCCTATACCACGAAACATAAAAGGCAGCACCATCACCATCAATACAATATCTTACCATGTCTTAAAGAAGAGAGCAATCCTTCCTTGATTTTTGAATGAAATAAAACACAGGCACATACTTCCTGGGTCACATGGCCAGAGGAGGAGTAGGCTACTTCCTGGAACAGCCAATAGCCTACAAGTTGGCTTCTTTATTAGTTACTCCAGGAGATGGTTCTAGGACTGTGAACTTGTTTTGAAATAGGGTCCTTCCTGCACATTTAAGCAACACCCAAGACTCTTTGTGGAGCTAACCCTTGTTCCTTAAAAAAAAAGTAATCTCTAGACATGCACGTGCAGACTTTAGATGCCTACAAGGCTTGAGTACTGTAAAGATGGCCTACTGGGTGGAAATGGCTCTTTATAGACACATTTATAGGTTTGTAAATGTATATTTTATATCTCTTCCAAAACAGAAAACAATCTTTCTCTGCTTTCAATCTGGGCACATTTTTTTGCAAGTCTAAAGATGCTTCCCACCATTCATGTCTAATCACAAACATGTTAACATGACTTAGTTTGGCAGGACAGTCACAATTATGCCAGGAGGCTTTAGGTTCATGTCACAAACAATAGCCTGGCATAAATGCCATGAGTATGTTGTACCCAAGCCAAAGGCAAGATATAAAAAAAAAAAGGAAACAACTTTCCCTGACACACAACCTCCTTTTTACTGTGAAGATAATGACAAAAAAAATGGAGCTGAAGTCTATATGCAACAAAAATAACACCTCAGGTGAGTTGAATTTGCAAAACAGCATGGTTTGGCTTCAACACAAAGATTGTAAGGCAATACCAAGAACCTCGGAATTTAAGAGAGAACAGTCTAAACAGAATTAAAAAACTCCATGGTATTGTTTGGGGTTAAGACAACCAGAGTTGGATGCTAGCATCCTTGCCAACTTCACTTTCATTAAAATATTTGACTTCCTTACACTATGTGTCACTGCTGCTGAGCACATAATGGATTTTCCATTTGCCTCTCAGCCATTATACTTTAGCATTCAACTTAGTTTGGAAATTACTTTGACACATCTTAAGCTCAGAAGACTCCAAATACACTGGCCCCATTAAAACCTTTGCAATGTTGCCTTTTGTCTAATTCATGAACAGTTATTTTAAAGGCTTGCATGGCAAATGCCATAAAACCAAATATTAATTTTCAAAATATTTTTGCAACAGAATCAGCTAAAATAGTGTAATACTAAGTAATAATAATACTAAGTATTATTTATTGTATTAAAGTAATATAATAATGCAAGGCATACTATATATTACAGCAGAATAAATATATTATGTATCATAATTCTCTATTGAGAATTCACAGAATTGTGCAAATATTCATTAATTTACACCTTGAGTGGAAAATGAACAGTATTTCTATGCTATAAAACTTGAAATTCTTTCAACTACAAAATAAGGATTTCTGAGAAATACTCTAGAGAAGTAAGGTTAGCACTGGAAGCAGTGCTAATATTTATTAACCTTTTATCACAGAACTGTTTTAAATGAACATGTAACATTCTGGACTGTTTCATTCTACATTGTTCCTCTAGTGAAGCTTTCAGCCTTGGTTGTCATATTGTATCATTTAAAGAACATACTTAGGAGGCTCTTATCATGCAAACAGGAATAATCTGCTTTACCTCTGTGTAGCTTGGCTGGCTGTGTATATCCCACCAGAATGGCATGCTTCAGTAAACCTGGCTCTTATGAAAATTGAGTCAGATTATAGAAAATTATTTCCCCTTTGGAATATCTCTGAGGATTCAAATTAACTACTTTAAAGCCCAGCAAAGTGTGCCTTAGATTTGATGCTGGGTTTTTTTCCCCCAACCAGTAACACATTTTATTCTTTAAGAAAAACCTTCATTACATTTCTTTTTAAAAGGCAATATTTCTGAGGAGATAAAATATCATTTTTTAATACGTATAATTAAGTGATAACCTGGGGGAACTCCCCACTCATGAGGCAATGATTGTATCATCTCCTAAATAAACTCTGGGGATGAAGAGCCAGAGATTCCTAGTACAGGATCCAGCTGTTGGTTAACAAGGAAACACCCTCACACAAAGTTAGTTATGATTTTTTAAAATAATTTTTTGTAGGAAACTCAGTTCGTTGAAATCAAAACTTTTCACAGAAATGTATTTGAGTTTCATCAGGAAAGTGTTTTATGTTCCCAATGGGACTTATGGTCAAAACATGAGCAAGTGGACTCCCCCATACATCAAATCATGAATAGCCAAACAGATAGGGCACAGCCCTGAGTTCCATGTTCCCTTGGCGTGGCGCTCTCTCTCTCGAAATATTCTGGAAGATCTCATTTCTATTCCAGTGCGAAATGAAAATGTAGTTTGAAATTGGGAATGTTTTCAAGGAGCAGAATTTTTGTCTTCCAGCCAGCCAGGCTCTCAGATATACATTTTTGTTATACTGAAATGTATTCACACTCTTGCTCAGCTCACCCATGGGATCTGATTAGCTCCTCCTATCCATAACCTCTTCCCAAATCTAACTTTGTTTGCAGAATTGTTCTGCCCCTGATCCTCTGTCTAAGCCTCAGCTTTGGTCCCTGCACACACATAGGCACTTACTCATGAACATTCCTTTTCTATATGAAATGCAATTCAATATTGTGGGTGAGATAATATTAAACATCAAGGAAGCTTCTGAACAAGCAAAACTCTCACTAACTAAGAGAAGTGTAGCCTCTTAAAGAGGTGTGATGTAAAATAGTTAATTAAAGCAGAGAGATTTGCCTAATCATTAGGTATTCACTGAGAAACAAGCAAAATGTTTAAGCAAATCCCTTGCTTCTAGAGAGAGCCATTTTAAAGTTAGTCCATGTGCACAAATCTGCACATCCATGTAGCTGATAAGCAAACCTATGAGAACTCCTGGTCACACTAAAATGAATGCGAGTTTTGTCATCAACATCAATAGGGCTATTTTATTCATAAGCCTTTACACAGCAGAACCCCCTTAGTCAGAGTGCAGGGAATCGCATATTAGAATTAATCTAAATATGCAGTGACATGTCATTAACTATATGGCACCTCTGCAGCCGACTCAGAGAGACAATAATGTAAGGCAATAGATGGCCTAGCTTAGCAATGCTTTTCAAAGAGCTTCTTAAGTTTGCATAATCATTCTGTAAAATTACTGCAGGTTGTGATACAACTCTCTTTGTTGAACCTCTTTCTGTTTCTCTCTGAGGCAGTACAGAAAGGGCTGGTCATTTTAGTGTGCTTTGTCATTTTTTTTTTTAAATAAAAAGGAATATAGAGCAATTTTGAGGTAATGATGTTCTATAGGGCATGTCCACACATTTGCAGTACCCAGTCTATGGCCCCATGGCTTCCTTTAAGCCAGGGGGTCATAGATCAGGTTTGGCTTGTGTCCATGTTTGCTGGTGACAGGATCTGCTCCTGGAACAGGAAGCTGGGGTGGGAGGAAGGGTGCTAGTGGATCTGCATTGGGTTTTGCTTGGCCTGGAGTGGGAGAGTTATCCATCTGGAGGCAGGGAGTCCAGGAGAGCTAAAAGTAGCCCAGTCAGAGTGGAGGTAGGTGTAGGAAGTATGCAGCCACAGGTTTGGGGTGAGCAGCTGGGCTTTCCTAGCCCTGGCACTGCTCTCCCTAAGTGTACAGGTGTTCATTAGATTGGATTAACCTATTTCCAATCTAATTTAGTTCTCTCCTGGATGCAGGAAGTTAGATTGGCCTGGCTCTGCTTTTTGTCCGATTTAAACTCCCCGAACATCTGTACAGGTTGGAACTTAAACTGACCTAACCCTAGTTAGATAGCTCTAACTGTAATGTCTGCACATACCCACAGAGCTATACCAATGGAGATACTAATGGAGCATATTGTATTTAATATTGATAAAAGAACAGAATCCCCCTTCCTGCAGCTACATCAAATCTTAAATTGACTAAAACAGAAGAGTAGTAATGCATGTACAGAAGCACAAAAAAAAAAAAAAATCGGTATGCTACACTGAATTTCAAATGGACCAGCATTAGCCTATGCTGACAACAGCTTACTTATACATGCCTCCAAGTCAATGGCTTTAATTTTACAAGGATTTTTTGGTTTCCAAAAACAGCAGTTATTGATCAAAATGTTCTAAATCAGTTCAGCTACAAGAGCTCTAATGTCAACAGCATGGGAGAAAGTTAGAACATGTTTCTTATGAAATACATGTCAAGCCACTGTTCCACTGAATCACTTGATGAGTGCTCTCTCACATGTTTCTTGTAAGGTTTTCTGCTTTGCTTTTTAGCTTCCACAAACACCAGTTCTCTGGGATGAGGACTCAAAATCTGGAGTAAATCTCCAGGAAAAGACTGGATCTTGACAAAGTGATGTTTAAAGTGCAAGTTGTTTCAAAGGAAGTGTACAGACACTAGTTAAAATATAAACTAACAGCTAATGAGAACAGCTTTGGGTTAGAAATTATATTTAAGATTAAACCATTTCCAAGGCATATTTCCTCAGTTCCTTTTTTTCCATCAATTTATGCAGCTTCTATCCCCCTTCCAGCATGGTACCGCAGTCCATCAGTATGTCAGATGACCTTTTTGTTACATACCAAACTATATAAATGAATCTCAGTACTGTTACCCATGATACAATATATTTTCAGCGTATAACTCATCCATCAATAGATCCCATTATGTCTGCCTAATCACCTCATTTTTCTGCATTCATATTATCTGTTATTGAGAGTAACTAAGCTACCATATATCAATAAAACAATTTCTATTGATATGGTGTGACAGCATGCCCTTCCTACCATAACAATATTTGACTGACCTTAATTTGCATTCAACACACATTAACATTAATTAGTGCTACATATATGGACTGAGGGGCAAATTACAGTTTTAAAATTCAGAGATCTTATAAGCAGTTGAACACCTACATGGTGGTTCAGAAAATTATTTACAACATTAATGAAAAACGAACAACTGTAAATTATGGAAATTTATGTCCTGCATAAAAATGCTGAGGAATAAAGGAAGTTGTCAGGGCTTTTGTTGGAAGGATTCACAGATTCACAGGAGTTTAGGACTAGAAGGGACCTTGTGAGATCATCGGGTCCAGCCCCCCTGCTCTGGGTAGGAAAGACATCTGGGGTCAAATAACCACAGCAAGGTGCGTGTCCAGTCTCCTTTTGAAGATCTCCAGGGTAGGTGCCTTCAGCACCCCTGCTGGGAGTCTATTTCAGTGTCTGGTTACATAAACACTGAAGAAGTTTTTCCTTTAATCCAGTCTGAAATCTTCTTCTAGGAGTTTATGACTTGCTCCTGGTTTTCCTCCAGGGCACTTCGGTGAATAGTTATTTGCCTAGCCCCCAGTGCTCACCCCTGTTATATTGGTGATAGTGCAACCTGCTATGGAGTTAAGTCAAGAGCACTAATACAAAGAGCCCCTGATGCTCACCCCTGTAAGCTGCCAACAGATCCCCTGAAGTCTTCTCTTTTCTAGGCTGAACAGTCCTATATCTGTCAGCCTTTCCTCATATGGCTTGCTCTTCAGGCCTCTAACCATACAAGTTTTTCTTCAGGCCTCTAATCATACAAGTTGCTCTTCTCTGGGCTCTCTCAAGTTTCTCCACATCCTTCTTGACAGATGGCTCCCAGAAGTGGACACAGTACTCCAGCTAGGAGTTTGAAATACACACCAAATATTGTCAAACTGAGAAAAACCAGGAGCTACTGAAATTAATATTCCATGTTGGATGAAAGGAAGGACAGAAACTAAAATTCACCTAATAGGTGTTTATTCATAAATTAGGATGAAAAAGTATATCAGGGCTTTGTGAAGTACTTGCCCATTTTTGTTACTGACCATTGTCAGTACAGAACAGTTAAAGAGATGCCTCGGCACAGCTGTGTTAACCACATTGCAAACACGGGTGCAGGGATTTCCCTTGTAACGCGGCAAAAAGTCTCGGTGCAAGATCAGAGCCTGCCAAAACCTGGCAGCTGCACCACTGAGTGCATGCTTACGATTACTGGATCAGCTCATCACAAATTATGTACATGTGTCAGTCAGCAATTGGCTCGCTGACCGCATAAAGGGCTTGAGTGGTGCCTGCCCAGGTTGGAGGAGTGCTCGGATGCGCATGAGGAGAGATCCTCGTGTGCATTTCCAAGCCACGAAGGAGGCCTGATCAACTGACGACGACTCCCCGCCGGAATGATCTGACGCCCCATACCCTGCATGAGCGTGAGCATCAGTGTGCTTGAGTTCCTGTTTAAGTTTTGTAACTCCATGGAACGTGCCTACAGTGTATACAGACTGTAAGTAAAGTTTTTTTTGTTGCAACCGCTGCGTCTCCAGCACCTCAATTCTGCTCCATCAGCGGCCCCATTCCGCCAGCGTTTCTCGGCCCCACAATCATATTCTGGAAATTTTTGTATAGTAACTTAAATACAACAAATGGCTTGATTCCTCACAATGGCCAACCTCTGCCCAGTCAAAGCAGAAAATGAAGACCATTGGGTTCCCTCTCACTCAGCACCCCACATTTCACCCGAGGGATATCTGCAGGGGGCACTTTAACTTAAGTTGCCTCATGCCAGCAAACATGAGCCACCTCTCCAGGGAGAGACCTCTGGCCACTTGCAAAGTGAACTTGGACAGAATAGTCTAAGCCAAAGACTCGAACCTCCATCTAACACACGGGGTTGTTGAGCTGTCTTATTTGCAGGGATCCAGGTTTTCTGTTCACCACAGTAAAAAGTTATACAACCCAGATTTTCTCCCCTTTAAAGGAGAAAAATGCAGGAACCGGTGAGTTTCCCTTTGCAGGCTGGCAGAGTTCCAGCCTGCAAGAGGCAGGAGGGAGTGCGAGGAGGCTGGTCAGGCATGGGGTCCCATGTGCACGTTTGCATGTACAAATGCACGTGGTTGCCAGGAAGCCTGGAAAGTAGCTCTCATCGGTAAATTGGGGGAGATTGAGGCCTTCACAGTGAGGGAGGGAGTTGGGCAGGGCTGGGGCTGTCTCCTGCTCAGTCCTGCTCCACTTGGGCAGTGTGTGGGGCTTGGGGCCCAGGGCCAGAATGCACGGCTACAGGGCCCAGATGGGGAGTGGGATGGGGCATGCGCGGCTCATTTGGAGAGTGGGAGGGGGGGCTGTGTACACTCCTGAGTGGGTATGGGGAGCACATGCCCCCCAGATTTGTCTGCAGGGCAGGGACAGGCTGCTCGCTGCCGGCTTGGGCTCCCTGCCCTGCTGCTCCCCCTTTGGGGCCTTCTTGGCCCAGTGGGTGAGACCTGGTGCAGCAGGACAGAGCAGGGCTGGGTGGGGAAGTTCATTGTCATCACTGGGAGCCTTGTGTTGCCATGCCAAGGCAGCCCCTGCCCACCCCACAGCAGTGAGGGTGGTGGCATGGAGTTGCACCCCTTGCTACTGCCGAGTGGCAATGCCGGGCTCACAGTGATGGCACCGAGCATCCCCACCTCACTCTGCCCTGCCATGGTGGGTCCTGCCTGCTGGGCTGCAGAGGCCCCACAGGGAGGACAGCAAGGTGGGAAAGTTGAGCTTGCATCGGCCTCCCAATGGGCTGCACTCCAGCCATACTGCTCACGGGGGAGGTGAAGCGGGGCTCCACACTCCACTGCACTGCAGCAGTTGTCACCTCCCACAGGTGGCAGCTGGGACTCAGGCACTACTGCGGGGGCTGTGGACCTGGCAGCTGGGGCCCCCTCTGGCAGGGCTGGAGGGACAGAGGGCTGTAGGTGGGGAGTGAGGGGCATGGGCAGGGCTGCAATGGGGGGCTGTGGATGGGGAGTGAAAGGCAGTCAAGGGCAGGGCACCAGGACATCAGAGCTACAAATCGGGGGGGGGGGGGCAGCCATAGCTGGTCCCACATCCTGGTTAGTGACGGGGGCAGGGGGAGCTCTAATTTTTCATGATAAAAAGCCCAAAACTCAAATGCCAAAATTTATAGGTATTTATAATTTATTTTATTATAGTGATTGAGGCATTGGTAGACTTCCAAACTGCCTTAAAATTGTAAATATATCAATAAAATATGTTCAATCAATACATATATATACACACACACACACACGCACACACATATACATACGCACATATATACACACACACACATATATGTATGTATGTTCAACTGATACCTACACACATGGTTAAAACGAAACATTCCATTTTAACCATGGAAAAATGTGGATTTGGGGGTTTTAAATCAGAGAGTTGGAGGGGGGTGTTAAAGTCAGAGAATTTGTGATTTTTAAACAGATAAAACCAGGATCCCTTGTCATTTGTATCCTAGCAAAGAGCATGGCTAGAATGTTTTGCATTCTGCTTCTGATAGGTCTAAACCACACAGTTTCTAATGTTTACCACGAGAACATTATATATTGTATTCATCTCCCAAAGGAAAGTCTCATATGAACTTTGTTTAATAGTAATATAATATGAATATAAACAAATCCAACAAGAAGTGTTACAGTTCATCTCTTTTAAGGATAAAAAGGCACTGCTTTTAAGGAGTGCCATATCCAAAACAATAAAAACATCCATGTATCCACAGTCAAGGTTTTCTGCATTAGGATCGGACAATTATGCACCATTTAAACTAAAGTGATCAGTTCTTACTGACACTAGATTCAGAATCCCACTTGAGGTTTCTCATTTTGAAAATCTTGGTTCTGGGTAATGCTTTGAAAATAGCTTTGGTTGTTATGCTAAATTAAAGCAGCAATGATAGGCAGAGTGAAAAAATTTAACTTTTCTCATCTCTGAATTATCTCACTGACAGCTCATGGGCCACATCCAGCCTGTGAAGTGTTAATATGTAGTTTCCTGTTTGGCCATTGTGGCAGCACTGGCCAAGGTCTTAGGTGCAGCATGGCAGGAGGCCTGGTGAGCCCACAGCAAACCCAGCGGAGGGGGGCTCAGGCAGGGGTGGGGAGGCAGAATTTCTCCCATGGTTGTGGCAACAGTGACTCACCTGCTCAATGACAGAGGCAGGAAGGAAAGGCGGCAGGATGGCCTGCACTACTCAAATCCTGGGAGGTGTAGGAGCTTCACACAGCAGAGGTCCTGGGGCACCTATACAGCTCGCAGCTCACAGAGTGTGAGACCCAGGGCCCATGACCTGTGCAGCATGTGGCCCAAACTACTCTGAATTTGGACAGCCCTGGCTTATCTCATTTGCTTGTTTCCAATGGCAGTCATTTTAAATTGTTCAGGGATTTGGAAAATGGCAATAGGTAGCAGACAGTGCAAGTGAAATGGTCAAAGGTACACAGAAATCACATCCATTTTTAGGCATATGTATTATATACACTCATTATGTCTGCAGGCATGTGTACCATACACATACACTACAGTAGTGTAGTATGGTAGTACACACACTGCATATTTCCATGCATTTAATATATATCTTATGAGTGGTATTATAAGTACCATGTTTCTATATAGATGTACCTTAAACAGGAGACTATGTGAAAGGTACAAAAACTTAAGAGCAATATACATTTGTGTCCCTTCCACATAAATCTTCCTCCCCCCTCGTTTATAATTTGGAGTTATCTTTCTCTCAAATTTCATATTAATTTTAGTTTTCCTCAACATTCTTGTATGGTTTTGTATAAACCCATCATATCATAAATATTTGTCAACATAATGGTTTTAAGTTGTTTACAAACTAATTTAAAATTAAAGCTCATCATCAATATTTGACTATTTGGCTATAGTATACAATATAATCACTCAACTTGAAATGTTACAGCAGTCTTTTACTGTCACATTGAAATATGATTTAAGTGTCAGTTTGATTTTTTTACTACTGCAAATACCTGCTGTAATTTATTTTTATTTCTTAATAACTGGCAATTAGAAATATCAACTGTTTTCCTCCTTTCTTTTCTCTCCTAGCAGTATGTGCTACAATGGCAGAACCAGAGATATGCCTGGACTTTGCAGCCCTTTCCCAATTATGGGAATAATTTCTGCCCCACGATGTGCTGGTGATCTACTGCTTCAGAGCAGACTTGAGTCTCCTCTGCGCACAAGCTGAGGAGAACTGCACTGCGTCACATGAAAATGGCAGCAGTGTGCTTCTGAACTAAGGCACCTCTGGTGTGTTTTATTCAAAAGCACTCCACCATCATTTTCTCAGTGCTGAAGTGCATTTCACCACAAATACAACTGTAAACGTTCCAGTGCCAGGCGCTTTTCAAAGCACCCAGTGCTGTAGCGCTTACATGTGTAAAAATGCTCTGTTTCTCTAAACAGCACCAGAAGTATATCCAGGAGCCTTAAGACAAGAAGATGTATAACTTATTGTTTTAACTTTGTCAGTCTCTTATTTTGTTAAATTATAAAACAAAGGTAATATCCGTCATAGTTGTTCATCTCTCTCTGTTTAGAATATCTTATTTTAGGTTCAGGTCCACCGAGGTTTTCTGCTTTGGACACATTTTTGAGGAATCTGGCAGAGAGCAGCAGTTAGAAATTAAGGTTTTGTAGGATTCTATAAACTATTCAAAATGCATTTTCAGATTCCAACTTAGATTTAGAGGATTTTTTCCCTCTATTCTTTTCTTTTAAGCAGGTAATTTTTTAAAGTTCATGTACAGACATATTCCATAAAAATACTGTAAAATAGGGAAGCTAGTCCCAGTCTCCAGAAAGCGAGAACCATGTTGTCTGAGCAGCCCAGTCTGGTGTATATGCAAATAGTTCAGGCTTTTCAGACCAGCATAAATCCTGTAGTCTGCAGTTTGATGATTAATGGCTAGGTGTCTATGTAACCCACAGTGAGACTACTTTTGCAGCTTGACTGTGGCACCAAGAGCTGAATTCACGAGCATTTCCTGGCAGCCCCCCACCCCCACACACACAGATTAGCAGAGTATATACCATATAATTTAAGAGCAAATTCCATGGAAAGTAAATCATGCCATATAATTTATCATTTTATTATAAATCTAAATATTAAATTTAAATCTAAATTTAAATATATGATAAATATAAATGTATATACAATGTGAATTATAGTTTATATAATTGTAATTCATTATTATATGTACCATTCTACAAAAAGTTTAGAAATACTAATTAATGCTAACCTTAAGAGAAACATTTTCATTTCACTGACTGGTGCCTTCACATAGTCTATGTTACTAGCACAAAGTGGGCATGTCTACACATGCATTTACTCCAGCCTACATTTACTGTGCAGTAACATACTGCACAGTAAGGGTTTTTACAGTAGGCGTCTACACATGCAGAGATTAGTGTCGCCTTTCTGCATGGTGACCCTATCCCACCTGCCCACTGCTCTCAGGCCACACACACATGAATGTGAGTGTGTGCGCATGTATGTGTGCGTGTGCGTGCACACGTGTGTGCAGGCTCCTTCACTCTCTACTGAGGACCTTCTACGACCCTGATTTGGGTTGCAGCCCAAAGTTGGGAACCAATGGTCTACATGAACACTACAGAGCTGTTATTAATGCCAAGTAAATTTGCTATTTGTATTTGCAGGTAGCAAATTTACTTGGGGTTAGGGAGATTTACTGTGAAGTAAACGTGCATCTGTAAATGCATGTGCTTATTTCACAGTAAACTATGGTAATTCACCATTAAGTGTCTCATGTAGACATGCTCTGTAATTCTCAATTGCGTGATCTAGGCTACAGTGATTGTCACATTGTCTTTGTATTGCAGTAATCACTGGGACATTTTAAAATGGTGTATTATGTGAATCACAGAATGACAGAAAGTTAGGGTTGGAAGGGACCTCAGGAGGTCATCTAGTCCAACCCCCTGCTCAAAGCAGGACCCTCCCCAACTAGATCATCCCAGTTAAAGCTTTGTTTAGCTGAGTTTTGAAAACCTCCACCTCTCCGGGTAGCCTGTTTCAATGTTTTACTACCCTTCTAATGAGAAAATTCTTCCTAATATCTAACCTAAACTTCCCTTGCAAAATAATATGCTGTGGTGTTTTTTAAGCTGATCTTGCAGTAAATTGTGGCCAGTGCAATATTTTCTGGCACTCAGGGACAGCGCCATTTTTGTGTTTTCCTTGAAAACCATGAAATTGCAAATTAGGTAGATTCCTATTAGTTGCATATATTCTTACCTCATTTACTGTATCTAGTTCTAGTCAGACATAAGAGGTGCTATCTCAAATTACCATTAGATTGAGTTTATCATGAGAAATTTCAGATCAATTTTTCAAGTCTGTACTCAGGTAGTCGACAGATTAGGGCTACAGACCAAAGACCAAGAAAACAGGTCACCAGAAGTGAGCCTAACATTTAGAAGTTCAGTTTAGAGGTGTGGCTGGAAGTCAGGCATTCACATTGGGATGCAAATTTCAAAGGTTCTCCCTCAGGTTTCTATACTATCACCTTCCAGTCTGTGGCAGAAATGAGCAATTATTTGGGCATACAGGACACGTAGGGAGTTCTGGTGAGCTGTCCCAGGCTGGGTCAGCACCGCACTCCCCCCATCACAGCTCACCAAAACCCTAAGTGGCCCCTGAGTGCAGCCAGGAGTCTGGGATGGGGCCATAAGTGGGTGGGGGGAAGTGTTCAAATGTGGGACATGCAGATGAGACCAGGATCATGGGGCAGAATTGTTGGGCAGTGATAGTGTAGGGCTGAGGCCAGGGCCATGGCCAGCACAGAGCCATGATCAGCTGCCCACATGGCCCACAGGCATGGGTTCCATGGGCAGAGGCATGCAGGAAGCAGATAGCAGCTTGGCCGCAGCCCTGGCCTTGCTCTGTCACCACCCCATGATCCTGGACCCAGCCCTGGACGCAGCTGCCTGCCTGTCCATTACCCCATTCTGTCTGCGCACCCTGCCTATGCATGTCCTAGCCATTCTCCACAGAGACCCAGGGATCATTGAGCTACCAGGGGTAGATTCAGACTAGACATCAGGAGGTGCTACTTCACAGTCAGGGCGACTAGGATCTGGAACCAACTTCCAAGAGAAGTGGTACTGGCTCCTACCCTGAAGGTCTTTAAAAAGAGGCTAGATTAACACTTTGCTGGGGTCATTTGACCCCAGTCCTCTTTCCTGCCATGGCAGGAGGTCGGACTTGATGATCTGTCAAGGTCCCTTCCAACCCTACAAACCCTATGATCATGGCTCTGCCCCAGCCCTGAACTGTCATGACCCCATGATTGCACTCCCTGAACCATGCTTTGCCCATCTATCCTGCTCCCAAACACCACTCCCTGCCTCCCTACAGTCTCATCCCAGGTGCCCAACCACATGTCCTGCCTGTTTGGATCCTGCCCCCAGGGGTGATGGGTGTAGGATGGACTCACTGGGGTGTGCCCAGGCAGCAGGGGTGGGTCCAATGGTGGCAGAAAGAGTCACTGCCAGTGGGGCTGCCAGGAAACAAGTCTGGTTGTCAGGCTGCCCTAGCCCCATTGCACACACAGGGGCAGTGGGACCTGCCACATGTGCCATAGCCTAGGCTGCCTCTGGCTCCTGGGCTGGGGTGGGACTGAGGGACCTACTGTGGGCCAGACAAAATCTCTTGGCATGCCAAATCTGGCCTGCAGGCTGTATTTTGCCCACCCCTGGTTTGGGGGCTGGGATGGGACAGGCACTGAGGCACATAGTTGATGGCTCAGAGGTCACAAGTTTGAAGCAATAGAAGAAACGCTTGTGGTATGGCCCTGTCCGATTTGAACAAATCTGTGAATTCTGCTAAATACCTTTTCACAAGGACAGAAAAAAGGAAAGGACCTTTCAGTCTTCTTAGAAACATCATAAATATCACAGACCTCTATTTCTGGCCCATCTGGAACCAGGAAATGTGAAGTTGAGATAAGTGAAAGTCTGATGTCTGGAGGTTGTTTGAAAATGGAGCTTCCAAATTTTTATCTTTTAAATCAGTTTATCTTCTTATTAAAACCTAAATTGAACTCCAGAAACACGTAATGTACTCTGCCACTAACAGCCTACACATCAAATATTTAAACAAATACATTAATTAAAAACAACTGGCTAGAGAGCATAAACATTCAATCACTAAATACTAGTAAGCGTCATTTAAAATATTCTCTATGCTGATCTAAATCTTTGTGTTATCTGGAAGCAAGGTCAGTCACACCAAGATGACTGAGATCTATAGCTTTGCATCTTCATTCTTGCAGAGTTTTTATCATGGACCAGACAAGGGAAAGAAAAAAGCAAAATAATCCCAAAAGGAAAATGTGTTCGTATATTATATTTAGATTCAGTTTGATTGAGAGAAAGTAACTTGTTGATCAATGAATTTTTCAGGTTTGGGTTTTTTTCCTTCAAATTAGAGTATCCCTGCATTTAAGTAGCAGTGATCAAAATTTATATAACATGGTTTGTAATTTTTACTATGCTTATATATCTAGCAGTGCTATTCCTTCACAATCAACCATTTAAGTTTTTTTTCAGCAGGTCTTTTAACAACATGACATATTTATCCTAAAACAAGCTATGTATAATGTTAGATTAGAGTTGACAAATATAACACAACAAACCTGCAGCAAAGTTGTGCATTTTATCATTCTATTAACATTAAGAGAGGAGACAGATTACTAGTTCCTGGCAGAAAAACCCAAAAGCTCTGTACAAATACTTGGAACTGCTACCAGAAGATTGCAGACAAGAAGCCTTTTTATAGGCAACCTGGAGATAGAGGCATAACTTGAAATTCTGGAAGGTGTAGGCAGGGGGCTAAGGATGAGAGGCAGAAGTAAGCACTCTCATGAAGGGGTGCTGCAGTTGTGGTGCCAGTGTGGGCTGTTGCCTCCTCATCACAAGCTCCAGTACTGGGGCTACAGCAGCTATGTGTGCCCCTGAGCACTGGCGTTCTTTCTGAATTAGCACATATTGCAGATATACAATACCAACAAACCATTAACCTCAAGAAGGTTAGTAGCCAGAAGACAAGGCAGATACATGGCAATTTGTTATCTTGATCTAGACCTAGCTTAGGAATGGGGGCAGTGAGTAGGATCCTATTAGTCCACTGAGCCCATAGGTTCTTGAGTATCATCAAACTATAGACATTCTTTTGCATCCTTGTCTCTATTAAACAAAATTCTGCAGTGGTTTGGCAGAGACCTTCTGGATTTCAAGCAGTAAAGCACTCAATTTTGTTCCTATGTTCTCATAAAATCCAATGGAATTTTATAGACATTTATACTTCCTACAGAAGCCTTTAGGATGGTTAAAAAAAAGTCTATTAAAAGGATATCCTTCTCTATAAAATAATTTTTAGGGCCCTATTAATTTCATTCCTTTCTAATCTAAGAATTTTTCCACATGGAATAGAGCCACTAGGAAAAAATTCCATTGACTTAAATTGCAATGGATTATTGAAGACCAGAGAAATTTAAATACCTTGCACTTTGTTGTAGCAGTTTATAATTAGGGGCTTACTGAACTGAAGGACTCAGTTGCCATTTGATTTTGTGGACAGACCCTGGGCTGGCCTCCATTTTCACAGGCTAAGTGTGATTGCCACTCACCCCCATGCCTCTGCTTAGCCAAGGGGCCCTAGCAGTCCCACCCCTCCCCAGAGTTTGCCACGTGGCTCAAAACCTTGATTTAAACTTGGGGGATTAAGCCCACAGAAGCTATTAATTGGTATGTTATTGAGCAATCCAAGTACTTAAACTCTAAAATGAAATATCTTATTAAAATAAAGCTATGCATAATATGAATTGTAACTATTACCACCTATATACACTTTATTAACTTATACCATCTAACCATTTAATTAAACTCTAAAGTGAAAGTGTATGAAATTAAAGCCATGCACAACACGTTAGTGACCAATAGCAACTATATACACTTTATTAAAGGACATTATAAAAAGAATTTTACTGAAACTGAATGCTACCCTTGAGACAGGCAATTCATGCTAACTATTAAATTCGAGCATGCTGCATCCAGCTGCAGTTGCTGCAGACATTCTCTAGCTCTGTGGGGTGAGCACATGTCCAGACACTGAGGTGGCACGTTCAGCATCCACTGAGTTCATTGGAAAGGTGAGGCAATGTTTTGCCAAGGTGTAGAGATGTGAAAACTAGTCACAGACAGAGTCCTACAACACAGGCACAGGAATATGGCCTTTTTGACACAGTTCACATAAGCAGCACATTTGTAGTCATACTCTTTCTGCCATGAAGGGATTGCTTTCAGTAGCTGAGGGTCACAACTCAGAACAGGCATCTGACCGGGGTCCGAAATGTGAATAGCACTAAGGAAGGAGGCAGCTGATTGTCTGAACTGTGGCAGCAGTGACATGGAATACCTATAGTATTAATTAAGCTTCACAACTATTGCCTGGAACAGTTCGGTCTCCACTGGTTTTCACAAGAACAGCTTGAGAGTTTTTGTGATGCCCTGTCTATATCCTAGCTTATTAAATCCATCAGCTCATTAAGTGTGTGGTGGATCACAGCCTGCTGGCCTTCAAACCATGTTAGAAGCTCCATGAACCAGGTGGCATTGTCAGCCACAAACATCACTTGATGTTGAATGTTACCTGACCGTAAGAGATTGTGAATCATGCATGCACCGTGTGCTGGGTGTGATTTCCTGCTCCTTGCTCACAAACTGCTGGCAGTACGGCATATGCTTGGTATGGTAATAAACCATATTGAACCATGAATTACATCTTGTAAGCACAGGCTCTGGTGGCAGCAGCACAGTGCCACATGAGTCCCCACTCTGACTGGCAATGATCTCCATATACTAGACCTAACAGCTTGGACAGTGTCTGAAAGCTTTCTTGAAGAAAGACACCAGGCTATCCACGGTCCTTTTAAAGAACAAGGACACGGTTATTTGTTCCTTGCTCTAACCTTCAGCCTTTACAACGGCCTTTTGCTTCATGTCTCAAACTCTAAGTGTCGATCTATAGTGGGGGTTTTTTGACACGTCCAGAGTTACGTTGTAGGTACAGAACAGTCCGTCTCCATCTGTGTGAAGGTCTCTGCAGGACACCGTCTTACACAGTCCAGTGCTGACATGTATTTAGCTATCTGGGAAGATTTCTTTTCAAGCATGCTAAAGGATCCATTGCTATAGCAGCATGCCTGTGGGAGCTCTAAGAGTTGGTGTCAAAACCCTCCCACTTCCCTAACTGGCTCCAGACCGACTCCTGAACTAATCCTACAACACAGACTCAGCCTCTAATTTGCCCTACCCCAGCCCCTGTGCCTCCCCACCCCACCATGCTTCAAGACTCTAGGGATTCCCACCCTTTTCTCTGCTTGCAGCTTTTCTATTTTTTTATTTTTATTTTTTGCAGCAAGCCCACCAAAATCATGGAGCTCACTACCTTTTCACAGAGCCTGCCATTTTTTGCAGAGCCCACACAAATACAGTGGAACCTCGGTACTCGTCCTTAATTGGTTCCGGGAGGCGCGACGAGTACCGAAAACAACGAGTACCAAATAAACAGCCCTCCCCGTGCCAGGGGAGGGCGAGAGGAGCGCGGGGCCAGGCAGTGACGGCGGTGGTGCCTTGCTAGAGTAGAGCAGAGCAGAGCAGAGCAGAGCAGAGCAAAGCAGAGCAGAGAGAGCAGCGAACTTCAGGAGGGAGCAGGTGCCGCCGCCTCCGGCGAGTACCAAGCAAACGGCGAGTACCGGGACGAAGATTTCCAGTCAAGATGCGTCAAGTACCAAATTCGACGAGTTGCAAGGCAGTCAAGTACCGAGGTTCCACTGTATGTGGTTTCCATGAAAATTGCACAACTGAGAATTCAGTAGGTCCCTATTTATAATACTATCATATGAGAAGCTCCTGATAATGTTGCTGTCAGGAAAGGAAAAAGTCACTTTAGACAAGGTTTACATACAGCTCTGAGCTTTTACAGTGGCTAAATAGTTACCTGAGAGACCTAGTTAGTTGTGTTAGTCTAAAGTTAAGTAGAAGGCAGAGTAGATTTGTACCTTATAGACTAGGGACAGAAGTTGCACATAAACTGGCTTAAGTGATCAGAAAATGGCTTAAACCTGTAACAGAACATCATTTCAGTGCACATAAATCAGTTTCAAAATGGCCCAAACTGGTTTAAGATAAACCTGGTTGAATATAGTAGCAGACTGAACTGACTTGGGTCAAACTAGTTTATGGAACTTCTGTTGCAGGTACCTTCCTGGTTTAAGTCAAATCGGAGTCCCCCAGCATGCTTTTCAGTCCTAGGCTGGGCTAGGCTGTCTGCTCCAGAGAACAGGTTTGGCCCGGCCCCGCCCCCTCCCCCCTAGCCAGAGCACTATCTCCGCTCTGGCTATCTTAGAAGGAGGTGGAGACTGCAGGCACAGCAGCATCTGCCTGGCCTCCCCCTGTCCCACCCCTTCCCTTGCTGCTCACTACTCAAGCAGGGATCCCCTTGTCCCCCGCCACAGCACAGACCCCAGCCATGCGGTCCCTACCACACATTCATGGTCATGCTACCCCCATGCTAGTTAATGCTGAGAGGGTGTGTGTGTGTGTGTGTGTGTGTGTGTGTGTGTGTGTGTGTGTGTCCAATTTCACTGGGACAAAAGGTAGACAGAACAGCGTCCACTTAGAGCTTTGCTCAATAGATCAGCTGGTAATGTCCCTCTGTTTCTTCCTTGGAAAAAGCTGTTTAAGAAGAGTTTGAACTAATGAGAGAGGCTTTTGTTTTCCTGATGGACTGATAAACTGTTATCAACTCCCTGCTGGCTTGCCTACAGTTTGCTACAGACACTATAAAGAAACAGGGAGAGGGAGACTGAAAAGCTCGTATCATCAACAGATGCATGCACTCTGTACAAGCAGTCCTCCCCCACACTTTGCCTCAGAGTGCTAGCCAGAGGCTGGGGTCTGGCAACACTCCTACCCCTTGAACGGCAAGCCAGTAAAAGCCTGGTGAGGACTGCTTCCCCCTCCCCCTGCAGACACACCCCTGCCGGAGACCACGCAGGCCAGGGTAGGGGTTTAAACTCCTCTCTAATCAAAGCATCCTGCTGGGGCCTGGCCATGCCCCCACTTAGCTCAGCTCTATGGAAGGGAAGGGAGGGGAGGGCTGGTCTAGCGCTCCCTGGCTTCTATCCTGAACCACTCTAGGCATATTCCTACATTTCTTGATTCTAAAGTCTATCCACTTGCAATTTGGTTCAAACTCTGCAGGATAAGTTAACCTGAAAAGATCGAATCAATTCAGGCTTGGGCTTTTTGAATGTCTGTCCACATCCACAGACTTGAACCATTCTGAGTATTTCTTACTAATACAAAGTAAAAGGAGCAAGCTAACCAAGATTTACTGATCCACAGAGAGCTATGCTATGCTAATTAAGAATGAAAAGAGCCCTGATCAAGTTGTTACAAATTCATTCCCTAAGACGACCTAAAAAGTTTACATTTATTTATTGTTAGAGTGCACAGAAAATAATGAAAATCAAATACCTGCCAAAGCAAATTTTAGAACATGCAGCATGTGTATTAAATCATCATATCATTCACTAAATAAAACGCTCAGTATAAGAAGTTTTGAAATGGCAAAAATAATTCTTTTAAAAGAAGTATACCTTGCCCTCATAAAAATAATTTTTACTGGCAGAGAAGGAGAACAGGTCTACTCTAATGGAACAATTTAAATGCATAACTGTTAAAACAAACTCTTAAACTATTCTCAACATGTCCTAACATTCATCATGTTGACTAGCGAGATATCACTTTTTCATAAAATACTGTGTAACTGAAAAGGAGAAATTTAAAGGAGAGAAAAAATTAAACTGTCTGTTATAGGCAGGTCTATAATGATTTCTACATTTAAAAGTGTGATTGATTGCATGAAATGTGGAAGTGAACAGCACTTCAGAAAGTTGCAGATTTAGGTCTCTATTCTGATTTTGTTCTTATGCATATGTAGCTTCCTTTAGATAGCTGCATGGCAAATGAGCAACAATGGCTACGCTCTTGGCCTACAGCTCAAGGAGGAGTATGTATATCTATTTCTCTCTTGCATAAGTAGATGCTGAGCCATATGCATTTTAAATATTGTACTTGTCACCGATCCTTATTTGCCCACAGGCAGCAGACCTAGCATGCCAGCAAGCCATGTATTCTAAATTCTTCACTGGCTGGATTAGCAGTGCATAGGTCAGCCTAATGCTCCCTTTTCCTTCCTGCAAATAAGCCGAGTCATGCTTCTCAGTTTCTAAGAGAGAAAAAGTGTCTATTTACTATCCTTGATTGAAAATCAATTATATTGAAGGCTGTTTTGTGCAGGAGAGCTTTGTTTTTTTCATTGGTGACTGGTGCCTCCCAAGCCAGTGGGGGGGGGGGGGAGTCACTTGCCCTCCTAGTGGCCATTCAGTGACCAGGAGGGGGTCTCTCTGTGGCTGATCACTCTGATCTGGAAGTGCCAGTGCCAGCGGCACTTCTCTGGTGCCCTCCACCCCCGGACAGCGCTTTCAGGAGGGGCATCAACGCTCCTGCCTGCCCCACCCCTGCCCGTCACCTAAGCAAGGAATGCTGGCTGTTAGGGGGTGCACCAGTGCTGAGGAAGTGCACGTGCACCCGCATATGCCCCCTATGTGTAACCACTGTTTTTTTTCCCTATGTCTTAAAGTAATTAGAGGAAAGCCCATATAGGTCAAATTTACCACATGTGCAGCTTCTGAGAACAACTTTCGTCCTATATAAAAGGGTTAAACTTGAAGTTTTGAAGGGATCAGTACCTATACAAATTTACCTTCAAGGATGCATACTACCAAGCTAATTTACTACTTTTACTATGCTAATTAAAGATGAAAAGATATAATGATCACAATTAAGAGTGAGTACATAAATCAATAGATTCAATTGACCAAATCTTCAGAATAATACATCAGACAACCAAATCACATTATAAAGTTGACACTTGAAAGAATTATTTTGCAGTAAGTTTATATTGAGAATATGTAAGAAATACGCTACACTTCAGACTAAGTCTACCTAGTATTCTCTCCTATTATCATCACTGGGGAAGGACTCATACCTGGAGGAGCCCATTCTGGTCTTCCACCTTTGAGAAGGAAAGCAGTAGCCTCTCATTGCAAACAATGAGGTTGTTTAGTTAATCTTAAAAAAGTGAAGCAACTTGAGCACACATAGTGACTTTCCTTTACTGCTTCCTCCATAAATCTCACTCTTGTTGCATGCTTTCTGGTGCTGTTTTTAATTCTACCCTCACCACCTACAGACTTCACCCAGAGTTGCTGATTAAATCATCTGTAATAGCAGCTTTGAAATTATATTATTTTTCAACCCAGAAGAATCTATAGTGACAATTACTCTTAGGAAATGAGTAAAGGTCCATTCTCTTTCCTTCTCATATGCACATGCATGCACATAAATCAAGGGGAAAAAAGGGAGAGATGAAGGTGTCCTTGCAAAAAGAAAAGGGAAAATAGAATTCAAACTTCTGCTTTGTTTCTTGTAATCTTTAATTAAGGTGACTGCGGCTTGTTCTGTTACCACATGGTAGAAGCTTGAATAATGGAGAATAGATCCTTCCTTAACACAGTCATTAAGTACATTTGTGAAAGGGGACAGAGCATAGTATACATACCACATTTCTAATATTCTTCCACTAAAACAGAGGTGCCAAACGTATGACCTACAGTGCGAATCTGGCCCACAGAGGTCAATCATCTGACCTGTGGGGCTTTGCATAGCTGAACAAACCACCTCCCTGGGTAGATTCAGCTCACAGAGTTTGTCACCGGATCCAGAAGTTACACATAAACCAATTTAAATGATCCAAAACTGGTTTAAACCTGTAACAGAACACTAGTTCACTGCACATAAACCAGTCTGAAAATGGTCAAAACTGATTTAAGATAAACCTGGCTGAATGTAGTATCAGACTTAACTGACTTAGGTCAAACCGATTTATGCAATTTCTGTCCCAGAGCCCTTCCTGGTTTAAGTTAAACCAGAGTTCCCCAGCATCCCAGATGCTTTGCAGCCCTGGGTGGGGCTGTCCTCTCTGCTCCAAAAAGCTGGGCTGGCCCCCCCTCTGCTCTCTAGACCAAGCTGGGATGGGGGTGTAGCCAGATACATGGTCCCCTGATGCAAAGGGAGCAGGGAGGGGGTTTATTCCCCACCTCTCCCCTACTGGAGGACTGTGGCCCCTGTCAGTCATTCTCCCTTCCCCACACCAGTGGCAGGGGAAGGAGCAAGACCAGAGCTAGCTGACATGGCCCCCCACCATGCACCTGCCTCCCAGGAGCTGGGGCTGCAGGACTGAGGCCAGCTGGCCTGCGAGTGCTGCTGAAAGCAGAAGCAGGGGGGCCAGCCAGGGCTGGGTCACCGGGGCTGGGTCCTTCCCAGCAGGCTGCAGCTTGGGCTGCAGGGGGCTGCACAGCTTCTCACACCCAAGCTGGGCAGGGCTGTCATGGAGTCCTAGTCAGCTGAAAAGGGGCTGCGTGACAGCCCAGTCTGGCAGCATAGGCAGGGGCTGGCTGGGGAGTGGGCTTCCCCAGCCAGCTTGGATGCAGCCGTGTGCCCCGAGCCCAGCAGCTGCTGCCATACCCCCTGTGCTGTGCAGCACCTGGGACTGCAGGTGCACAACCAGCTGTGGGCTGGCTGGGGTTGGGGAGGGGGGCTGTTCTGCCTCTCTTACCTCCAACTGCCACAGCCATACTGCTTTGGGTAGCAAGGGTGGGAAGCTTCAGCCCCATGGCTTCTGCCCCATGCATAGAGCTTCCACTCCAGCCCCCTGATGCTTTCCACCTGGGATGGGCTGAAGGCAGCCTCCCCCACCCTAAGTGGTGCTACATGGTGCAGCAGAAGCAGGAGTCACAGCTGCAGGTGAGGGGAGAAAAACAGTCCTGCCAAGCCTGGCAGCTTCTGTCCCATGTGTGGAGCTCTGGCTGCAGCCCCTGAATGCCTTTCACCCAGACATCTTGGAAGGTGGAAGGTGTCAGGGGGCTGCAGATGGAGCTCGATGTGTGGGGCAGAAGCCGCAGGGCTGAAGCTTCCAGCCCCCCC
>JAGPOW010001918.1:580194-615952 GCA_030014935.1 Caiman crocodilus | reverse complement strand
CCCCCCCGCAAAGTGGCACAGTCGCAGCAGCTGGAAAGGAGGGGGGCAGAACAGCTTCCCCAGCCCTGGTCAGCCTTCAGCTGGCTGTGTGCCTGCAGCCCCAGGTGCAGCCCCAGGTGCTGCTCTTCCAAAACAGGAAAAACAGGATATAGCGAGTCTTTGCTAGAAAGTCTTTTGTACCAGTCTTCTGGCTGAATTATTGGGTATGAAACCCCCCAATTAGCATACATTTTCCTTATGGCAAGTACTTCAATATTATGAGACCGCATTATTTATTTATTTATTTACTGGGGGGAGGGGGGGTCTTAGATTTATATCCCACCCCATCCAAAAGACTCAGGGCAGCTTTCAATAAGCAAACAACCCACAAACTTTTTAAATGACAAAGAACTGGGTAATTTTGTGCCTTTTAAGTAATAGCTTTTGACTTTAAAAAGCTGCTTTTATATTTCATAAGGTAGCAGGCCTAAACCATGTTCATCTACATTTTTTTTATTAACTGATGCCAACACTTGTAGAACTATAAAATTAAAACACCCCAAAATAGTTCACCTAGGACAAGAACACTCATAAACGATCTATAGTAAATTAAACGATCTATAGTAAATTAAACATTTTCTTGTAAATGGAGATCATGAAATAGTTTAAATTGCTTACATGAAAGCTACACTCATTTGGCAAGTTTATAGCACAAATGTGGCTAAGATATTAATGACTTAAAGTTACAGAACTGCAGAATACTTTGAAAACTGCTACCATCCACAAGGTTTAGATCACATTTTTCTCTCATTGCTAGTCGGCTCAGCTGCTGAAGGAAAACTGCAGATGGTTTTAAATAAGGTCCTATCCTCTGCATACTCTCACAATTTATCATGGAATACAAAAGAACTCCTCTAACACAATTGTAAGAGTGCAAAATTCTGGGAGCCCAGATATTACCAGGGGCTCAGATGAGATGTGATGACTGAAATTGGAAACATGTCAGGCTAAAAACATCTCAAAATATTCCTGATAGAAAACAGGGAAACTGACAACTGTTCTTTTTGTAACTGTAATAGGGAACAAGTTGGAAAAAATAAGATGACAGACATCTCTATCTATGGGCCACTAATGCTACCTGAGTTGGGGGGCACGTGCCCCCCCCCCCCCGCAGTGGCCAGCCAGTGACTGGGGGGGTGCCCTCCCATGGCCAATCTCACCAACTGGGGCAGGAGGGAGTTCCCCCACAGCCAATCGCACTGACTTGGGTGTGGGGGTCCTCCTCCTGGAAGTGCCACTGGTGCCTCACCTGTTGTCCCTTCTCCCCAGCCAGCATTCACAGGGTGGGGGGGGACTGGCACTCCTGCCTGCCCCCTGGCCCATTGCCTAAGTGGGGAGTGCTGCCTGTCGGGGGGTGCACCAGCACACTAAGGGGTTGTATGTGCACCTCCGTGCACTCCTTATGCGTTGCCACTGTCTCTATCTAAAGCCTACTTGTAAGTAGCAAGTTAGTCTCTCTGTTTCTTCCAGCTTTGTCACTTACAAAAAAGACTGAAACAAGAGAGCTCACAATAGCTGCACTTGCAAAGCTGCTGCTTCACTAACAATTCACAAGGAAATAATTTGGCATGGTATTTTTTTCTTTGGAGTAGGTGGTAATTTAAGGACAATGTTGGAAGTTGATACAGTTAAACACGATTAGAGAAATCTCTGCAGTATTATGTTCAGTCACTTATAGAGGCAGAGATCATACCATATTGGACTAAATGAAGAGCTTCCCTCTCAACTCACTGAACATACTTTTGCATCTCCAATCATATTTTGAAAATGTCTCCCTGTATGTAGAAAACCCCTATACAGTGCTAATATTTTTATATTAATTAAAAAGTTAAAATGTACTATCTTGACTCACTCCAAATGCATGCAGAGGTTCTGGTGCAAGTATTTAAAAACTTGGGTTCAAAACTCCCTTGACATGGTACCCACATAATTTGATGCAGGTAGCAGTTATTTTTTAAAAATCACTGGTGGTACCAGGTGCCTCAGGACTTGTTTGTTTGCTTGATTTTTCTGGAGTATCCAACTTGAAATACCTTAAAGCAGCCTGATTGTTCAGACAGTGCTAGAAAGCCCACCCATCAGAAAAATCATGCTCCTTTAATGCTCCCCAAGTAGGGCACCATCACCTCCCCCTCAGCCCTGACACCAGAGCTCCATCAATGAAGCATCCTAAATGCTGACTGTGAAACTCAAGCTGAGCTGGGCCTACTCACTAAAGTTAAAATAGAAAGTACTGATGACAACTGCATATAGTGCAAGAGGATGCGAGTTTGAGGCTGGACCTTCTAAAAACAAGTAGTGAAGCATCACCTCCAGCTTATCTTACATTTATGATTTTAAGCAGGCTCCTATTTGTCTGGTATGTAACTGTATGAAATGTCTATACCTGATTTATTAGTATTGTAAATATTTATTTGCAATTAACTTGGGTTTATGTGTAGGAAGAGACATTCTCCATATGGGCTTTGATACACGTCTCCTCCTGATATACTTTTGTGTTGCCTCAGCCATTCCCTTGATCTTCCAAAGATGACTCCTCAAAAACCTCGTTTTTTCTCCTTATTTATCAACTTCTTGATATAGTCCAACTTGTAGAAATTTATAATTTCTTCTTACTGAGGAAGGCAATTCAATCAAAATTGTGACGTTCTGATAACCAATAATGAACCGTTTGATTAACAAGATTTTCCTCTTAATTACTGCTTGGGATTCTCTCTGGATATACACAACTACAAGAATGCTTTGAAGGTGCTGAGCTAAGGGGTATAAGAGAGGAACAAAACAGCTAACAGGGCATATGCTTCAAGAATGAGAAATCAATCTGACAAGAACTGCTACTGCACCCAGCTGATCTTCAGGTAAATGGATTCACGCCTTGAGAAGCTGACAAGACAGACCGCCTGTTGCCTGCATTTCTAAGAAACTATCACTTTTACAACTAAATATACTGGACTTTGCTTTAGGCTCATTTAACAGTGAATACTTGTAGTAAATAAAGCCTTTCTATCATTCAACAAATGAGTTGCTGTGTCAATCCTTTATACACTAGTTCTGAATCCCATTTCATCACTTAACAATAAATCACTAGCCATTGTGAAAAAAAATCTTGGGATACATCTAACTCAAGATTCCCACAAAAATTGACATTTTTTCCTGCCCTTCTGCTTCCATATGTAGTTGCAAAAGTCTTAGAAACTATATATTCTTATGTTACAGGGAGACATGCAGTAGGTTTGTGACCTAGACAGTTATTTAAATGCATCAATGTACAGCCTTTGTCTGTCCACTTTGCACTTACCCATCTATCACTAGTCTCTCCATCTACAGCATGGCCAGACATTTAACACATTCATCAATATTATGAATAGTAATCATCTTTCCATCACTTCTGGTTTTCCACATAGTCTTCGCTATTATTAACAAAAGCAACTCCTTTCACTTTCCCTTTCCTAGTGATCAGAACACCATTTTCTGATAAAGGCTAAAAAAATAACTAGCTAGCTAAAAAGGTAGCTAAAATAGCTAAAAAGCTAGATAAAAATGCCTAGAGATAGCTTTATATTTTTAGTCTCCCTTTCTTTTAGCAAGTAAGATCTCACCAGCCTTACTTATGCACAGTGAAGGGATCCGGGAAATGGGAAAATTACTAGAATGGGATGAACCTTTCAGGAGGATCATCTACTGCAACACCTAATTGCCCAGATGTCTCAATATAAGCCCATCCTCTCTAGATACCTGTAGTAGAGAACAATCTGTTACCAACCCCTGCTGCCTCAGGAGAGGGGAATAAGGTTCTAGAAAGGGACACAGTGTCAAATTAGGCAGTCAAAGTATGTGAACTGTGTCATTTTCTCACATGCCACAAGATTTAATGCATCACTGCTGTAGACCTGATATCCCTATTCCACCTTGCACAGGCACAAATGTCCTTTATATACTCACACTTTCTGGTTTCTTTCTACAGCATCTATTCTCTGTTAAAAGAAGACATCCATCTGTGTAACTATCATATGGCTTAACCAAAGTCAAGGTATTTCTCATTACTTTCAGAAGGTGGAGGGTTTTTTGGTCTCTTCATTGCTGACAAGCAAAACTCCATCTCCCAGCTGAATATATTTCCCCTCCATTATGAACATGCACTCTGGCTTGCTGTTGGTAAGTTTTCTTATACTTACTAAGTGCCAAAAAGTCCCATTGTATCAGGCTCACCAACAAGTACACCATTCTAAGCTAAGGGCAGAGACTAAGTAGATAAAACAAAGGTTATGTGCAGACATTGCATTCAGACATTACATTTAGGGTTAGGCTGATCTAAATGCCCATCTATGAAGATATCTGGGGGGGTTTAAACCTGAGTAGGTGAACTCACTTAGATCAGGAATGAGTTAACCTGATTCAGCAAATGTCTACATGGGCGCTTGTACATGTGATGAAATTTGCCCTTTCTTGTGTTCCAGAAGCCCAGCTGCTTGCCCCAGCCTGGGGCTGTGCTCTATCCTCCCCACCCTACAGTCTATTTTTAGTTCTCAGACCCTGCTTTGGACCCACCAATGCTTCCCCCCTGTGCAGACCTGCCAGCACTCCCTGATCCTGCCAACCCCCCCTTAGACACACAAACCTGTCCCCATACACCTGCTAGCCTCCCAATCCTGACCACTCCTCCCCCACCTCAAGTTATTGGTATGGCTCCTGGCACCAGTGAACACCTGTACACATTGCTCTCAATCTACAATCATGGGGCTTTAAGTAAGCTGTGCAATCATAGACTAAGTGTGGCAAACATTTGTACACACTCAAAGTGTTGAGGAAGAAAACAGAATACAAGGAATTGAAATTATTTCCCCAAGGTTACACAGCAAATTATTGGCAGTACCATTACAGAAACCCAGATATCCAGTCTCCCACTGAAGTGCCTTAGCTGCTGGCCAACCAGCATGCCAGCTAGTAAACATGTGCAGAGGGATGGAAAAAGAGAGGATGCTGGGGGCACAAAGGGAAACTTGATTCCTGTTTAAAAGCAAGCAGATGCTGAACAACTAACTCAGAAAAACAAAGCCTCTCAAAAACTGACTAATGGAATGCAGGGCATGAATCTGATCAATACAATTTACCCACAAACTTTTACTAGCAAGTGAAAGAGACAACATCACTCCTGGGGAAACTACCCACAAAATATGGGTGGTGTTATTATTATTATTTAAAGGCATCTAAGTTGCACTGGGTATTTTAACAGGGAAGAGCTCCTATAAAAGTAAATTGCTTCAGACCAGAAGTCAAGACCTCTAGTATTTACCTGGACAGCTTTTGTGCTGCCAATAATGTTATGGGCTAAGTATAGACAGTCAACAAGCCAAAGGCTGAATTGATTCAGTTTTTGCAAGTTAATCTAAACTGCAGGGATTGAACCAATATGCAAATAAACACACATTCACTTCTGATTCAGGAAATGCAGCCACATGCCTGCAGTGGCTCAGGTGAGAAGCCAGGGAGCGTTAGAGCACACCTCCCAGCCTGCCAGACACTGCCAAAGGGAAAAGGACTGAAGCTCCAAGGCTTTTCCCCTTTCCCTCCTCAAGCAGAGGGGGCATGGCCAGCCCCCAGCCCTTGCTCTGCCTGGGGAGGTAGTTGCACTGAATTCATAAAAGCTTGAACAAGAATAATTCTTTCTCTGGAAAATTATAAACTGTAATGCAGCCTGGGTTGTGTATTTGCTTACTCTTCCTGCTGTCCCCAAGGTCTCTGGGATTTGCAGACCACAACCATAGCATCAGGATGCTCAGGGTTCCTTGTCACTTTCTCTTCCTGCTTCCACATGTCTTTGGGATTTGTAGTTCACAGTTGCAGTCGGCACTAAGTTTCAGCAGGGCAGCTCCGTACTTGGGGAAGGTGAGTTTAACCCCCTTCCTTGGTCCCAGACCCCAGCCAGGGTTTGCCTGAGAGGGCCAATGAACTGGTGACTGAGCAAGCCCCCATTGCTCCAGCGAGGGAGCAGAGGGGTGGGGCCAGCCCTGCTGTCTCAAGTTGACAACTGAGCAGAGCCCAGCCTAAGGCTGAAAAGCATGCGGGGGTACTCCGATTTAACTTGAACCAGGAAGGGGTCTGGGACAGAAGTTGCATAAACCAGTCTGATCTAAATCAGTTAAGTCTGATACTACATTCAACCAGGTTTATCTTAAACCAGTTTCAGCCATTTTGAAACTAGTTTATATACACTGAACTTATGTTCTATTACAGGTTTAAACTAGTTTCAGATCACTTAAATTGATTTATGTGTAACTTCTGTCCCTAGCCATGCTGATTATTTGAAGGAAGCATGTTTAGTTCCATCCCAATGTGATAGATATTCTAACTTCAGATTGCTGGGATCATGTTGTGTAACAGTGACAAAATTTCTGCGCAAAAGTCACAAATATTCAAAGGTGATTCATTTCTTTATTGCATCTGAAGTCTTCCTGATATATTATTTCTAGAGTACATAACTTAAAGAATTATATAAAGAGAATTTCGGGTATTTGACATGCAAGTGAACTTGAATAGTAAGTAAAGGATATCCTTCCAATCATAGCTGAAGAACTGGATATAACAGACAAGATCAGATTGAAATATTTGTTGCATGAACTATTTACACTGAACACCTAAAAAAAACCCCAAATCAGCGCTGGAACACCACCATGATAGATATAATAGATCCAAAAAGCTTGCTCTATCTTGCATGCAAAATACTCTCCAAAACTGACCTGTCAGTCCACTACCCTTGTAGCAGTCATCTCTCAAGCCTTCTGACACTTACAAATAAAGTTACTGTGAAAAAGATTCAGAGAAATGCTACCTCTGGCTGAAGGTAACAAACAGGCCTTTAGTACTAGCTTGATTGTGCAGTAGAAAAGGCTGATAAGAAAAAATATTCAACATTTCATACAATATCTAGCTTCTAAGCATATATCAGATATAAAGGAGGTTAGACCAGTAATGAACAGAGATTGTTGATCAAAACATTGAAAAATGAGTTGAATGTTTGGTCATGTTGAATGAAATTAAAGTGTAATGTCTCTTATCTAACTTCCAATTAAATGGAACTGAACCATATCCTCAAAAGCAATGGGCACCATGTAGCACTCCATTATTTGAGTCCATTTTCAAATAAGTTTCAAGTTGAAAAAAATTTCCTTTGGAAAAACATGTTCTCTCTTCCTTTCCATTGGCACCACTTGCTCTTCAAATCATTTTGCTATTCAATAATGAAACACACCCTGTAACATTATATTGCAGCCCGCAGGAATCTTACAAATCAGATTAAAGCTTTAAGTATCAGCTAGAAGAATTAAAAGTAGCTATTTCCAGTAATTACAAATGATATCAGTCAATTTTATGCATGGGTAGTTAAAACACCAATGGCTATAAAATCATAGCATGATAAAAAGAACAGTCCTAATGGCTTTTATTTATTGCCTGTGCTATCACTGAAGACCACAACCACCATTATAAATGCGTAAACAATACCAATGAAGGCTTAATGTATTTTATCACCTATCTCCATTGTTTGGAGCCTACCAAGAAGAAGCTTTGTGCTCAGTGTATTGTGTAATTAAGATTCTTTTACTGGAAAGTAAAGCTAACACAGTTATCAAATAATTTATGTAGAAAATGAGAAGTAAAGCAATAAAACACAGTGCAGTGGTAAGAATTTTGTTAATATTAGATACTCACATTAATTGCCATCATGACTAGCAGTCTGCTCAAATATATAAAGCCAGTATGTTGGTGACAGCAATATGAGTCATCATGGAGCTAGACAAATGAGGTTTAGAGCCATCTCACATTGTTTGCTTCTTTGGTTTATTGACCAATTTGGCTCAACCACTCTACAAAAGGACTGGACATGTGTTTTAGGGAAAAAGTGATAGCTGATTCACTTAGATTACGATCAAGAAGCCATCAAAGAAGGGAGAGGACTTGGGGACTCGACAGAACAAACTCATGGGAATAAAGAAACCCTCAGCAACCGTGTTATAGCAGTCTCAATCAGGGCCAAGTGCACGAACATTATGTTACTGCTGAAGGTTGAAAGAGTGGGAAATGTCTTTAATATGAACATAAATGGCACATGCCATCTGGCACTGGGCAGGATGGAGTTGTCCAGAAAGATTAGGCAATACATTTCTCATTCAGCTGGCAGGTTGTTTTCTCCAGCCCATCCTTATGCACTGTTGGAGTGGCCAGTAACAAGGTGGTAGAGGGAATACATCGAGTCTTTGTCACACAATCCTTGTAGTGCTGAAAGAGGACAGGAAAGTGGAGCTTTGAAGCCAAGGGATGAGCACCCATGGCAGAAAAACTGAGTATGCAAACAATATCTCATTCAAACTCAGCAAGCCAGACATTTTTAGTATGCAGCACTTTGAGGTAGTACTGCAAGATTATTTTTGCTGCCCTCCCTGACCCCAGTCTACCAAATTCTGTTAATCATTATTACACTACCCAAAACAGCACATTTTTAAGGAGGGACAGTTAGAAATATGAACCTTTGAGGTGTACTTGTAATTTAACAGACTCTTTTTATCCAAAAAACCCTGTGTCCTGGGGAGAAGGGAGAAATTTAAAATTTCCCCACACTCCAGTTCTGTTGCAGGAATAAAATTCATCTTTTTTTTCCCTTCCTACTCTGGTGTTTGGTTTGTTGCTTCCAGGCGATCTGTGTAAGAAAAAAAAGCTTAAGTGATTGAAACATTATTTGGGGTCTAAGGGGTCTTTTAACAAGAAAACAGCTTTCACAAGCCTCTTCAAGCTCCTAACCTACACAAATGCACACAAAACAAACAAATAACCCTTTAAGAGATAAAGGCAATGGGCTGATCCACCAATCTCGTCCATATCCAACTGGGGTGCAAAGAGGAGCTACATTTCAGGAACTCCTTGAAACAAAATACAGATGCATCATCCATTATGGTTTTCCTCATGTTATTTGGGTTTTTTTTAAACAAAGAGTCATTTTGTTCAGATTAGTCAGTCTAGAGAAAGTCTGCTTTCTAAAAAAGATTTAAAAAGGGAACATATTTCACACACTCTCTAAATACTGTACTCTAAATGCCTTCGGGCTAAAAATTCTTGAATTAATTTTGTTACATCTTTTCTGGTTGAACTATAATTATTGCTGCAATGGCAATGAGTCATCACTAGCAGTAATTTGTCTTCTAAAATATAGTGTATACTATATCTAATATAGTGCGTACTGTAACTCAACCAGCTACCTACTCTATCTTTATCATAAAAATGTGTCCAAGGCTGTAACTCTCTGTCATTCTACATACAACACATGACACAAACCCTTTAATTTACACATTTATTATAAGAACTATAATAAGAGTTTTGGACTTAAATTTAACTAACTCTATATATTTTTTATACACACACGCACACATGTACACACACACACACACACACACACACACACAAAGTCAAGAAAAAAGTTGTTAGCTTTTTAAAGTAAAATTTGCAGATTTTCCCAGGTGTTAAAGTGTTTTAAGTCTGGGGACAGCAATAGCAGAGCAGAGTTTGGGCTAGGCCCCTTACTAATTGCCATTTACCTGTCACTTCAAAGTATAAATGTTTCTATCTCATCAGGATTCCAGCTATCCACAAGTACCAACTGCTTCCAAAGGTCAAAAAAACCCCTTAAGAGCTACTGAGATAGAAACTGAAACATCCCAATCCTCTGTAGGGAATCAACCAGGGCCAAGAAGGAATGGTTCATGGACATTTTGTACAGAGAGTAGAAGATTAAAATTTTAGGCATTATAGTTCCTAACATATAGATTTCCATATCACATAGTGCTCCACAGATGTCACTACCACAACTGATAGCTCTTTAGGGAGTCTTAAAAGACAGAAGGGCAGAAAATAGAAAGAAATTGACCTTAGGACATGGTCTTTTCTAGATCAAAATAGGTCACATAGTAATAATTTGCACTGCTCTGAGGATATAGTTTCTAGACCAGGGGTCAACAACGTTTTTGAGCGGAGTGCTAGAAATACCCGCAAGCTCAACTTGTAAGATGTTGGTGTGCCAGGTATGGACAGCAGGGGAGCCATGATGGTGCCCAATCCTTGTTGTAGTAGTAAAGCCCCAGCCCTTCCCCACCACCTGACCCAAGGCGCGCATGCCAAGCAAAGTGCCTTCATGTGCCACACTGGCACCCGTGCTGGGTATTGCCTACCCCTGTTCTAGACCCATGGCTAGATAATATCATAGATTAACGTATATGTTATGAGATCTTGAGCCCAACTCTGGTCTCCTTACACTGAGAAAAAGGGCCAGGGCCACATATCTGACTGGGGAAAGAGCCCTCAGTGCAGGCACTGAGAAGTTATCATTAAGACAGCTGCTAAAAGATCACCTCGAAGCCCTGCCAGAGTGTCAGTGTGGTTGGGTACAGCATGGAGAGGGCCTCACACAGCCTAATAACTCTGAGTTCCAAAGGTGCCTTATAGCCATGGGACTTATAACCCCCTCTCCTGGATGCAAATCCTGTGCTAGACTTTCACTGAAGAAGTATGGAAGCAAATGACTGAAAAGTAGGGAGGGCAAGATTTATCACAGTAACTGCTCCATGCATGCTTTTAACCTGCAGCCAATGAAAGATAACCAATGATAGTTTTCCCTCTTCCTCCAAGGGGCAGTATAGCATGTTGTCTTGATGCTAGAATAGAAATTACTCTGCTTGAGAAGATGGTGAAATGGATCTGAGAATTAAAACCAGAAAAGACTTATCTGAATGTTTACACGTTTCCTTCGGGGGCCTTGGTCAGCATGGTGAAGCCCTGTGTTCTTCCAATAAAGAGCTATGCTTAGTAAGCTTTATTTTCAGAAGTGTGTGCACGCACACTCCAGTGAAAGTGAGTAGGAGCTATGGGTTCACATTAGCTCCTAAAAGCAAAAAATTCAATGCACACCACTCCGTTTTTTTCAGTAGTTCTAATGCCCTGGTTTCATTTCCTGTTGAAGCTTTTTAATTGAAGTCTCTCCTGTTTTGTTACACTAGGTTCTATATTCTAATTAACATCTTGTACACTTGAGAAATATAACCTCTTGTTTTAAGAGTAATGGCTCTTTTCTATTCCAGATTCCCACTTAATTTGTTCTCTACCAAAGACTTTAGAGATAGCAGCTTTTAATTACTGGAAAAACGTACATCTTCAGTCACCGAAGCCATACTTGTTAAAGATTTCCTTGACCAAGATTATCTTTCTGGCTTTCTACACTGAATCATACAAAGATCTTCTGCCACTCTTAATGGAGTAGGCAAAGAGGTATATCCAGGTACATTTCCATCTTTGGTATTCTCACCAAAATTAATTTAGAAATGACTGTTTCTTTAACAGCAGAACTGAGATGTTATAGGAGGACACAACATTGCTAAAGAAAGGTTTTAGAGAACATTTTTTTACGTCATTAGTTTTCCCCAGGTAATTCTGTCTTCTCAAAACAGAGAGGTACAAGAGTACTTAAGTACAATAGAGCATCAATATTCATATGATATGAGTGAGTTTACCATCCAGAGCTGGTGTGGATTATTTGCAAAATAACTCTTTCAATACCACTGACCCAAAACTACAACCACATCCAAATACGAATACAGGACTCCCCTTCTTCGGATCCAAGTATTGCATTACTAGTTCTCAAAAAAACACCTGCTACAATAAGGCATCTTAAAATGAAGTGACTCCATTTTAGAAATCAACGGAGTTGTCTCGATTCTTTAGAAGTTATTTTAGTTGAGACATGGATGTGACCATAGCAAAGTAATTATTTAAAGCATCTTTCCTTAAAATAGACTGTTAAAGTTTCTTTGAATTACACATCTTATCAACACAAATCTGCCCATTTTAAACATGCATACTCATCACTGATATATCTCTATATACATAGATTATGTTATATTATTTATTTACTTTAATTTGGCCATTTTAACAATCTCCAATTTGACAATTACTGTTTGAACTTTTGCTGGCCACTTCATCTCAGCAGGTTTGTTACCTGTCATACTCAATAGAAGAGAAAAGAATAAATGTCCAATATAAGTTTGATTTAAATCTTTGGGGAGGGTTCACAATTTTGCACCCATGCATGCTTTTGCTTGGTAAAGATTGGGCTGAACAACACCTATCACTTTTACAAAAAATCGCAAACCAACTCATCTCAACGGGAGAACAATCATCACCTTAGTTATAGAAGTCCCCGTGATAAAGAGGTCTAAGGATAGAGAGCCACAAACTGAAGGGAAAATGGCAGTCCACTGGCAACTAGCTGTCTCACCACACACATATGAAAAGAGCATATTAACAGGATTTTTCAGAAACCTATTTGTTTGGCTACAGGTGGAGTAAGGGCATCTCATGTCTGCTTATTCTCTTCTGTCATTAAATTCAACATGGACAGTGACCTCTGTGCTCCCCTCTTTAAAATGTCAGAGGGAAGAACAAACTACTGTTTTTATTCTTCATGATATAGTTGCCTAGATAAGCTTATTCTCCATGTCTACAGCTCCTGGCCTCTTACAATAATTTCTCTCTCTCTCTCTCCTTTTCTTTTTTTTTTTTTTTGTTGCAGCGCTACCTCTAAAAGGTGAGGTTAGTTTTGTGCCTTCCACTGCTGCTATTGATTTTTGGAATAAATCTCAAGCCCACTCCTTGTCAATTCAATCAATCTTTTTTATGATTGCCTTAGTCATTATTTTTCTCAAACTTCAAAGCAGCAGTGACATAAGATGACAGAAGTAAACAGATGCCTGCCAGCAGGCCTTCATCCTGCCCAGAGTACCACTGACTTCAGCATATAGTAATTTTCATGGAATCAGTGCAGGAAGAAGGGTTCATATATTCATAGCATGAACGAATCAAGAACATGTATCCAGCCCGTGCTGCCCTTATTTTTGGAAAATGACAAATAACCAGTTTCAGCTTCAACCTGTAAAAGCATCCAATTTCAGAAAGATCTGTAATGACATAAACAAAGATCTGATTTAAGCATAGACTGCAGACAATCTAAAGTTCAAAAGCTAATTAATGATGAATCTGTCTAGAATTTTAATACTGAATATTTTCAAACAATAGACTTTACAATTTCCTTTTTTACTATGCTATAATGCCAATAGGATGCTCATTATCAGCTGTATTATATAGCAATACCTTTGGAGGGTCTTGTTTTCAATACATTATTTGCTATTTCATACAGCAAAAATATTTTTAAAATTAAAGTAAAAATGAACACAAAATGTGTATGACGTATGTATCATGGGACTGGATGAAATGTTATGCCAAGTAGTTGGCACAAAAGATTCTAAAAGCGGTAGGTTTATCACACCACTAATTTATATTCTCAAGTAAAAATCTATATGAGAACATGAGAAAAAGAGCTTGGCTCACTGTTGGACTGCTTGATCTTGGGGGCATAAGCTGTGTCAACATTTCTTAGTTGTATGCAAATAACAAAATAAAACCAAAATACTTGAAAACCTGAAAATTCAGAGTCAAAGGTCTGCAAAAAAAACCCCTTATTTGACCCCGTAAGCTTCCTATCCTTCTCTATACAGATCTGAGTTATGTCAGAACGTTAGTACCATGTTGTGGTCATTCATTCTAAGTCTGAGGCAAGAAGCAGCAAACTGGTCTTTGCGAGCTTGATTTTTCCTTATACTGACAGACCTACTGAAATCGCGGTGTAAGTAAGATGTGCTGCAGCTTCTTTAATCTTGTAGTTTCCTGAATGCGCCCCATCCCCCCAGCCACTGATTGGCAGAGGAGCCTCACCATTTGGTCCTGACCAGTAGGAAAACCATTTTTAATTATGGCAGTTTTTGCTTCCCAGCCAGTCAGCAGCAAGCAACAGGGTCACCAGGGCCCCATGGCCAATTAGCAGCAGGAGGCAAAAACTACATCATATTTAAAACCATGGTTTTTCCCTCCTCGCTGATCAGGAGCAAGTGAAGGGGGCACATGTGGGACACTGCAATATTGAAGGAGCTGCTGTGCAGCATACTTCCACCATGATTTTGGTAGGCCTCTACTTATATTAATGTCACCTTGGAGAACCCTGTCAGTGTAAGGGGTTGATTTATCAGAGGAATAAATTGTATTGAGAGTGAATACGAGCAAAAACAAGGTTTTTCACTTAAATAGTGAAATTCACTATTCACAGAGAATAGTGGATACAGATGGTTTCTGTAGTGTATATAGGAAAAAAAAAGGGGGGCAAGTTATTAGGATTTGTATCAAAAGCCATTTAAAATTGGTCAGATTTCAGATTGGCTTCCACAGTACAATGTGTTCTGAAATTTATATTTATGCAATTAAATACGTATCCTGATTTTCAGCCAGGCCAAGCATCAAGAACCTCCTCCTGCGGAGGACCTGAAACCTACAGCGTGCTTCCTTTTAGGGAAATCCACATGTCCTATGTGCAACTTGCCAACAGCAATCTTCTCCAAATGTACAGCTGCATAAGATTTTAGCAACATAGCAGGTAGGGCAGACAAGCTTCTGTTTTGTCTGTAATTTGGTAATATGTACAAGAGAATAGGCCACTTTAAAAAATCTTGGCACCAAAGATTTTTATGCAGAGATTAACAACTGGTCCATGAGACACAGATGTTAAAAATAAAACTTAATAAAAAAAAGCCATCATACTGTAAAAAAATTGCAGTTTCCTTTCAAACATCTTGAAGATCCTGTTTGTCTTGGGTATTGTGCAGGACATGACACCTCCTGCCCCCTTCCCCCCATAAATACCGTATAGTATCAAGTATCCCACGCACCCAAATAAGACATACACCTTGCTTTTAAAAGGAAGAATGTAGAAAAAGAGATTATCTCCAGAGTCAGCCTAGAGCTGGCTTTTTCCAATAGCTTCAAGATGGCAGATAGCTTTTCTCTCCCTGCCAGTCTGCACTGTTAATCCTTTCACAGCTGCCCTCAAATGGTAAGCCACTCTCTACATGCAAGATTCTGGGCCTTTTTCCCCATCCACTTCTTTTTCTTGCTCCCTCCCTGCTGCCTGTTCACTTCAAAAGATTTTTTTAGCGCCCCCCTGATGATTTCTCCTCCTGGGAGCTACAAGTCTCCCTCTTTCTGGTTAGTGCATCTATGCCCCTGTTCATGAGGCCTTCTACTGGCTAGTCACAGTCATGGATGTTAGAGGCTGGAAGGGAACTCTTGAGATCACCAGGTCCAGTCCCCCTGCATTTGGGCAGGAAAGACTGCTGGGGCCAGGTGACCCCAGGAAGTTGAATGTCCAGATGTTTTTTGATGATATCAAGAGTAGGCGATTGTACCACCTCTTCAGGGAGTCTATTACCCCCTGACACTCAAGTTCTCAAGAAGTTTTTCCTTGTTTAATCTAAGGCGTCTTAAGGTAGAAGGGTCTTCTACCAATTTATAAGTGTTAGTCCTAGTCTTCCCTGAAGGAGCCCTGGTGAACAGATGTCCGCTCAGTCCCTGATATGCACCTTTTAGATACTTGTTGGCAGCCACCAAGTCCCCTCCGAGTCTTTTCTTCTACAGACTTAACAGTCCCATCTCTCTCAGCTTCTCATTGTATAGTCTGCTCTCCATACCTCTAATCATTTGCATAGCCCTCCTTTGGACTCTCTCAAGCCTTTCCACATCCTTCCTGAAGTGTGGTGCCCAGAACTGGATGCAGTACTCCAGCTGCAGCCTCATCAAGGCTGAGTAAGGTGGGAGGATGACATCCTTAGTCTTAAGATGCATCGGTAGGTGCATGCCAGTGTTTTGTTTCCTTTGCCAGCTGTGGCATTGCATTGGTGGTTCATTCTATGGTCTATTAAAATCCTCAGGTCTCTTTTGGTTGTGGTGTAGCACTGCTGAGCTGTAAGCATATTGCGGGTTGTTTCTTCCCAGGTGGAGCACTTTACACTTGTCAGTGTTGAATGTCATAAGGTTTTGATCTGCCCACCTTGTGATCCTGTCCAGGTCAGCCTGCATCCCTAGCCTATCCTCCAGCATGACCACAATCCCCCATAATTTGGTGTCATCTGAGAACTTTGCCAGCCCACATTTAATACCTGAATCCAAATAGTTAATTAATATGTTAAAAAGCACCAGTCCAAGTACTGAACTCTGAGGGACGCCACTGGTCATCAAGCACCACGTTGAGTCAGTTCCATCTACTATTACTCTCTGGGACCTCCCCAACTTTACCGTGAGCATGTTGTGGGAGACCAAGTCAAAGACTTTTTTAAAATCCAAGTGTATGATGTCAACCTCATCAGTCTTAGCCAGGTAATATGCTATCTGGTCATAGAAGGAAATGAGGTTGGTCAGGCATAACTAACATGGCTTCATTGTGGGCAGGTTATCTACTAGAATGTTGCCTTCCATTAACCTATTGTTAATGGAGGCTTTGTTAATTTTTTTCCAGGATTTTTCCAGAGATTGAGGTCAAGCTGATTAACCTGTAATTCCATGGATCCTTCTTCCTTCCTTTCTTGTAGATAGGCACCACATTGTCCCTCTTCCGGTCTTCTGAAACGTCTCCCAAGTGCCATGAGTTCTCAAATAGTTTTGCCATGGGTTATGCAATGACATCACCCATTTCTTTCAACACTCCCAGGTGCAGTTCATCCAGTCCTGCTGACTTGTAGATATCCATCCTCTCTATATGTTCCCTCATGAGACCTTCACCAACTGTTGGTGGGTGATTGCCTCCACTTTAATCGTCCCGTATCTTGTTAAGCAGGGTAACACCCTTGGACTAGTGGAATAATACAGACACAAAGTACGCATCTAGGACTTCAGATTTCTTCACAGTGTCAGTTGTCAGCTGTCCCATTTTGTTCAGGAGGGGTCCAATGATTCTCTTATTTTTTTCTCCAATTTATTATGTATTTGAAGAAGGACTGTTTATTGTTCTTGATATCCATTGCCAATTTGAATTTATTTTTCACCTTTGCTTTTCTAATCCTCTCCCTACAGGTGTGGATTATTGCTGTGTGCTCTTCCTTGGTCGTATTTCCCAACTTCCATCCTTTATAAGTTTCTCTTTTCAATTTCAGGAGGTCCATGACTTCTATTGAGCCAAGGAGGTGTCCCAGCCCTTTTGCTACCTTTCTTGTGAGCTGGAATAGACTTTCTTTGTGCTTCAAGGAACAACTACTCATCTTGGACCCCCCTCCCTATCAGACTATGGTCCCTCAGGACCTCGCTAACCAAACTCCTAAGCTTGTGGAAGTCAGCTTTCCTAAAAATCAAGGATTTCAGCTGATTTCCCTGCCTTGTGATGGATGGAAAAAGTGATCACCTTGTGACCACTATTGCTTAGTTTCCCTTTGATCATCAGGTTGCTCACTAGATTGTCTCCTTTGGCCAGGACCAAATCCAGTAGTGCCTTACCCCTTGTCAGTCTGTAGACTTCTTGAGTCAGATAGAGCTCACCAATGCAAGTAAGCAACCTTTGTGACTGATCAGATCTTTCTGAGTGGTCTTCTCATGAGATGAATGGGTAGTTGAAGTCACCCATGATGACCATGCTTCAAGAGTGTTCAGTCTCTACCAGTTCTCTAGATAACTCCTGATCAAGCTCTTCCTCTTGGTGTAGTGGGCTGTAATGAACTCCTACAGTTATATCCCTTTCACCACGTTCTCCCCATATTTTAACTCAGAGGGTCTCAAGTTGCTCTTCTTAGAGCTAATCTCTGCTTCTAGGAATACGTACTTGGGGTGTGCAAAGCTGGCTCTATCCAATTCAGATTTGACCCGAATCAGGGACAGTGATTCAATTAATTGATTCAGATCACTGTCCCCAATTCAATTCAGCTGAATCTGAATCTTCGATGCAATTTGGAGAATCAGTGATTCAGACATGGACACAGCTTCAAATGTTTTTTCTATATACCTCGAGGTACCAGCATGGCTTGTGAACACTGCAATTCTGGGGCAGATGGAGCATCCCACAAGAGTATGGGGGGACCCTCCATGTGCTTGGCGGCAAAACTGTAAGTGGACTGGAAGTACTTCCGGTTCACTTCTGGGTCTATTGAGGAGAGCGCTGGTCCCCCTCCTGCCCCAAGCCTCCCTGGCTCAGCGATTGGACGTGGGGGGGACCCCAGGTACCCCCCCAGACCCAGGAGGCACCAGTCAGAGCCAGGGGGGCGCAGGGGGCCCACCCAGTGTGCTCCCCGGCAGACCTGGAAGTTGACTGGAAGTGTTTCTTGTCCACTCCTGGGTCTGCTGCTGAGCAAGCTGGGGAACCCCCTGCACTTCTGTGGGACACTCCATGCACCCCACCATCTCAGCACTCATGAGCCGCCTGCTACATACATACATACAGAGGTATGTAGAAAAAATATTGAAAGCTGTGTCTATGTCTGGATCGCTGAATCTTTCTGCATCTCTCCAAACCAATTTGGAGGGTTCCAATTCAATCTGGAGAGATTAAAGCAGGAGCAGGCAATGTTTTTTGGCTAAAGTGCCAAGGGAAATTTAAGTCATGTGCTGAATGGAAAGGGGAAGTTAACACTATATGATGCAGAGAAGACATAAATGTTTAATGCCTTTTCTTACTTTAGTCTTCTGTCTTGAACTACTGGATGACAAACACAGTTATCAGAAAGGAGAGGGGAACAGTCCACAGTACAGAAAGATGGGGTTAGATATTACTTAGACCAGATGGAAGTTTTCAAATCAACAGGACTGAATGAGTTCAAAAGGTAATTGCAGAGGCAGCAGGTCAAATATATTCCCAGAAGACTAGAAAAAAGCAAAGATAATGCCCATCCTTAAAACAGGGAATAAAGAGATGAGTGAATGTGATTAAATCCTGTAACAGATTACACAGACAGATTACAGAATCTCCATCACTGGAATTTTTGAAGGGTAAATTACACAAAAACATTTGTCTGGAATGGTTTAGGCAGGGATGCTTCTATCTGGAGTAGAGGATTGGACAAAATGATATCCTGCTAGTTGGATTTTTCTATGATTCTCTAACCAGGGCCTATGAGAGAAATTTGGGGGGCAGGTACATTCCGTTATGCTGGCCCCCTTCCTGTTATGGAAACAGAAAAAAAGAAAGAGTATGATCTGATTTTGGGAAGCCTAATATAACTATACACTATTCCCTCCCTCACATAGGCCCTATCTAACAGTATAGCACATGAGGACAAGATGAAAAGGTTGGGGTGGTACTGAGATAGCAACAGTGAAAAAGCTGTGTGTTTATTTGTTTGTTTGTTTGTATAAGCATCACCAAATCATCTACAAACCAACCATGGGTCACATTGAAGAGAGCTCCGGCTGGCTGATGGCATATCAGAAGGCCTCTAGCTCCATGTCCCTAAATGTGGATACATCCCTTCCTTCCCCCCTTCCATTTATATCAATCTTTTGCTTCCATCACATTACCTGGGTTACTTTGCTTGCTACTAAATGACCTGATCAGTACAACTCCTTGATTTTTCTCATTATTTGTATCTAACTTGGTCATATTTCATATCATCATTTTCTTTTCCTATTTAGACCAAAAGACTTACCTGAGCAGAATAAGTCTAAACTACAATCAGTCTGATCTATTAGAGCAGTTACTCCAAATAGTCCAAAGCAGGCATATTATTCAGCATCTGTATATTTAGGTAACATTTATTTTAGAGAACTAGAACATTAAGAGTATTAGGCCAATCATAGCAAAGTGCAATTGTTAATTAGCTTAGGGTAATCAAATTGTATTATATTAGTTACAAATGCTGGCAGCTATATAGTCAGAGTTGACTTCTGATTTTCCTCTGAAAAACTGAAAAAGTAGATTTTGATTGGTTTTCATCAGTGGCATAACTTGAGGCAAATTAACTTTCAGTTTGGCTTTTGATGGATGTACAGTGGATCGTATTCAGTTAGAAAACGTTGTGCTATTTTTCATTCCAAATGTCTTTTGGAGGTAAGTTTGACAGGTTATTAAGATTTTAGTATCACTCTGGAAACATTTTTCCAGGTTCCAGTTATGCTTGTGTCTGGGGTTCTGAGTGGCTAATTAAGCTTCTCTCTTCTTCAACTACAATATCTAGCTTGGAGGTCTACTAAACTGGTTTCAGCTTTCACAAAACAGTATATACAAATTAAGCGCCATATGTGGTGATTTCTGATTTCTCTGATCATGTTACCAAATCAGGCTTAACATATTCAGAGAGTATGATAAGAGAGTAGCTTGATGGAAAAATCCCCTGCAGTTTCCATAATAAGTAATAAAATCAAATGAAATTTAGGCTCAGGTTGGATCACTGGGGTAAGAAGGAAAAGGAGAAGAGAAGGCAGTAAAATGAGGAGTGCGAGATGAAGTAAGGGGAAGGAAATTACAAATGCAAGAGAAGAAACTAATTCTTCCTAGCATAAAGAACTACCATCAACTTCTCCATTATGACTTTTTCTTATCCAGTGTCTCTAGGGAATGGAAAAAGAGTGAAGAGTAAAGGCTCCATCTTTTTAAGCACATAGTAGAAGCAGACAGCTTAAATGTTAGATTTACTCAAAGCAAGCCTGCACTACCTTCTGTGTACCTCCAAGTTAAAAATCTGCTGAGCATAGTCTTTAGGCAGCAGGATTGCAAATGCCCAGCAACTTCTCTCACACAGGAGTATAATACAGGCAAGAGATGGGAAATCCCCATTAGAAGGTATAAAAGAAAGCAAGGTATAAGGAAAAGAGAATGGTTGTGTCCCTTGAATGGGGATTAAGTAACACAGCTGTTGAGCTACTGAGCCTCCGGAAGGATTTCATAATCTGTATCTGTGGAAATCGAACTTCAGATTTCTTAGAAGAACATTAACTGATCATACGTAATATCACCTGCCTGCATGTTAATGACAAGATAGCTAGATCAGAATAGTGTGAGCAACAGTCATCTATTTCCTGCTGCCATAGTAAGCATGTTGTGCTTCTCAGCTAAATTCTGGTTTTTGACTTACAGTGCCATTTGATCTGTGCTCTTTTTCTCATTTTTTTATGAAACAGAATATTGGACTTTTTACTACTCTTCTAATTAAAGTTTTTTAAACTTTCCATACACTTTTACTTCTCTTAAGGACCCATTTTATACACCCTGATACTCTAGATGGAAACTTCAAACATCCCACACTAAAGATATTTAGAATGTGCAATGACGACTTTTCAGTTTTCTGCATAAAAGCTTTCATAAACCCTACATCATTCACGCCAATCTATTTTAGAAACATTGCAGAAATATACACCATACACCAAGAAGGATCAAGAAGGAGGTGGTTATTCTGGAAATGGGATAAAGTAGTCTTTATAAAAAGACCAATTTTATGAAGCAGACTGCCTTTACCTGATTAAGTGCATAGAATGGAAAATGTATTAAAAACAGCAGACAACATGTAATCTCTGTGCCTTTAGAAAAAGGAACAATACCTTATGTATCATTATCAGGAATGCCCAAACTATCCTAAATTCACTGTAATCTATCAGATGAGTTTATTTCAGATGCCTGGTTGGACAGGTATCCAGATCCACTTTTCCCCTGCATCTCTGTCATAATTTACATTAGACTTACATTTCTTCATTTGTTTCAAATTCCAGACTGGGAAATAATTCTTGTTTCTTTCCTTTTCTGCACCTGAATATACACAAAAGATTATAACAGGGGCTAAGATTATCTGACATGCGTTGTGGCACTGCTAGAAGACAAAGGTCAGAACAGTTAATCTTACAGTCTTATCCACAATGGATTATTCCAGACAATCCTTCCAAAAATGTTACAGTCATTCTGAAATGCATTATTCATATAACTTCACATGATGATAAATACTAAAGATTCAGGCTCTCACCAGAGTGGTAAGATACTAGCAAAGCTCAAGTACAGCTATGTCCTCTGGAGTGAATGCCTATTACTTTGCAGTGCTTCTTCCATCCCTCTGAAAGCATCATTACTCAGTAGGGCTGTGCAAAGCTTTGGGTGCCGACTCAATTTGGAAGAGATTCATTTCGATTTGGTGGCTGAATCTCCAAATCCAAATTAAATCAGGGGACCAATTAAAGAGTATGAATTGATTCCAAGCTCTCTGATTCGATGCGTAAAAAGATGCAGAGAGCTTTGGTGATTTGGGCAGTCCCCACTCACTGCAGCAGGGAGCTGAACCCAGATTCCAAACTGGTAAGTAGGGGGCAGGGGAAGGGGGGCTAAACAGGGGGGAGGGGACCATGGGAAGACCCATGCCAGGCCCCTCCTCTGCCTGCTTCCCCAGCCCTCCCCAAGTGTCCCCCACAACCTCCACCTGCTCCCTCAGTCCATCCATCATGACTGCACCACCCACCCTAGCTCCAGCCCTTTAAGGAAACAAAAAAACCCCCCTGACCTAACCAGCTCCTGCAGTCGCCTCAGGGATTCCCCAACATAGCATGAGGCAGTGGGGGGCAGCGGGGATGGCCCCACTGCCATGCAGGAACCTGTGAGTTTGGGGGGTTTGGGGTTTTTTTTTTCTTAAAGGGCCAGAGCTGGGGTGGGCAGGGCAGCCATGAGGGGGGTGGGGAGAGTGGGAGGGGTTGGGGGGCTCGTGACAGATCCCCCATGCTGCATGGAGTATGGACCGTGGGGGATCACCCCCTGCTGGGCAGCACCCAGTGAGTTGGAGCTTTTTTCCCCCAAGAGCCTGGAGCTGGGCTGGGTTGGGCAGCCATTGCCACAGCTAGGAGAGCAGTGGGAGTGGGGTGGGATGGAGCCTGCATGATTCGGAAATTTGGCTGATTCAGCAGTGGTGGTATCTCCGAATTAGATTCAGCCAAATCGATTCAGGACAGTGATTCGAATCACGGAATCAAATCACTGCCCGCCCCCCCCGAATCAGCCAACTCCAAATCTGAAGCGAATACTAGCTGCTTCGCACAGACCTATTACTCAGTTCTGTGACAGCGAGCCAGTGCTTGATAGATGCTCCTTTTTGGGGTGTGTAGCAAGATGGGGTACCTAGGGTGGCTATGTTACCCCCGGTCCTTAACCATGCCAGTCTTGCCCCGTAAGCAACCTCGTTCTCACCCGCCACGTCTTGTTGGTATGATAAATATAGGGAGGCCGCCCTTGAGCTTTAGTTTTGGACACGGCTAGATCCTATTAACCCTGTTGTTTCAGCCCCGCTTTTATGTCCCGCTTCACTGTGTATGGCTCCCGAGTCTCCCAGCCTTATGGGCCATACGCATGGCTCCAACCACCCCTTTACCATGTCCTAAACCTCACAGATGATATTGGCGTCATCTTGCCTAGGCCTTGTTACAATTCGGCCCCTTGCCCGCACTGGGCTCTCCACAGCCCTGTCTTAAGTGCTGTGCCTTCTCTGGCGCTGGGGTCTGTTCCCCCCAGATGCTGCAGCCTCTCTAGTGCCAGAGTCCCCAAGCTGCAGTGGGCCCCAATGAGGCCTCCTCCTTCCCCAATGAGCCTGACCCAAACCACCAATTGTTATCCGATAGCACACACTCAACTGCCAACCCCCATGAGGCCCTCGGTTGTAACTTAACATCACATCATACTCTGCCACTTTAAAAGAGTAAAATTCCCTCTCTGAGGCTCAGTGCCTAGTAGGCAAGGATACCTTATGGGCTCCTGGTGTCCCCTTTGTTCTAAGGGTAGCGTACCTGCCAGCTACCACATCTCTGGACCCTTCTTTCTCCTGGAGGCTCCTTCCCATCTGGCAGCTGTTAAGGGACTAACTGCCTGGTCCCAGCCCTGGGGTTTATATAGGCCTAGGGCCCTGCCTCCTCTGACCAGCTAACCAGGTGCAGGTGCGGCCAACACCCTCATTAACCAGCTGTCCTGGCAACCTGCACCTGGGTCCTTATCTCTGGTCCAAGAGGATCAGGCACCTTAATGCCCTGCTGTAGGACATCTAGTTTATTTGCTTTCACCATCCTGCATAGCTGGGGGGAGTTACTGAACAATAGTCATTCTCTAAGGAGAGATCACCTCAAGTTCACTGACCCCTAATCTTACTGTATCTCTATGTGCATCAGAGAAAAAGGAATGAAGCAGTCCCTGTGCTCCCCAGAGCTCAGGTACTGGATTCCTGTCAGGCATGTCCTGACATGGAAGAAAGAGGAAGAACATTTCTGACATAATGCTTTACTGCAAAACTGCCCAAGAGCTGGAAAAATATCATACCAGGAGATCAACATTTTGTAATTTTTTTCTTCAGCTAAAGCTGTATAGAATTTTGCTTTTCTAGTTTTCTCCATCTAAGATAGATCACACCCATATGTAGAATTACATAAATGTTCAAGATTTTGCTTAACGAGTAAATTGTATATAGAACCAAGAACTTTCAGTCAATGGTGAATTCCAACAAAGCATATAATAAGAGGTCTAGCCCCTGTTCATGTATACATGGATGTTAAGGTCAGATAGATAATTTAGTCTGAGGTCCTGAGTTGGACCTTACTTAAATGTTTGCCTTTTATGTTGACCAGCTATCTATCATTAAGTTTATGGTCCTCAAGCAAATATATATAAACTTATCAAAATTGCCTTTTAATCTTTTCTCGGATATGCTAGACTGATTGAACACTTTGAGTCTTTCATTCTAAAGTATGCTTTCCAACCCTTTAATCATTCTTGTAGCTCTTTACTGAACGCCCTCATTTTTCAGCATCCTTCTAGGAGTAGTCACACTGATATCCAATACAGAGTTAACATAGAGTGATTCTTCCCCTACATATACACCTAAGGATCACATTACTTTGTAAACTACAGCATCACAGTAAGGGAACATCCCCACATGCAGGCATGTGTGCTCACAGCAGCTCAAATAGGAGTGGTGCAGTGCAGGAGATTTTTTGCCTCAGTGCATGTGTCTGAGTTGTGCCACTTGGGGTAAAATAATCCTACCCAGCTCCTCCCAGACCTGCAGCCAGGGGGATCTAGAGCCTGGAACCAGCACCTGTGCTGGCCTCAGCAATATGAAAACCTGCCCTGGTGAGCAGGCTACCTACCTTCAGGAGCTTCTGAGGCCCAGCCACTTGGCATCTGAGGAAACTACCCCTTGGATCTGTGGCCCCAGGGGTCTGCCCCTGCCAAACCCCATGGCTATGCCCCACTCTGCCATCTGGACAGCTATCAGCCAGAAGATGTGCTCCATGAGGTAGTCTGCTTTGAACTGTCCAAGCGTGTCCTCTTGGCCCCATATGGCCAAGAGATCAGTCACCTCATCTGCCTTCCAACCCAAATTCTCTCATTAAAATACCTCAAATAGTGTTTTTCCACTATTAAAATGAAATGCCACTGCATACAGAGAGGTTAGTTGAGCAATGTTTTACTGATATATTTACAAGTATAAAGCAATTTGGAGGAGAGGTATTGGAGGAGTTTGAGGGTGGGTGTAGGGTTTGTGGGGATGAGGTTTGGGGTTTGTGGCTGGGTACTTGGGTGAGGGGTTTGTGGGTTTGGCTTGGAGTTGTGGGGGGATTGGGTGGGGGGATTGATGTGGGGTGGATATGGGGGGACTCTGGGTGTGGGATGGCTGTGTGGGGAGGGACTGCTCAGGAGAGGTGGGTCCACTGCTTCCCCACAGGGAGCAAGCCCCGCGCCCCCGAACAGCACACAGATTGCCACCCCCTGCAGGGCCCACAGCTCTTCCCAGAGCCACAACCCCCTGCCACCCTAGGGCCCACTTGGCCCCCCCCACCCCAGCAGGAACAGTGGCTATCAGGGAGCTTATGGATCTCCTGGCACAGCCCTCCCATGACGCACCTGGAGCCACCTGTGACATCATGCAGACTCAGCCCAGCTCGGTGTGGGGCTGTGGGCCTTCAGGCTGCTCCAAACCACTCAGGATGTTGCCCCATGGCCCAGCACCACTCACAGGGTGGGTCACTGGGCTCCAGGTGACAGGCTGAGTGGCTTGAAGCTGCCCAAAGGCCCATGGTGCTGCACCACACCAGGCTGGGTCAGGCCCGCACAATGTGGCACAGGCAGTGCCAGGTGGCTGGGGCTGAACGATGCTGCCCTGAACTGTGCGGGTCTGTGCCAGGAGGGCTCTGAGCATCCTGATGGCTGCTGCTGCTACAGGGGAGCTGTGGGCTGTGCAGGGGGTAGGCAGGGGACCCACCCATCCTGAGCAACCCCCCCTCACACCCACAGTCCCCTGCACCCACACAGCTCTCTGCTCCAGTCCACCCCACCTCCAGTCCCTTACTTACCTGGGATGGAGCCCAGGCCTATTAGGCTGGAACCTGCACCACTTCTTGACTCACACATGGAGGCAGTGTGCTTCAGCACCAGCACAAGGGGCAGCCATAGAGATGCTCTGGCTGGCTACCAGAGCATCTCTTCAGAGGACTTCAGCCTCTGGTTGCCTCAGAGTATAGTCCTGGGTATAGTCTGCTTTTTTTTCTGGGTTTTTTTCTTCAAAGTTATTGCTTCCCAAGATACAGTTCCTCAGCCTCCAGGTACAGCCTACAGTCTCTTTTCCCAGGTGTATAATCTTATATTTGACCATAATGAATTACCTATTCTATACACAGAAACAGTGATCCAAATCACTCTTCATCAGTGATTTGTGGTGTTCATTAATTACCATTCTCTAATTTGCATACAAACTAGAACAGTAGGTTCTTTCTTGGATTATTGATCAAAATATTAGTTTAGGGTCAACACCTGATTGGTTCCACTGGAAGCACACCAATTGATAATGGTTTCCTGTTTAAAATGATATTTTAAGACCTATTATTTAGTCAGTTGTGAATATATTACTTTGCCATGTTGATTTCACATTATTCTAGTTCCCTAGTCAAAATGTCCTGTGGTGTCAAGTCAAATGCCTTGCAGATTTTTAAATATATTGTAGCAACACCATTACCTTTACCAACCTATCTACTCATAAAATACATCAAGTCAGTTTAATAGCTAATTGTTTTTTATAAGCCCACGTAGTACCCATAGACTTAGTTCATCCAGAGTTGACACATTACCTTTTTTTTTTTTAAACTGCTGCAAGTTTTAGCACAGGTGTTTCATAAACATCCTTTTGAGCAGCACTTTGGCATCTACTTATACCTAGTATGAACTATTCCTAGCATTAGTCCAAACCCAAAACACCCATAGTTTACCACATAATTCACTGAGATGGGCCCCATCAGAGTTAACAGCATTTCAAGCCATGGTGAGCCATGGAATTGCATACTGTTCACCCAGAATCCCTCTGAGCCTGATACACAATTAGTGCGGCCCTGCCACCCACAGTGACCCCACAGCTCAGCACTGTTTAATATGTATGTATACTCCAGATACATGCTCTGGAAGGAGCTGTGGGCCCTGCAGGGGGGTGGTAGTCTGTGTGATGTTCACTCTCCATAAAGGATGCTAATTAGCTCCCACTCATGCCTGGAACCAAGGGTTCTTGTCATAAGTCCTGGGATGTGCCAAAAAAATATGTGCAGATGAGGCTCAGGACAACCTGGTCTGGCTTCACCTCACGGAGAGTGGAGTCACACTAATCATATGTACCAGACTGAGGCAGGGTGCCCCAGGGGGTAAACTGTATGCAACGCTGTGGCTCACTTTGACTTGAAACAGAGCCCAGAGTGAGAGAGACTGCTCTTAATGGGCATAACATCTTGTTCAGAAGAGCTGCACAAACTTATCTTTGTGGTAGGTTCCCATCAGCATATTTGCCCATTGTGGGCCATGTGTTTTATAGTCATACTCAGTGTTGGCTGCATTTAATTATAATTAAGTTAATTCATAATAGTTTTCCATTACTGAGCACACACTGCTTTTGGCAGCAGTTTAATGATAGACAATGCGTTTAATGAGATTTTCTTGTACGCAATTATAAGGCAAGGGTCTTTTCCCTTCATACCAATTGGAGGTGGGTCGGGGGAGGGAGGAGCAGTAAATACAGTATTTAGAAGACAGCTATACACATTCTGAAAAACTTTAATTTTCAGTATGTTGTTCTCATCACCGCAAATATTTCCATGTTAGCATTTTCAATCCATGCTGGTGACATTTACCGCTGTACATTTTGGTGCACTTAATAGCTGTTGGAGGAATACTTGTGAACAAAATGTCATGGATACTAAGACTATTAGTTTACCTAAAATAATTATTCTGTAAGGAAGAGCATGTCAAGTACCAAACTATAAAATGAACCAGACTATCAAGCAATGTTATTGGACCAGATCAGTAGGATGGTAGTGTTATATATATTTAAAGCATCACACAGTATGGATAGAGTTGGTGTGTTTCAGTGGACATGGCATATGAGGATTCAGGAGATCTGGATATCTCCTTGCTTCTGCCACAGATCTGCAGCATACTTTGGGGAAGGCCATTCCATCTCTTTAACACTGTTACCTCTCCCTACTTTAGTGCATTTTGTGTATTTAGACCCTAAGTGTTTTAAGGAGAGTGATGGTCTCATACTATATTTATGTTGGCAGACCAACAAAGTATACCATGAAAGGATTGGGACAGGGTTTACCTTGAAGAAGCTGGTTCACTGTTACTGAAGGGATAGGAAAAATAAAGCCCGCAGGCTGGATCTGGCCCACCAGGCCATTCTATCCAGCCTGCGGGGCCCGTAAAAAATTAAGAAAATAAATATTTACCTGCCCCAGCAGTCTGTCCAAGCTGACAAGAGCCAGGTGCAGTAGGACCCAGGGGGAGCCTCAGCAGGACTGAACAGCCAAATCCAGCCCTGAGCACCCCTATCCATTTCACTCCCTTCCTGCCCCCACCCTGCTCCAGCACTATGTGGCTGCTGGCTAGATCACTGGACCGTGGAGCATGGGGCTGTGCCAGTACAGGGGTGTGTATGTACTGCACCAGTACATAGGCTGAGTCCCACATGCACACCCCAACATAGACATGCACCCACACCCCCTTTGCACTGCCATACATGCAGACCACCCACATTCCCTCACATACCCCAGGCACCCAGCCCCTACAAACTTCATACCCCACACCCCACATATCTACACCCACATGCTCTCTCACCCCACACACCCATAGCACCCCCACAAATCTATACCCCCCCTACAACATACAAGAGTAAGACTTCATTTTAAGCTATTGTGCAATCACTTCTATACATACTACACAACACAAGTAAATCAGGACAAAAATATTTTTTGAAACCAAATTAATGAATGCCGTAAAAGTTCAATTTTTAGAATACAATTCGATATTTTTTTCATTTCAAGATGGCAAAACCTCTTGCTGAAAGGAGTGCTTCTGGGGGGCAAGGGGAGGGACTTCTGGTGGCAAAGGTCAGGGGTTAGCGGGCGAGACTCCCGGTCATAATATAGTGGCCAGGGGTGGGGCATCTGTCAAGGGATAGGACTACCAATGCAGCCCACAACAGCTTGCCAAAACTCAGTAAGTGGCCCTCTGCCCAAAATAATTGCCCGCCCCTGCTGTAGCTGCTTCATGTGTTTGGTCCATCCTCTAGGTCAATGGTTATTAAAATTTGTGGTTCAAGGCATGCCTAAACAGGCTCAAGGTGCCCCACAGAAATGGCAACTCTTGGCATTCACTCAGTTTACAGAAAAATAATAGAGCAATTCTTCTGTTGCAAAGAACTCAAAAAGCCACAAATCATGTCAGAATATGTTTAACACTATGAATTCTTATTTGAAATCTCTAGGTTTATCTTGTGAATCATGTTTATACACGTAACAATGTACACCGAGTAGTACCTCACAGCACCTTGAAGGCTATCAAGGCAACCCAGGGTGCTGTAGCACTTTGGTTGAGAATCACTGGCCCAGAAAATGGAAGATATCTACTAAATGAATGCAGTGAGTTTCACTCAGAGATAAATTGCCCCAGTTTAGATTCTGCTTATCATAGGATGGAACAAATGCATGAAAAGTGACTGCAGAACAGCTGATGAGCAGCAAGTTTCCCTTTACTTTTAACTTGGTACAATCTATTTGTCTTTCCATAGCCTACATCTGTACACCACCTAGTACAATGGGCTATGGTCTTAGTTTGGCTTTCCAGCAGTTACTGTAATACAAATAGTGGTAAATGACAGCTAAGCAATATGGGCTTAGAGTGGAATGCACTGAATGCAAGATTGAGATAGGTTCAGCGAGAATGCTCATTCACAGCCAAATGGCGACTTCTAACTATTATGGTGAACCTACAATGTACTTGGGGCAAGAATCTCAGCTGGTATCAATCAAAATATGTGGGCTGGAACAGGGGGAGGGAGTGGCTGTTTTTCCACTGATTTCAATAGTGTACACCAAAGTGCACTTGAGAATGTGGCCTTGTGAGCTAGGTTAAACAACATTTTCACCAGTTACATATATTTGTACTTTCCTGTCCAAGACCTAGATGAAAACTGAAAATTAGGATTGCGTATTTGACTGGTCAAATAAAGTTCGGCACTGGTCAAAAATCAATCAAAAATTGTTGAAAAACTGCCAATAAGTCCAGATAATACAGTAAAAAAAGCACATATTTTCCATTAAGAAATGTGTCAAAAAGCAATAAAAATATTTCTGTCAAGAAAACTACAAAAATGTAGGCTTTTTCGGTAAAATGTCTACAATATTTTTTGACTGATCAAAAAATAAGTGATCAATTGAATGGTAAATTGACAATATTCGATGGGTCAATCGACTGGCTTGCCAAGTATACTGAAAATAGAACATTTGGAGTCCTGTTCTGATGGACAATTGTCAATAACCTAGTCCATCTAAGGCGCTTAAGTTCAAGAAAGGGAGCAAAACAATTTAAGCATTCAGGCTCTAGGGCTAAGTACACATAGTCAAAAAAGCCTGAGGCTGAACTGATTCAATCTTTGCAGGTTTCTGTAAACTGCCTAGGTTGAAATGATGAGAAAGGGAACTGATGTTCACTTTTCAAACCTGAAAGGCAGCCAAACCCCTGCAGTGGCCCATACCAGGTGCCAGGGGGTGCTAAAGCATGCCTCCCAGCCTGCTGGTCACTGCACAGCTGAGAGACAGATGATTCCCCAGCCAAGCCCTGTCTTCAGCCTCCAGCCAGCTGAGGAGGGGGCTGGGGGAAATCCTGCCCCCAACTGTATCCCAGATGGGGTCTCCCTGGCTCTGGGGAAGGAGTAAGGGAGTAAGCCACCAGTGGGGGACTTCCTGCTTCCTGCATCTGGTACTGGACCCCCAACCAGGGTCTCCCCAGTGCAGGGGGAGAAGGAAAGCCCCTAGTGTGGCATTTCTCCCTCTCTTTCCCCATGCTTGAGGCTGATGATTCCCCCTAGCTATGCCCCCTCCTCAGGCAGGCTGGTTGAGGAGGGGGCATGGGGGAAACCCCTCCACCCTCCACTTGGCACTAGCCCCCAAGCTGGGGTCTCCCCGATGCAGAGGGATGGGGGAGGGGGAAGACCCCAGTGGACATATCTTCCTCTCTTCCTTCCCTCCTCCCGCTCCATGTATCCAGATCTGGGGCCAGGCCAATCACTCAGCTATGCCACCTCCCTGGCCAGCGGAGAAGAGCGTGGGGATAGGAAAACGTCCCCTCAGTCCAGCTCTGGACCACTAGCTGGGCTGTTAGGCACAGCATGGAGGGGGAAGCCTATACTGGAGGGTGTTTTTCTGCCCCCACTCCCTCCTCAGCCAGCACCTGCCAGCTGGAGAGGGGCCATGGCTGGGTGACTGCCCTGGCTTCAGGGTTGAGCAGGGGGATAAAGCCCCAACTGCAGGCTTCCCTCCAGCTGGGAGCCAGGGTGATGATCACCCAGCTATGCCCCCTCCCCAGCTGGTAAGAAGGCAGTGCGGGTGTGGGGGATGGCCATCCCCTCCCTTCTGTTCCAGACTCTCAGCTGGGTTATGCCCAGCATGGGGGTGGTGAGCGTGGAACCCACAGTGAGAGCTTTACTTTCCCCACCTAAGCTGGGATCCAAGGCAATCACTCAGCCAAGTCCGTGCTGGCTGGCTGAAGAGGAAGTAGGGGGGAGGGAAGCCACCCCCCCAGCTCCAGACCACCAGCTGGGCTGTGCTTGGCAGAGGGGGGTGAATCTGCAGTGGAGGCTTTACTTCCCCACCCCAGCTGGGACCTAGGCTGATTCTCCTGGCTGACAATTCCCTGACAATTCTCTCCTGACAGCTGGAAGCAGGGATGGAAAAGCCCCCCCTGATGCCTGGGGGCAGGGCCAGACCTGCTTCACTGGAGTAGAAAGCACAGACCAGGGCTTCACAGAATCCTGGGATGTTGGAGGACTGTGAGTAAAGTTGAATCAGGAGGGGATCTGGGACAGAATTTCTATAAACTAGTTGGACCTAAATCAGTTAAGTCTGACACTATACCCATCCAGGTTTATCTTAAACCAGTTTCAGCCATTTTCAAAGTGGACTAATTGCACTAAGCTTCTTTTTTTGTTACAGCTTTAAACCAGTTCCTGATCACCTAAATCAGTTATGTGTAACTTCTTTCCCTAGCCTCATTGATAAATATATTTTTTTCTAACACATCACAAAGGAGTTAAAAGAATTTTTTTTTTTAAAGAAAACAAAGTGAAAGAAAGGGTAGGGAGTAGTTTCCCTAGACAGTTCTAGAATAGTTAGAAAGTACAAAACTAGTTTGCTTCTAATAGCAAAGTTTCTTTACTTACATTACTCTGAAGAAGTTATCAATTTGGTATATGAAGTAAGGAGTTTATGTTTCATAATTTTACTTTATTACAGAAATACTTTATGCATATATGCAGGGTTGGAAGATGTTGCCAGATGGATATTCAATAGTTGTGGAATTCTTCCTGGCATTTTTGACAGAATATGTAATACTGAATGGTTTTATGCTAATACTTTGCACTGGAATACATATTTTATAGCTACTTTGAAATGCAAATTTCAAAGAGCCAAAAACTTTAGAAACCTTACTCCATATGAAATGAGCTAGCTTGCAAAGAGGTTGTTAGCAACATTAGTTACAACATGTTGTCATAGCTAGTAGGAGCTGGTAAAAGCATGATTTTTACATGGGTATAATCTATGAAGCTTAAATACAGCTGTTTGTCCAGGCTTCTTTGATGACCTGTCTCTTAGGCAAACTGTTTAAGTTAATGTTTTCCATTAACTTCACCATTCAAATGATATTTTCTCTAATGTACGTTAAGCTTCTTGGTAATTATAAAATAAAATGATGATCCCAAAAGCTAAGCAGAGACAGTCAAAAAGCCCAAGGCTGAATTATTTCAATTTTTGCAGGTTAGTCTAAGCTGTGTAGATTGAACTGATACACAAGTGAACAGACACTCATTTTTGATTCTGGAAATGTAGCCACATGCCTGCAGTGGCCCAGGCCAGAAGCTGGGGAGCCCAAGAGCATACCTCCCGCTTGGTGGAGTTTGCAGGGGAGGTGCAAAGCATCCTGAGATGATGGTGGATCTAGAACAGATGTTCAATTAACCAATTTAACCTAAATTAGTTAACCATCCAGGTTTCTCTTAAACCAGTTCAGGCCATTTTGACGGTGGTTTACGTGCACTGAACTTCTGTTGTGTTACAGATTTGAACCAGTTTCCAATACTTATATGAGTTCATGTGCAATTTCTGGCCCTAGCCAAAGAGGGTGGGAAAACTAAGGTGCTCTCTGTACTAATGATTAAGGTTCCAGTACCACCCTCTCAACTTTGCTTTTTCCACTTTTCAAATATTGATTTTATTAACAACAATCTAATGTTATTTAGGGAAAATATTCAGCTTCTATCAAAATAGGGGTGGCTTGACTACAGTGGGCTTTGGTTCAAACCAAAATTGTTTCATTCTGCTGAGTTGTTATGCCAGAATCACTGACTTTCACCACTTACCCACTTACTTTCTGTGGCTGAGCCAAGATAAAAAGTACAAATGAGGTGTTTTATTTTAACTCCTTAGTAGAAAATTATTATTTGTTTTTAATAAAGGTTGGGGCTACATAGTGTGATGCTCCTGTGTGAGTCATGAACATGGAAGACTGAACCAACAATTTTTGGTTCTAAAAGCACAAGACCTTGTTGCCTGAAAGTAAAAAAAAAGAGATTTATTCATGTGTAACTGCTTCAACCACTTCTAAGTATGGCACAGCATGTATGGGAGAACAGAGAATTATTCTAACAAGATGTGGATTTCAGCTACCTTTTCAGAAGAGCTCAGCTTCCAACAGCAACCAGTTTTTCCTCCATATCCTCTTAAGGTCATGCTTATTTTAACAGTAGCCAGAATTTTAAAATATTAAGTAAAAAGCAAGCAATTAAGCCCCCATATCCTGGCATAACACTGTACATTTTTAAAAGGAGCTGAAGATAATCTAAGATTTAAAAGAATATTTGAACTGATGTTTAAACTGGTGTTTTGTAACTACAGTAGCAGTGGCAATTTGCAATCTGCTATTGTAGTGTAAAACCACGTTTAGGATTCTCAGTCTAATTTATCAGGCAAATACTATACTAGTCTGTGAGGTGCATTTTACGTGCTGGAAATCCAAATGCATATTATGTGTCTGATTTTAAAAACAATTATACAGTGCTTAAGTATGTTACCAAGCCTGGTTGCCAGCAATCAATAAGTTTATTGTCAGGGAACAAAAACACACACAGAGAAAATTAAAAGCCAGTAAGAGCCAGCAAAAACAAAAGAGTAACTGGAAGTGACAAGCTCCATCAAACAACTTGTCTCTGTTCCAGCATATATTTCCCAATTATATCTTTTTAAGGTTTCTTTTTTTTTTTGCTGAAGATGAAGTAGTGAACTCTGTATGACCATAAACAGAAGTTGTACAGATTGTTTTGAAATTGACACTTGCAAATGATGAAAGTCCTTCTTATAACATCTAGTCTGGGTTTGTATTTAGAACTTTGACAGCAAAAAGTTGGAATCTCAATTAAATTGGATTATTGTCAGTAAAAAATTGGCAGAGAAGGGCTGATATTTCCCATGCCAATATATGGGTAGAAAACAGAAAGGAAGCATAGTACTGTAGATGCTCAGTGGCTGCATACAGTACACAGCATTGCTCAGGCTTTCACAGCACTCCTATTTAATGAATTGCCAGTGGTCATATTCTGTTCCCAAATTTTCACAGATGATAGATGCACAGAACTCCCCCTTAGCGTATAAACACCTACGGATGTCAATCGAAGAAAATGCCCACGTGTTCATTTCATGGGGAAGTGATGATTTGTCAAATTATTTTTCACAACAAAACCATTACTTTGCACACCTGATCAACCTCAGCTAATCAGAAAAGAATCATGTTGCATCCAACACACTTGAGATAAATTAGGAATCACCATCTGGCAAAAAGCTTCCCTTGAAATTGTTCTCCTTTTTTAATTAAAATATGCTTTAATGGAAAAACAGGCATGTCGAGAAGCACTAGGTATCAATTATTTTATTGACAACATTCCCCATTTTTGCTGGAGCATATGCATCAGAAAAGGATTCCAGTGTTTATCTCCTGGGTAATACTATAACAGATCAGGAGAAGCACCAAAATAACATGTGTGTACTCATCTTAAGCTTCATTAATAAAATGCAATGTGAAGCCAGTGATCATTTTGCCAGAACAAAGACTAGATCAAGTAAAAGGAGAATTATTTTTGAATTTTGTTGCTTTGAATTATGGGGAGCAGAGTGTGATTCTAGTATCCTGTGCATCAGTTTTAGAATGTTTTGGACACTGTCCCAGAACTCAGGTAGAAAAAATGCATTTAAACATAAATTATGCACAATAGCTTCATAATTGTGACAT
>JAGPOW010001918.1:490445-567386 GCA_030014935.1 Caiman crocodilus | reverse complement strand
GACACAGTACTCCATCTGCGGCCTGACCAACGCCGCATAAAGGGGGAGGATCACCGCCTTGGACTGGCTCGAAATGCATCGTTGGATGCACACTAGGGTTCGGTTGGCCTTCCCCTCCACCGTCTGACATTGGCGGCTCATGTTTTATTGACATCTTTTATTAGACCAACTAGATATTTGCAAACAAGTTATTTAAAAAAAAATTTAAATAATTATTCAAAATAATTTGTTTGCAAATGTTTAGTTGCAGTAGTGGCCTTAGGGGAGGGGAAACCAGGCAACCACTTGAGGCCTCACACTTCATAAAAATAAAAATTAATTACACTGAATATTTGTAGTATCAATATTGTATTAAGATACTTTCATTGCAGTTTCCTGGATAGGGTAAGTGAAATTAAAATAAAAAATGTCCAACTTGCTTATAGGTCAGCAAAACTGAGCCTCTAAGTGGCCCCAAATGACTCTCTTGCCCAAGGCCCCAGCAATCCTAAAGCCACCGCTGCTAGCTGGTCTAATAAGAGATATCACCTCTTCCATTAATTTTGATTTCTTTTGCCTCTAGACCAATACAGCTACAACTTGGATACCTGACACATAAGAGAAAACAGACTTTTTAGATGAGAGATACCATTACCTTTGGTAGAATGTTCTAAATTTGTAATACCTTTGATAATTCTAAATCAGCCCTGTGGATAAGTAACACATCTGGTATATTTTGTAAAAACAAAAGGAGACAAACTAAAATGATTTGAATCCCCTTTAATCATGCAGAGACAGACTAATTCCAGAATTTGAAATATATGTCTAGCAATATGAAAATTCTGTATAATGTTATGCCTTAAAAATTATTATTCAGTTTAATAGCGCATTTAGTGGAATTCAAGTAATTAAGACAGACATTTGATGCTGACACTAGTTAATGGGGTATTGTTTTAAGGTACAGAGAGGCATTTCTTGTACAGTACTTTCAGTCTTCTGCTTCAAGCATCTCAGTATTCTGCCTCTTTACAGCAAAGTTAATGAGATACACAAAGGACCAAAGACATGAATACAAACAAATATAACACAAAACAACAAAGAAGGTAACTTAAAAAGGGTGCAATACTAAAGAGTATATTGTCACACGAACCCACATGGGCTAAACTAAGTCTGCATAGGCAACCTCAATTCTGGGATAGCCCTACTTCTAAGTACTTAGCTTTTGCATATATAACAGCCTTTAAGTAGTTTTTAGATCTGCTTACTTGTTTGTTTAACATAATATGTTATTTAGTGTTAATTAGTGTAACCAGAAGACAAAAGATTTTCAAGAACTCTGAAAAGGAAAACTCACAATCATCAACATATCTAATATACTCTGCTTCAATTCATCAGCCTTCCAAGTGCCATATTGTACAGCCAAGGTTTGAGGTGAGACAGAAATGATGTAAAGTTATGATTAGAGTTTTCAAAGTACCTTAGTGTTTTAGCACATGAAGCCTAATACAAAACAATGAGACTTGCATTTGGGTAAGATTTATCAATAGCACTTAACCTCTCTGGCATGAACATAAGACCAAAAATCTCAGCTTTCTGATATAAATTCATTTTAACATATGAGATAGATTTTTGTGAATAGCAAAGAAATTCAGGTCTTACATGAAAGATACTTACTCACTGTCACAGACAAGAAAAGGACATTTTATGTAAAGACTGCATAGGAAAGAAACACTTGTACTAGTTACAGTATACAGGAACAAAGATCTATACCTACTCTAAAATCCCAGGCAGAAATGAATATTAAAAGTTTTCTTTAGAAGTTTAAAACAAACATATTTTCTTCATTGACAAATTGGGAATAATCCTTAATTTGCTATATTATTAAACCTTAAAGACTAGCTCCCCAGATCCCTAAGAGACAGGTTAAGGCAGCATTTTTAGATATTGTTTTAGTGTATGAAGTTTGTTTTTAGAAAATTAAGACTGTCTATTGATTTGACATTTTCATTAGGATTTGAAAGAAACTAATCTTAAACAACAGTCTCTTTTGAAATGAGGTTCACAAGTAGAGTATAAAAAAGCAGTCACAAAATTCTATCCAACTATGCTAAGGATCATCAAGGACCACTGATAAACAGAATCATTAAACAAGAATTAAAGAATTATTGTAAATATTTTTGCTGACTGAATACCACAGGATTATATCAACTGTTTTCATAAGAGTAAAAGAAGAAATCTGACAAGTGTTACAAAGTGAAAACAAACCTGAAGCTTTACAATGTGTACAGTCACAATCTAAATCCTTTTGAGCCTTGCCAATTTGAAGCATGTTACTGCTTTTGCAAAAAATCAATGTTCAAACTCTCTCTCAACCAAGTGAACCAAAAGTCAGCATGAGAAAAACTCAAATGGCAGCCCACATTCGCTTAATAACAAGAACCAGCATAATTCTGCTTTACCAGGAATACCACCGGACTTAAAAATTTGTCAGAACAAAAAGTAGAAAATATCTTAATACCCACAAGACAGCTATACCAAAAATAAATATTTTTTTTAAAAGTCTATACCAGCTTTACCAGTCTTTAACACAGAAGCCTAGGCCCTAATTTTCAAATTGCACTGTATAAAAATAGGTTTCAAAATTAAATTGCATAATTTTCAAAGGTACTGACTCACACATTCCATTCTAAGCTGGCCTGGGCATTACATTTAAGAGCCTAGCTGTATTTCCACTTAGTCCTAAACACTGTTTGTCATCCACATTTTCAAAATATGCATGACAAAAATGATTGACTGTGATGACAACACCTCTGGGTCACCAAATTATCAGGATTGTATGTAATTTTTTTCAATAATGTGTGTAAATCACATCATATCTTGCAGAGTTCCAATATAATTAACATGCAAAGTAATGTTTTGTGCTAATTTACTTATCACTGCTGCACACATTTTGCAATATATATATAATTGTTTTATTAACAAAACAGAGAAAAATAAGTTATTATGTTTATTCAGCACCTTGCACAATACCTGAGACTTGTGGACAGATAAATGTAAATAATACCCTTTCTAGTTTCCAAAAGTATCAAGTCTGTTTGAATATAGAAGTTTTATCATTTAGAAGATTTAGTTAAACATTTAAATATATCTTTATGTCACTAACAGAAATGTTCTTGGAGGCAACTCAATACAAACATACCAAGAAAACTCTTCAAATTCCTTATTATACCTGCTACCTGAAAATCTATTTGAAACATACTCTACAGTATTGAATTTCTGTCTGAAACAGCTGATTTAAGCAGCTGATAGAGTATGGCAGGTGCCCCATTCATTGTGTTATCATTTTATACAGTCTGTCCATAAAAACCCCAAGAGAAGACTGCAATGTCTGTCCATGAAAAATAAGCCACTGTCTGTGGCTTATGGAAACAACAACAGAATTTTAAATACCTTGGAAAAATCAAGCCTCAACCATTTACATTATTCTAGCAGCACTTTTCTAGCTGAATGGCCATATTCATTTGCACAATGAAAAAGACTAATGCAATTAAACAGGCTCCATAATGAGGAACTGAAATCGCAGGTTTTTATTCACAAAACAAAAGCTTCCAAATTTTAAAATAATGAAGTAACATGGCTCCCGCACATGACATGAAGAATGCATTATTAGATACAGCAGTAAATGTCAAATATAATATAGTACAGCAATATCCTTCAGTTCAACTATGGCTCTTTTTTTTCTTGTTCTTGTGCATCTCCTGCTGTTAACTGTTCATCACCCATCAATTTTGCTCTCATCAGCAATTGCCCTGGTCAGAAAGAAAGGCTGTTTTGGTCTAATTAAATGGTTCTCCTAACGAGGCACAGCCAGACAAGTTCAGGCTTGCCTCAAGCAACAACTATGGCACATGAGCAGGTGGTGGAAAACTATAAGTAGGGCATTTAGAGTCTAGTGGAGGAGTTAGAGTGAGATAGAAGAATCTTTTATGCAAACTGGCAAACAAGGTGAGCAAACAAATTCCAGTAGTGAACTCCTGATTCTTTTAAGAGTTCAAGTCAAAAGGCTGACACCTATATTATATGACTAGTTAGATAGGGAATGGGAGTCTGACTGTACAAAGGGACTGGAAGAGGGAATGACAAAACTAGACCATCATCTACCTCAACAAAATTAAACACCGAGATCAAACATTTATCATATAACATGAATGTGCATTATTTAAACTATTAATAGAAACTAAGCATGTGGATACTAATGATAAAAGTTAAGCATTTAAAATCAAGATTTGCTTTACAACTAAATCAGAAAAAAAAAGAGGTAAATCAATGCATCTAGTATTCCAGGAAAAAAGAAGGATTCAGAAAAAGGTAAGTAATACAGAAGACTGGACAACAGCAAGCTTTATTGGATCTAAAACACCTTTCCTGCTTCAGAGGGCACCTAAACTGAAGTTCCATTGAACTTCACACTAGAGTACTTAAAGAAATACCAGAGTCTTTGGACCTTATGGACAACTGGTGATGTTCCATGAGATTATATAAGGGCAACCAAAGCTCCAATCATTTAAAGTGGGAAAAAGGAGAATTCAAGGAATTTCAAACCAGTCAGCCCAACTTCAAATCCCCAAAAGATACTAGAACAAATAAGCAAAACCATCTATTTAAAGCACTTAGAAGCTGATATGCAACTGATAATGTGGATGTTTTAAGAACAAGGCAAACCAACCTAATTTCCTTCTACAAAAGGGTCTTATAGAAATGGAGGATGTTATATATCTAGGCTTTAGCAGAGATTTTAACACTGTCCTTCCTCCTACTTCATATCTTAAAGCAAACTGTGAAAATATGAACTAAAGGAAGATATTCCAAGGTGGCACAAAACTGGTTGCCAACCTACCCTCTTAGGCTAGGTTCAAACAGCCTGAGCCTGAATTAATTCAATCTTTACAAATTAGTCTAACCTGGCTAGGCTGAACTGGTTTGTAACTGCACAGACATCCCCTCTGGACTGAAAACATTCAGGCACATGTCTGCAGTGGCTCAGGCTAGAAGCCGGGGAGAGCTAGAGCAGCCCTCCTTTCCATTCCAGTGCTGAGCTGTGGGGGGCCATGGCCAGGCCTGGTCAGGATGCTTTGATGTCCCTGCTCTCCTCCCTTCCTCTCCTCTCCCCACCATGTCCTGAGCAGCCCAACAGGGAATGCTTATCACCCCTACCTTAGTGTTTATCCACCCATTAAAAAAATGGTCTTTCACCAAGCCAAGGGGAAAACAATGCCAGCTAGAGTACAGGATGAGTACAGTAGGAATAATCACTTTCCTACTATTGCCATAGAATCAATTTATGACCAATCAAAAAAATTAGACATATACAAGTCAGTAGGACCGGAAGATCTTCTTCTGAGAGTGCTGAAGGAGTTGGCCAAAGTCATTGTGGAACCCCTGGTGAAACTCTTCCATGACTCGTGGCACTCCGGAGAAGTCCCTGAGGACTGGAGGAGGGCCAATGTTGTGCCCATCCATCCACAAGAAGGGCAGGAGGCAGGCCAATCAGCCTAATTTCAGTCCTAGGTAAAATCCTAGAAAAGTTATCAAGGAGTCCATCTGTGATAAGCTTGCAGAAGGTGAAATTCTGAATGACAACTAGCATGGCTTTGTCACAGGCAGATCTTACCTTACCAACCTCATCTCCTTCTATGACCAGGTAACTCACCCCCTGGACACAAAAGAGCAGGTTGACATTGTATATCTAGGCTTCCAAAAGGCCTTTGATCTAGTATTCCACAATGTCCTCACAAGAAAATTGGAGGATTCTGGGCTTAACTCCTAGACAATCAGGTGGGAAAGAAACCAGCTAGCTTTCCAAAGGGAAAACTAGAAGTAATGGTCACAACCTAATGGTGAAAACCTGATGGTGTTTAACACTGAAAAATACAAGGGTCTCCACCTTGGGAGGAAAAACCTGCAGCATCCTTATAGGCTTGGCAGTGCTATGCTGGATAGTACTATGGAAGAAAGAGACTTGGGCGTCATCACTGACCACAAGATGAACATAAGCCTGCAATGCAATGCTGCGGCTAGTAAAGCAACCAAAATGCTGGCTTGCATCCATAGCTGCTTCTCAAGCAAATCCTGGGACATCATTCTCCCCTTGTACTTGGCCTTGGTGAAGCCGCAGCTAGAGTACTGTGTCCAGTTTTGGGCCCCACAATTAAAAAAGAATGTGGAGAAGCTTGAGAGTTCAGAGAAGAGCCATGCACATGATCAGAGGTCAGGAAAACAGACCTTACGATGACAGGCTGAGAGCCCTGGGGCTCTTTAACCTGGAAAAGTGCAGGCTCAGGGGTGATCTGATGGCCACCTATAAGTTTATCAGATGTGACCACCAGTATCTGGGGGAAAGTTTGTTCACTAAAGCGCCCCAAGGGATGACGAGGTTGAACAGTTATAAGCTACTGCAAGACCATTTCAGGCTGGACATAAGGAAGAATTTCTTTACTGTACAAGCCCCCAAGGTCTGGAATAGCCTGCCATCAGAGGTGGTTCAAGCATCTACATTGAACACCTACAAGAGTAACTTGGATGCTTATGTTGCTGGAATCCTATGACCTCAGCTAACTTCCTGCCCTTTGGGCAGGGGGCTGGACTTGATGATCTTCCAAGGTCTAATGTCTATGAAATCTATGAAACTCCTGGAAGATCAATTCAGTCTCAACATTATGAAAAATTTCTTCACAGTCAGGGTGTCCAGATCGTGGAATAATCTCCCTCCAGAGGTGGTGCAATCACCTGCCCTGGAAATCTTCAAGTGGAGACTGGACAGTCACTTCTCTGGGGTTACCTGACCCTCAGTTATCTTTCCTGCTTGGTACAGGGGACTGGACCTGATGATCTTCCAAGGTCCCTTCTGGCCATAGAATCTATGAAAAAACAAATCCTCTCTCCATTAGTTCAAGCTCTTCTTAAACAGCTTTCCTTAAACAGATAAGGAAGGACATTACCAGCTACCCGTTGATTAGCTCCAAAAAGCCTGTCTGCCTTTGTCAGCTCCCACAGCATGGACTGTAGTCAGCGTGTGGTCTGCTAGCTAATGCTGAGAGGAATAAGGCAGAGGGGTGGGGAAAAGTCAGGCAAATACCTGCAGTCTTTGCCAGAGCTCCATCAAGGAAGCAGAGGAAAGGAATTCCTACTTGCAAGGGGGTGGGTGTGGAGAGCAGCCTGCAAACTCTGCGGGACCTGAAGCCAGGGAGCAGAGGGGAGGGGCCAGCCTGGCTGTAGAGCAGAGCGCCCCACCCAGCCCAGACAGCATGCCAGGATGCTTGGGGAGTCTGGTTTATCTTAAACCAGCAAGGGGTCTGGGCATTGCATAAACCAGTTTAACCCAAATCAGTTAAGTCTGATACTACATCCAAGCAGGTTTATCTCAAACCAGTTTCAGCTATTTTCAAACTGGTTTATATGCACTAAACATCTGTTCTATTACAGGTTTAAACCAGTTTCTGATCACTTAAACCAGTTTGTGTACAATGTCTGTCCCTAGCCTTAGAGAAGTTAACAAAGATTCACTCCAAACTGAAGAGAAGTTCTATAGCTGTCTGTCCTGGTTCTTGTACTTATCAATATTTTCTTTGATGATTTGGATTGTGGCATAGAGAGTACACACATTAAATCTGGAGAAAATACCAAGCTAGGAGGGGTTTATAATTATAATTCAAAATAACATAAAAAATTGGAGTTAGGTTGTAAAATAGGATTAAATTTAGCAAATGCAAGGGCAAAGTTCTTGGTAGGACTAATCAACCAAATAGGAAATAACTGGCTAGCCAGCAGTTTGGCATAGTGAGACCTGAGTCAGAACAAACATATTACTGCCCCAAACATCAACAGCTTACTCAGATGTTCAAAAAGAAGTATTACATGCCAGACATGTGAAGAAATCCTACTACTCTACTGTTCAGTACTGCTAAGATTTTAGCTGGAATGCTATGTCCAGTCTGGGCACCTCCCCAAGAAAGAGGTAGACTAATTGGATACAATCCAGAAGTGATGAACAAAAATTATCAGAGGTCTAATAAACATGACCTAGGAGGAAAGATTGAAAGAACTGGGTTTATGTCAGGAACCTTAGCAGTAATGCCCAAGTCCCAGGCAACCTGACGTACATCACGTCAGCTACACCTATGCACTACCTGACTGGCTTCAAATGGCAGCTGGTCCCCTAATTTAAGCACATCTGTAGCAACTGACCACAGGCTGCTCAACTCACACACATATCCTGATTGTGGCTGCTGCCCTGCCTCCTTGAAAATTTATAAATCACATTCTGGAAAGTGTATTGGCACTATCAAATATATTTAAGCATTAGAGCAGGGCTGTCACTACAGCAGGGCCCCTGGCACCATAGAATCCAGCCTGTGGGTTGGTGGACCAACCCCAGGAGCTGGCCCCTACCCTGCACACTGTATGCGACATGTGGACTGAAACCCATGCCATGTGTGCTGCTAGCAGCACAGGGAGTCAGTGTGGGGCCTGAATCACAGCCTGTACCCTGAACCCCATGGCATGTATAGCCCACACACTGTGAGCAGGGTATGCCCCATGCCAGCCCCTCCTGCCATGTGCAGCATGCACCTGCCCTGGGTTTCACTGTGCATGCAACCCCTAGAGCTAGACTGGGCTGGACCCAGTGCTGTATGAAGCACAGTGAGTCTGGAGTGTGGGCTGTGCTGCCTGTAGCACTGGGTTCAGCCCACAGACAGGCTTGGGAGCTGGTGTGTACTGCATGAGGCTGGATCTGGTGCCACAGCTGTGTTACAGGGATCAGTCCCAGTCTAGCATGCAGATCCTCTCAGAGATGCTCTTCTGACCTGTGGGGTTAGATGAGTTTGACACCCATGCATTAGCTGGTAATAAATAATTAATTATGGGCTAATTAATTTAAAGCTCTAATGGCTCAATATTACAGTGACCTTCTACAACACAAAATGTAAATCAAACATTTTAAATATAAAGTTAATGCACTGATGGAGGGGTTTAACTTAAGATATTTAGACTAAAATGAAAAAAGCACAGTCCAAGAGTCATAACACTGTTTCAGATACCAAATTTGTTACAGTTCTACAGTTTAGCTTGGGTATGTTCAACTGGTTTGGTCCTGCATACTGGCTGAGAGGTATGGGGCCAGTCCACAGGTTGGATCCAGGGCAGAGCCAGTTTGTGGGTTGAATTTAGGGCACAGAGCGGTATCATTTGGCTTGCGGTGCTGGAATTCGGCAGTGGCAGCATTAATTGCTACACCTTCTGTAAGTACAGAAGTTGATACTGCTTCTAGTGCCTAATTTCTAACCCCTCTGGCTAGATGACAGTTTCATTCTATCGGGCCTATAAGACAGGTCTGGAAATTTTGTGGCAGCACAAGAGGCAACAAATTATGCAACCCCTGCTCACCGGTTTGCCAAATTTCCAGACCCACTGGGAGCTCCATGTGCTGCATGACACAGCTCCACAGAGTATAATGTATTCTTCCCTTGTAGAGGAATGTATGTAAACTTTTGTGAGTCAAACTAGAGTTTTTAATAGTTAATCAATGTTTTTGTCCTTACATATGAAGGAAATAAATATAATTAAGGACACGTCATAATTTGCAGTCAAACTTTGCTTTTATCATAGAATGATGATAATTGCATTTGCTATGTTCTAATACTGAACATTCTTGTAGGCGGGTGCCGGCTACCCACTCCTTTTCCCCTTAGGACTTGCCTGCCACGACCATGGAGATAGTGGTAAAAGAAAAGATTGGATGTTATTCCCTGAAGGGAGAAGGAGACAGGCAACAGACTACCCAGGCATTAAATCAACCAGATATCGGCCTTTACTGGGGAGGATACAATGCAGCGAACCATGCTAATTGCCTCATTAGCGCAGAAGCAGATGTACCGCTGCTCAGCTGACTGCAGTTTCTCTCATCTTCTCCCAATCGTGGCTGTTTTCCAGCTGTCCCGGAGGGCCAGTGTGTGAACTCTGGCTCCACCTTTTACGTGTGCTGGTGGCCCTCCTCCTCCTCCTCTGGTGTGCTAAACCCCCCCACTGCTAAACGCCCCTCCCAGACACAGGAGCTTGCTTCTTGCTGATGAAAAGGGAACCCAGAATCGGACTCCCTTTGCATCAGCAGTAAGGCATGATGGATTGAATGTATGATCCTAGAATCATGCCTCCTGCCATGTACATCTAGCTTGGCAAGAGGCACAATTGTGTGAATCATGCATTAGATCCTATTGCCCCTTTACTTGCACATGGAGACAGGCCCTTAGACTACTTTAAACCACATTAACCTCAACAGTGGAACAGCAGTATTTTAGTTAACGCAGTAAGGGTTTCCAAGAAGCCAGTGAAGTTAATACAAATCTTATTCATTTCATCAACTTGGGATATAGCTTTAATGCTCATTTAGTCATTACAGAAAGGAATTTCCAAAGCAACCTAAAGAGTCCAAATTCCACTGAATTTCAATGAGTCAAACTCTTAAAACTCTGAGGTCATTCTGATAACCCCACTCCCATATCTGGACCATTATTCATTCTCACATAAGTAAATCATTGCGTTTTCAGTTGAGTGACATGTATTACAAGAGGCTGGCACACAAACAATGGCTATGTATAAACAGGACAAGCTGTGGAACACTTACCTTATTTTTTGAAGCATTAAAATATTTGTTCATTCACATTTTTGCTCTACCTGCACACTACATTATTGTTACCCTTTGAAAATTGAGAATGAAAGTATATTGATTTGTTTTTAAGTGTCACCACGTAGCACAAAGTTAAACATGTAGAAACATGCTGTTAGCCAGATAGGTTAAAAGACCGTAACCTCTACTGGAAATCTGATGCATCATAATGATATAAAAATGAAAACAAAAAGCAACAGGATATAGCTAGCAAAGGAGGAGGAAATGAAGCATGACTTTGATGAAAGCCATTAGTGATTAGACATTAGTGTGGCTGTAGTGTCACTCCTCCTCCCGTTATCTGATCAGGACAGAAGATTTTAACTCCTAACATGCCACAAACATTTTTTGTGGGTAACTTTGCTCTCAGATATTTAAACCTCAAGAGACTTAAATGATTTTTAATGATTACAGGAGTTGTTAAATACACCCATAAAAAAGGACACATTTATTCTAGGCTGGGGGTCTTCTTCTTCATTGACTAGTGGGACAATGAAAGGTAACTGCTAAGGATTAGGAAAGACATGGTTCTTGAGGGAATTACTTTTATCTTCAAGTGGAAGAGACCACACAGAAGTTTTTCTCTGTCTGGAATATAGGATAAAGGGATAGCAAGACTGTGGTATAACCTTTGTGCATATCACGCTAGCTGTTTTGTCTATTGCACAGCAAATAATTAGGAATAAGTTTATTTATCATTAGAACTTACAAGTTAATGTTTCATTATGTTTCATCATTTCTTCAATGCCTGTAAGAAAGCTATATATCCAGACAAAAAAACCCAAAAGGACTTTAGAAAACATACTAAACTACTGTCTCTTGACTAAGAATCCAAGCCATAGAGTTAAAAAGGATACAAATATAGAGTACCTGTCAAATTCTACAGCTGTGGTACTGGATTTTTATTTGCTTCTCAGTCTTATACTTATAACCATGTTGAAAATTTATTGTAGGACTCCTTTGACCTGCATACATATATTTCATGGGAACTATTCTCTTTTTTCAAGGCCCAGAATACAACGGTTATACTTTTAGATAGGTGGAAGTCAGTGAATACTCAACCTACAAATCCAGTAAGCAAACTACTTTAGTGGTTGCTGCTATAGTTAATAGCTAAATAGCATAATCAATAGCATAAATATGTAATCTTATATATACACATGCAGTTCCATCAGGTACGTGATCATACATTTGCTAACAAATTAGTGGGTGGAGGGGCCAGTCCTTTATCTCTGGTAATAGAGGTTTGTGTTTTTGGACCTAAATTCTGTGAATTATGAAATGCATATAAAGGTAACTTGCAGTGAAGAAGTAACCAGAATCCACTATAACAATATGATATCTTGACTAAATTTTGGGAAATGTAGTTTGACCAAACGTTCAAACTGGTATATAACTTTCAAAATATTTTCACTTTATTTTCCCCCTGCCCCAAGTGCATGCATTTCTTAATATGGTTCTCATGCATTAGGCAAATTTTATTGTTTCAGAAAAACTGCCTATAAAATACCATTAAAATAGTTTGTCTTTCTGCACTAAATTCCTTTGGCAGAACTGTTCAGCATGTTATCTCAAGGAAAAAATTATTATTTTCATATTAATAATGAACTATTTTTAACCCTAAGAAGTTTCTCTAAGCATGTAATAATCAGCTTCACACACATGTGCACACACGCATGCACACACACATACACACACTTACTTAAATAGATTTAAAGTCTCCTGGAGACAAGGACAACATTTTCAATTTGACTTCTTAAAATAACTACAGTAGAATGGGCTAAGATTATTAGCACTGCTTCACATAAACATTTACTTTTTAAAACTATACCTAACTACCCAAATATGTTTCTTAATGACAAAAATAAATAGCTTTCTCCCTTGGAGAAATGTGAACTGAATATAGTTGAAAAGATGCACTCTTCTTCATGTAATAGACATTTGTAAAATGATGCAAACACATTGCAATGTTGGTATGGCACCTAGTATAATTAGACAGAAGCCTCTTTGGATATATAGTGTAGTTAGAAGTATTTTAATAAGCTTTTTCCTGTATATTAAGAATATTTCCATTATACACATTTTTTTTAATTTAAATATTATTGGTCATGTCAATGGTCACCACATCTCCCCTTTCATTATCCAGATTTTCCATTTTTTGGAAATGCTAAAGTATAATTAATTCCAGGAGGTGGAGTTAATTACCCCAGGGAAGTAGAAACCTGCTAGTCTCAAATAACCTAGAGCTGAAGACAATCTATTATATGCCCTACTCCCACAATCAATAGCTAGAAAAAATTAAATGGCAGCAGAAGTTACTATGAGAAAAATATTCTAAAATATTTTTCTGTTCTGTAAATAATTTTTTCAAGATTGTCCTCTTTCCTCCCACTGCTACAAAAATACTATACTGCTACAGATTTGGCTGTGTCTTAGAAAAATGCAGAAGACAACTCAAATTGTACAGTTTGATAGGATGTATTATTACATGGCAGATAGTGGGACACTGGTGGGGGGAACAAAACAGCATTTCAGCTCAAGCTTCATTTTACCTTCTTATAAAGTTAAAACCAGCTCTTACTGCCACAGTTACCTGCAAGTCTCTTTCTGCAGCTTCTTGAATAGGTAAGCTCTGACCCTCCATTATACCATACATACACTCACAAACAATAGGAGGGAAGTTGTCCATGTCCCTTAGTGTCACTTTTATGTATCCTGTATTGTGAACCGACCTTGATCTATCTGGGCCTTAGGGGAGCATCCAAAAATGCAAGCATGTATGCTTGCAGTTGCTCAAATAAAAGCAGTGCAAATTTGACCCAGGGCTTTTTGCCTCAGCACACGTGCTTGGGCATGGACTTTGTTGTGGAGCAAATTATGTCACTTGGGGCAAAATAACCCTGCCTGGCTCCTCCCAGATCTGCAACCAGGGGGAGCTAGAGTCCAGAGCCAGTACTTTTGCTGTCCCCAGCACTGGTGAACTGTCAAAGCATGTCCTCCTGGCCATATCTGGCCAGGAGGTCAGCCACAGCCAGCTGGGTCCAAGGTGCCAGCTGTGAGCAGGCAGGGTTCTGCCACTGGCCTCCCTAGCAGGAATTCTAGTGTTCCCTATTGGAAAACTGAAAAACCCCTGATAAAAAAAAACCCCAAAGTCACTCTGTAAAATACCCCCAAATCCGTGTTCCTCCACAATTAAAAAGAAGACCACGAGAGAGAGAGAGAGCAAGAGCGCGCGCATGATCAGTTGGGCAACATTTTATTGATATATCCACAGTGTTAAAGCAATGTGGAAGCCTACCAGTGTCTCTTATCATAACAATAAAGTGAACTCTAAATACATGTATTCATGAAACATGAATATATATTTTGCTGTCTTCCTACAGGGGCTACAGACCCCCAACAAGGGCTACAGCCTCCCACAGAGGGGCTAATCCCCCTGCAAGGGCCACATGCTGGGGCTGTCCCTCTGCCCTGTGCTGTGTGGGCAAGGCCCCAGCAACCCTGATGGCAGGTGTGCTGCTGATAAGTGCTGGCATTTTTTGTTTTGTTTTATTTCTGTGGGGATGCTGGGGTGGAGGGCAGGGATCTGGGGCCTCAGGAGGCTGGAGGGGATGAAGCCAGGCAGGGCAGGGATTGGGGAGGTCTGGGGGGCAGGTGAGGGATGGAACCAGGTGGGGCAGGGATTGGGGCTTGGAAGGGCAGAGATCAGGGGTCTTGAGGAGACTGGGGCCAGGTAGGGCAGGGATTGGGAGCATCAGGGAGGCTGTGAGGGATGGGGCCGGGCAAGGCAGGGATCAGGGGTCTTGGGGGGGGCAGGTGGGGGAAGAGGCCGCCCAGAAAAGGGATTGGGGTGGGGCCAGGCAGGGCAGGGCTGGGGGAGTGGACGGGGCCAGTGGGACCCCCCCCCCAGACCCCTCAACCCATTACTTACCGGCACTGGAGCCCTGGTGCTGCAGCATACGGCCTAGCAGGCAGCAGTGCTTCAGCACCAGGGCGAGGGGCCAACTACAGAGATGCTCTGGCAGCCAGTGCGTCTCTGTGGAAGACCCAGCCTCCGGCTGCCTCAGGGCATGGTCTGGGACCATGCCCTGCCCCTCTTCTTTTATCTTCATTTTTTAGACCCCTGGATATGCAGGGGTCTAATTTTCTCCCTGCGCTCAAAAGGGGTTTGAGACTGGGCAAGAGGCATGTACGTGCTCATCTGGACATGCCCTAGGAATCAGAACAGCAGGACTTCAAGGAACTCTGTCCACATTCCTTTGTTCTTTCCTCAACTTTGGCTTAATTACAAAATGTCCACTGCTTAAGGAGTTCAGAGCATGGCTGGCTGAGGATGCTTTACCAGGTCCCAATAAGCAAACAATTTTTTTTTGAAAATGCAGGGACCATTTCCATTCTCTTTAAATTCTCTTTATGCTGCCAAGGCTGCATAATGTGTCTTTCATGAAATAGAGGCTAAGCTCATTAAGCATTAAGATCCAGACAAAAAAACTTAGCAAGATTACAACTATTAAGAAGAAGGCCTCATAAATGTGCAGTAGGCAGTAGTACCTAGCACAAAAAGCTGTAGTCCAAATAAAATTTTGTGTAGAACTTGAGCTTATTATCCCACAATTTTGCCAGACTCTGACTTAGTCCCCCATAAGATATGTATTTACTAACAGAGTAGCCAGCAGGAAATGCACTGATATCTGAATAGGACTAAAAATAATAAGAAACACATACTCCTACAGCAGAAAAATGATATCTAGTAGTAGCATTTGCTTCATAAAATGGTGTCTTCAAAAAGTGAGCCTGGGACCAAAAATTCATAAAATGGTTGGATATCAAGAACCAAGGCCTAAACACAAACATTGACTTCATGGCTCATTGTAATCTACCTGCTTTCTGCTAATCTGTCCTCTCTCCACAGGTATTAACAACTTTCTCCCCTTTCTAATAGTCTTGATCTTTGACTAAGCAAGCTACCTTTCTTCTGCAATCTTCTTGTTTGGTAGGTACTCCTGGGAATGTCTATCTTTTAATTTCACAACCCTGCAAATAGTTTTTAGCATTAACTTGTGCCTGCTTCTTCCTAAAACCTGAAGAAGAATGCACTTCATTCAAAAGTTTGTCTAAGTTTATCCCAAACATGCAACTAGTCCACTAAGAGATATCACCTACAGAATTCTTTGCTTCTCACATATTTCCTGAACTATCATGACTGCATCATTCCAACACTACTACAGTTGAAACATTTATATTTTGTAACTACAGATGTTCTTTTAAATGATTTTTTATATACTACTCAGAGACTTGGAGCTATTTAATCAGAAACCTCTTTCTGCACGGCCAATTTATGGTCCTGCTTTAATCCTGCCAATTTTTTTTTTCCTTACATTGCTTTTCTTTTAAGGATCTAGCTTTGCAATGTGAGAAACTAGAAAGTTTTGTGGGTTCTCTTTTAGGACACAACTAGAAACTATGAATACTACATAATCCAGAGGCATAACTGGGTGGCTGTGCAATTTGGGCAGCTACAGCACACAGGACCATGGCTTCAGTCAGGCATCCAATTCAGGCACAGAAGCAGGAAGAGCAGTGGTAGCTATTTTTGCACACCCCTTGCAAGCTGATGCCCAGGACTGGTACCTATGTTGCACTCCCACAGTTAAACTACTGATATTATCACTGTAACATTCCTTTAATTATTCAAGTTTTTACAGGATTCAAATAATATATGGGTTTGATTTTTAGGGGTGCTCAGGGGTGCCCAAAAGTGTAAAAGGTTTCTGAAGCACAGCACTGCCAAAAACAAATCTTATTTTAAATTCTCCTTATGCCATTTGTGAATTATTACTTGTGAAGACAAGGTTCACATTCAACTCATATATGTAAACTGCATATAGAAAGGAGGTTTCCTTTTTTACCTTCTCAAACTAGATTATTCCCACCTTTGTTTCACCAGAAAAGAATGTTTAAAGAATGCCTTGTTTACCATCTTGTCTTGAATTTAAATCATTTCCAAAATTACTGCCTTCACTGGAAATATATCAAATAGACTAGCTTTATCAATATTGATGTTTAATATAGGCAAAAGCACAGAAATGCACGCGCGCACACACATGGAAACTACTACTACCAGTAGAAGAAAAGCACTGAGTCCTAATTTTTCATGAGTGTACAAAAATGAGTTTGTATACAACACAATAACAACTTCTATATAAAACACATGCTTAAAAGACAAATGTCAGATTAAACCCAAGACATTCCATGCACTGTATTTATATTCAGAACCAAATTATCTGAAGCAAAGTAACTGAAAATTACATTTGTTTCATATTCACATAATTGCAAGTGTTATCTTAGAGCCCACACCCCCATTAATGTTTCTAGTAGAGTCATCAAATATTTGATTTCTAATTACACTCTTTTCATTCCAACACTGGATTTCATTTCCCATCTTAAATTATGTATCCATGTATATTATTCAAAACAAATGCAAAGATTTGCATTTTTACATTTTATTTTACTGAACTCAGATAATAAATATTTAACAAAGGGAACTCCTTCCCTTCTGTCCTGTCCATAGATTTATTAATCTAATTACTTTCAGTAAGATATTGAGAAAGAGAGAGAGAGAGAGAGAATGAACATTTCCTTTAATTATGCTCCTATTCTTTTGTAAATATTGCTTTGCACATAGAAAAAAATTGATTTCTTGAGATAACTATTGCATTAATAACTATGTTTTATTCTACCACTTACTCATTGCTGCCCCTGCATGTGAAAAGTATGGCACAACCATACCAGCACTCATGTAATGTTATGCACCTGAGAGAGGGATTCCATTGGCCACTACAATATGAAGCATTTGCAGGTTTAGGACCATAATACTCAACAGTAACATGCAGGAGCAGATGAGGGCGGAAGGGCGATGCAGTGGTGCAGTTGCACGCCCGCTTTGATTCATGCTCTACCTAGATGTTACAATCAATTGCCTTGGAGAAGCATTGGGTTTTCTGTTCAAGCAGCACTAAGAAAGTCAATTGACCTCATGACATATTATTAGGGACCTACTCAAATTGTGATTTTGCGATTTTCATGGAAACCATGAAAAACAGCAGTTTTCCTGTTGTTGTATACAATTGCTGGAAAAAACTTACCAAAAATAAAGTTCTGGCTGTCCAGCGAGAGCCAACAGCCATTGTGGCCCAGCCTTGCAGCCCACTGATGAGGGAAGCAATTGGCACAAAGGATACAGCCAAGATGTGGCCACTCCCTCCACCACCAATTGGCTGAGAAGGCTGCTTTTCATGTGGCCCTGCCCCTTCCCACCACATAGTAGTCAGGGGTAGGGCCACATGAAGGGCAGTCATCTCTGTTGATCAGTGGTGGGGGGCGGAGCTGCACAAAAAGGCAACCCTCTCAGCCAACCAGCATCAGGGGGCCATTGCAATAAGCCCACAAAAATGGCTGCCAGCACCATGACTACCCCATGAAATTGCTTATCTGCCACCTTGATTTGGGTAGAGTAGGTCCCCACTTCTCCCTGATTCCTGTTAAACACTCTCTACTCCACAGGTGTTAATGACCCTCTGTCCTTTTTAATGGCCTTGATATTCCACTATTCAAACAGTCCTTTCTTCTGTAATTTAGCTGTCTGTTAGCCATTCCTGGTAATGTCTCTTCTATTTTACAGCCCTTTAGACTACATTTAGCACTAAGTCACGTGTGATAATATTAATTCAGCTGTAGAAATGACTGATAGGGAAGCATTCGTTTTATGAATCCGAATAAGAGATGTACATTTAACTATAAAGACTACAGGACTAATGTTGCAATATCTTTAGATTTTTTTAAAACTTATTTTATGTTTTTCTTTTAAACTTAGAGACAACTTTAAACATACTCTCATACATTAGTGCACACTCCAACAGTTATATTTTTGTTTGGATCTTAAACTAAATAATATAGTGCTAACCCCCTGCCATATTAGTAAAGCTTCTAATTTCTCTTTAACTGGTGAATAAGGGATGTTGCCTTATATGTGATGAATATGATGATATGCCATGCTGTCTGCACTCCCCTTTTCAAAATCCTAGATCTGCCCATGTTTATGTATATATACCCTGGCTGAATTTTAGGGGTACCTTAATATGTCACTGGGCAAGCTGGACTCTGCTTAAAATGTCATTTGGGAACAGTTAAACAAACTGTTTTCTTATCAACTAAAGTGTCTTAATCCTATCCTTTCTCACCCTGTGGTCTTTCCTGTTACCCTATTACCTCCCTATTACATAATGTCTGGCTTGACTTGGTAAATTTCTTGAGTTATGTATTGCGATACCTCCGTAGTCTTTTCTGGACTGATAAAAATAACAATTCTTCAATTTGGGGAGTCCAGAGCAAAATACTTCACTGCAGAATATTTTTTGTCCAGATATTGTTATTCTGCTGCAGAAGATTGATTAGTAAAGTATATAAAATAAAATCATAATTCAGCTCAATATTTCAGAAACTCTTACAATTGTTTGTGACACTGTAGTACATAGAAACAAGTTATATAATCTTTTATATACTCCATAGGAAATAATTTCATTAGTATGCATAATTTAGAGTAGCACATGGAAGTTCATTTTAAATAAACTGTTTTTAACATTAATGCCTATGAATTATTACACTTGGGTACACAATAAGAGTCCATTTTTCCTCCCTGCACTAAGTGCTACCTTAATCCATAAATACTGTGTTTAAAATTATGCTGGATTACTAGGGCATACTGGAACAACTGCTGTTAACAGCTTAATATTGCTCATTGATAGCAGACAAAAATATTGGAATAGTCAGGGTGAAGTAATCCCTGAACAGGCTGGCATAATTGGGCTACAATTAATGAGTCAGTGTCAAGATAAAGTCACATTTTCTGTGCTGGTTAGCACCTCCCTTAGTTGCATATTATTTTCTCAAACATATGCCTCCCACCCAAACTGTTCCATATTTGATCAAAACCAAGATATATATTCTTATTGGTAAAGCCTGAGATTACTTAAATTGTTCAAATGTGGAAGCACACACTTTTGTCATATACTCTGATTTTTTGTAAAATGTATTCTGATAACCCAAACAAATCATGCGAGATACTCCAGACCTTGCTTGTTTTGTAGGGATCAGTATAATTTAAAAAAAAAAAAAGTCAAGTGTGGCTATAGCTAATATAGAACACTAAGTTTTGTGTATTAACTGTCAACACATCACACACCCTCCCAGGTGCTTCCTACTTTCCCACTTTGTACTTCCAGTGTTATAAAAAACATGACCATTAGCTATACCAGGGAGGAAGATGGATGGGACAGGAAGCTTTCATTGCTGTAACTTCAACTGAAACTTCCCAGATTTTTTTTCAAGTTTAGCTGCTGTCATCAAGAGTGAAGGGAAGTTAGATTCTACACACGCTAGATAACAGCATCTTTAACACTACCACAGAGCTGGGCAAAATACAGCCACAGCAGATCCCTCAGTCCTGCCTTGCCCAGGCACCGCTCACCCATGGTGCGTCCTGCCACTCCCTGAACATGGAGCAGGGCTGGGCAGCCTTGCAGCTGGACTGCCTTTCTAAGCAGCCCAGGCAGCAGTGGTTCCTTTTGGCTGCTGTTGCTGCTGGCCCCAGCCCACAGTACTGGTGGGCACCTGACACACCTGTGCCTGCTCTGGACTTGCCTGTGCTGAGTAGCAGCGGCAGCTGGACAGAAACTGTTGCTCAGCATGGGAGAAAAATGGCTCCTCCCCCTTGCTGCTGCTGAGGGCTTCCAGAGCCCATGTCCAGGCTGGCAGTAGGGAGGTACTGCATAGTGCCCAGGCTCCGGGCTATTGCAGGGCAGGGGTGGCAGTGGGGGTGGGTGCTGGCCAGCTCTGGGGAGCATATGCAGGGGCTCCCATGCACACACCACCACACCCACAAACCCTCTCCTGCATACCCCACACAATCCACAAATATACCCACAAACCCACATACTCCACAAACAATGCACCCATTCATACCCTCCTCCACACCTCCCACAAACCCCACCCCTCTCCCTACATGCACCCCACACACACACATGCTTCTGGGGGGAGCCCCACTCACTGCTATGTGCACACCCCCACAGTCCCCCGACACATCCCCAGGAGGGTGGCCAACATAGAAGACATTCTGGTTTACTGCTACTCTGTTCTCTATTGATGCAGAGCTGGACACCTTTTTGTCCTCTATTTTTCTCTTCAAGAGAAAAATCGGGGACATAAAGGCATCCAGTTTCATATCAATACAGGACAGAGGACAACCAGACTGTCCTCTATGATGGCCACTCTAATCCCCAGCAACCTTTCCTCTCCACACACCCCACAAACCCCATTACCCACCTAACCACCCCACATCCTCACAAACACACCTGCCACAAAGCGCCCATACCTACCCACCCACATCCCCACATGCCCCCACACCCTCCACACACACACACTTCCCTAAAACCCCAGACCCACCCACCCATACCCTCCATATTCTTCCACAAGCCTCTGCAATATACAAGAGTAAGACTTCATGATGAGCTATTATGCAATCACTTCTATATACACAATGCAAACACACACAAACCAAGACAAAAACATTTTAAAAGAAGATTAAAATATATTATTATCAATGTTTGATTTTTCGTGTATAATGTTTTTTCCCTGGTTCCAAGATGACAACACCCCTTCCCAAAAGGAGTACTTCTGGGAGCAAAAGGAGGGACTTCTAGTGGCAAAGGTGAGAAGTTAGCAGCAGGACTTCCAGTCCCAAGATGGCAACCAGGGGGCAGAGCACCTGTGAAGGGGTGGGACTACACTTGTGTCCCTCAACAGCTCACCAAAATTCATTAAGCAGCCCTCCAGGTGAAATAATTGCCTGCCCCTGTACTACCAGTTGGAGTGCTGAGCCAATCCATCAGCAAATCAGGAGGTTAAGAACCTATCAAATAGTTTCATCTGAGTACAGAACATCACATGGGTGTTTGAAGCCTCCAAATTAAACAGTTCAATTTATTTAGACCTGCTTTAGAACAGCTTTGGCTTTGTGTAGATTTTCCATCTATATAAAAAGAAGTGGTAATTCTGTGATCTGTAAAATCTGTAAAGGCGTTTTTCTCAATTACTTATTTAGAATCTCAAAAAAACCTTTTTTTTTTTAAATGGAGAAGCGGCAAGAGATGATGGAAGGGACTGCCTTTTGAAACTTCCAGGCAATTTTGTATCTAGAACATATCCAGCAAAAAAATTTAAAACCTCGTTCACCTTTGAGTGAGAAAACATTACCTTTTGACTGCTTTTTAAAAAAATCTAACTGGCAGTTTCTGATGCCTTTCAAGACAAGGCAGATTTTTCATTCTTATTATTTACCTTGTAGTATACCTAAGGTCTCCAATTATAGACCAAAGGTCCACTGAGCAAAGAAATACACAAAGTAAAAGACAATCTCTTCTTTGAAGAGTTTATACCATAAACAACAAGTGTAAGCATGCAAGGGATGTAGACACACCCAGTACCCTGGCAAAGACATTTGGCAACCACGGCAAAGCCCACACTGGCAGCCCACCCTCACCCCACACACAGATCCAAGGGGCATATGCCCCTCCCATGCTTGCCACCATTCAGTGGTGGGAACTGCCCTCCTCTTGTCCCCGGGCCCCCCCAAATAAGCCCCCGCAGTTTCATCCTGTGCCCTGCCTGAGCTGGGCAGCGCCTGTTGGTGCCCCTTCACTTGGCATGCAGGGCAGTCACCCCACATGGTCCCCCCTTGCTATGGCAGCACTGGACAGACCTAACAACTGTACTATTCCAAAATGTCACAGATTAGAAACTGGTTCATAATTGCCACAGGTTATTATAGTAAGGGCACCTAATGAGTTCACAGAAAGGTGCAGAAGAAAAATGTTCTCTGCACGCAGGAGTCAAAGCAACAAGTCCAAGTCAAAATGGAAATAATTGCTAGCATTTTTAACATTTGAAGTCTATGAATATGGATGTTGATTTCCAGTTCTCTGCTTTAAATACCAGTGTGAAATCTTGGCCCCATGAAATCAGTGAGTTTTGCCTTTAACCTGACTCCACTCAAGTGTCTGCCCCAGACCTTGCTTCCTCCTTCTAAATACAACTGCATTGCAGTACACAAAGCCAGGATCACTTTAACTAACACAGACAAGATATTTCAATGCATTAGAAGACTTTTTTAGGTTAAGGGAGTGAATTTTTGGTGAAACACATTAAGTGTAAAAATGTATGGCACTGCACAGGACTTTTAGAATACTCTGCAGTTACAAAGCTTAACACAGGAAAATGCTGCACTGCAGTTTCAAACCACAGTTGGAGATAAGTATTAAATGACAAAGTCTGTAATAAAGGGGTGTACCTTATCCAAATCTGAAATGGTATTTAAAAATAACTCCAATTAAATGCCTGGCACGGGTTGAAGGTGGTACCCAATAACTTTTAATTAAGTGATAACTTTGACAGTATTTTTTGGTGTAGCTATAAAAATGGACAAGTTATTTGGTAAATGTTCTGAATAATATATTTGCTATACAAAGATACAGATCACCTGACAAATCTTTACATGTTATAAATTTGATGGAAAAAATCTCAGCAAATGGAAACAATCATTCTACTCTTTGTGTAAAAATATACATAGAGTCATTATACAAGTAACTATATTTGAATAATGCAAATATTTTAGTATTTCAAATTCTGCAATATAGAACACTAAACCTCATGATGTGAGGGGTAAGCCCAACTATTTTTAAGTTGATGTTTAAAAACAAAACACTTTTAAAGAGGAAAGGAAAATTTCATGTCTTTATACCAAACTGTTTTATAAATTTACTTCTCCCAGTAGCTACAAAAAGCAATTATTTTATGAATGTTAAGTAAATGTAACTGATTTACTTGTGCAAAAACACCAGTACCAAATAGGAAATTCAGACGGTTAAGTGACCCCAGCTGCTCAGAATTTTATTACTGTGTAATTTTCTTCATCACTTTTATTTGATAATATTCTATCACCCATTAAACCAATTTTTTATTTTAGTGTTTACTTATTATGTTAGAGAGTAATTAGTAAGTACTGGTAATTCTATATAGCGTAGAGTAATATTAGTCACATATTTTTATTGCCAATAATATTTTATACAAATAAATAGGAATCACATTTACTGAGGCATCTTCTTTTCCTTTAAAGGAGAAAACTATCTTTTCAGCTTTTCTCACTAAAAAGATGGTCGAGGTTACTTTTTATAACAAAACAAAAGGTAAAACGTCAACGATCACATTACATTTGATAAACGCTGTCAAAAACTGCTTCCAGTTTCCTTAGAAATCTAAAGGTTATGGATTCCATTTCTTATAAATTCCACTTGTTCCATTTCTGCATGTATATAGGTTAAACTAATCATTCCAAAGAATCGCTTTTTATTATGTCAACACAATAGCAAAAGAAGAATTATTCTATTGTAAAAATATAGGGCTTTAAATTTTTTTCTAGATAACAGTGAAATGATTAAATTAGGAATGGAGCCATAATAAAATACATTAAATCTAGTGTCTTTCCAGTAGTTAAGAGATTCCCAGTTCTTTTTCCTAGACTTGAGAGAAACGCTTAATACTAGACGTTGCCTTAACCTTGTCAATTTGTTTTATCACAGGCATGTGAAAATATTAGGCAATTAGAAATACAGAAATCTTACATTTGCTGAGTGTTTGTCACTGCCACGCTCCCACATGATTGCGTGCTGCCCAGACCTGTCCATGATAGCGGAGACTTAAGCATGTCCATTTGAAAGTACAGTTGTTCACTCTAACTCCATCTGAGAGAAATCCATAAACTATATAATAAACTTCTCTAAAGATTCATGCACACAGAAAAAAAAATAAAAAAAAACAAAGAAAGGTACAGATTCCTGTCAGTTATGAAGAGGTAGTTTGGAAAGGCCAAGAAAGCAGAGAGGAGAAATCTTGGAGCGTTTATGAAATGTGGAGATAGGAACATCTAATTGACTGAGTTTTGTCAATTTCCTCCACAGAAACTGTAGCACACGGAGACTCGGCTGCTGAGGTGAAATGTATGATTCCAGACAACTAAAATAAAATCGTGCACAGAACAAGCTGCTTCTGCCCAAAGAAATTAATTAATTTCTTTCCCATGCCTGTGGCTCAGGGTAAAGCGAAACAAAAATAATCCAGGATCCCATATCAACGCTCTGAGAACTCAGGACCTGGGTATGTTTTACACCAGTATAAGGTTGTCCGTAGAGGATTATCATAGCAGAGAGCGGACTCTGTAGCTTGTACAGGTTATGTCTTTGAGGCTGAACCATTTAAAGAGCCACATGACACTAAATGATGTCATCACTGAAAAAGGTTACAGCTGCAACCGTATGTAAATTCAAGTTTTTTCCACATTTGGCAATAACATTATTCTTTACAAGAAACTACATAAAGATATTAGTTTATCAAGAAACATGCTCACATCCAGAGATCAGCTTCCAGAAGGGTAATAAAAGTTCATGTCATTCTTACTTGTTAAGGTAAATAGGATTGCTCCCAGGAGTAAATTCCACTTATGTGATAAGGTACATGGTTGATGCCCAATTTTTTTTGTAATTGCATGTTCAAAAGGTTCAGCTTTGAAAACACAAAGGATATTTGCTCTTTACAGACAACTATTACAGTAAAATGAAACTACTTCAAATGCAACAAATTATTTTCAGGGTAGTTCACTGCCCTTGCTCCACGTTTCTAAACTTTGTTTCACTCTATTTCATTTGCTATTGTTTATTCTCAATACAGCACAAGCATTGTAGATGCATTTCTAGTGTAATAATTTGTCAAATGTTCAACAGATGTTTCCAACTATACCCTGTAAGAAATAATTTCTAACAGTATCTAGAATTTTCACAGGAGCTTAAAGAAGTTAGAGGCCAAACTCATACCAAATTTCAGTGGAATGTGGAATTCCTTTGAAAGTCCCATGCGGTGCCCAGAATATTTTAAATTTAACATTGCAGTCATTGGTGAATGTTTGTATTCTATTAAAAGTAACAACTGTATGGCCATAATGAGTTTGTGGCTCTAATTCCCAAATGTTATTTATTAACATAAATGTCAATTTCTAAAAAGATTATAATTTTACTAGTGAAGGCTTTAAATATATGCACTATCACTTCTGCCTAATTGGGGAGTGGGGGGTGTTGAGGAAGACCTCTACATTTTCCAGGAAACATATCTTACATGAAATATGTATGTTGCTAGCCCACCACATACACTAGTGCCATAGGGACTGGGTTCTCAGACTTATCTTACCTTCTGACTAATGCATTTAATCCAGGGAGTTCAAGGGTACTGGCCCAGGCTCGACAGTTTCCAAGGTCCTAATAAAGGAGCACAGTCATTCATATTGGTTTAAAACTTCGGACTTATTTGCCGCTTCTGGCCTTTATGCCACATGCTATGGGCTGAATCTTGCTTCACTGAAATCAGCGGGAATTTCATTGCTAGCCTACAGCTGAACTAGACCAAGATGCATAATGTTTTTGTTTTGTTTTGTTTTGTTTATTTTATTTCATTTTTAAAGAGTTGGGGCAAGGTACACAAGGCAGGAGTAAGAAAATACTTATGATCCTAGCAGGCATATTCAGGCTTAATCTGATCACACATATATTTTGGAGTCAGGAATACTCCAAATGCTCAGGGAAAACCCAATTGCTAACTGCTTGAGCCACCTGGCTATTTACTTCCTTGATGAGGTTTCCAAGGCAAAAAGATAGTGGCAACGAGTTGAGGACATGTGTGTCTTAGGGAAATAGCATTGTCCAGGAGCACCCTTACAAGCAATTTATTTATTTATTTGTTTTATACATTTCCCTTCCCAACAGAGCCTTAGGGAAACTTATAATAAATTGAAAAAAAAAATCTTTCATACAGGAAAAATACTTATTTAACAGGAGAAAATATAAAATCCATAAAATACTACACCAGTCCAGCTTTGTTGGCTAAATGTCTGCCTAAAAAGGAAGGTCTTACAGTGCCTCTAAAAGATGCCCAATCTTGGGCTCTGGTGGGCTTCAAGAGGGAGGGAAATCCAAAGCTGAGGGATGACTACTGAGAACAACTTCTCACGCATTTTTGCCAAGTCGACGTGGTGCATTCATGGTACCTGCAGAAGTTTGCTTTTGTCTTACCTTAAGGATCATAATGGGGCGGAAAGGAAAAAGTGGTATGTAGGACCCACACCAGTTGGAGCCTTATAGGTCAAAACTAGCACACCGAGATGCACCTGGAAAGTTATTGGGAGCCAGTAGAGACTCTGAAGCACTGGACTTACGTGCTCCTGGCAACCCACTTCTGTCAGAAGGCAGACCACTGTGTTCTGCACCAGCTGTAGCTTCTGGATAGTTTTCAAGGGCAGTCCTACATATAGTGCATTGCTGTAGCATAGCCTTGAGATAACAAAGACAATCTGGAAGGACTGTACTAAATAACATAGGGCAGGACTTCCAAGCAGATGATCCCAAAGCCCTGGGATTGTGGTGGGGAAAGAAGTACATAAAAAGTAATAAGACTTCCTCAAATACAGGAAGAGACCTTACTGTCAGGTACCAGCATAATATTGGCTATCCCTTGATACAAGGATGATGTCTGCCACAGGTGGGGTTACTGGTGCATTTTAAGGTAACTGAGGAGTCTAATCCATTCTCTGCAAGTTTCTCCACAAATATAGCAGGTAGTGCCTTGTGGTGGGGGGCATGCAAAACTGTTAGCCAGGATGCTGTGTGCTTTCCTTCTTCCTCTGCCATTTCTTGGCTTGAAGATGGTTCTCTTCAAAGTGAGCTGTAGCTTGATGTATGGCACAGCACTAGTGAGACCAGTTACCAGCTAGCACTTCCCAGTTTGTAGGGTTGAAGCTATCCTTCTTACAGTATGCTTTTAGGATCTCCATTGCATCACTTCCTCTGTTGTCCATGGGTCCTCTTACCATGACTAGATTGAGAGAGGAGGACTTACTTCGGCAGACGAGTGTCAGTCATCTGCACATAGTGGCCAACCCAGCAGAGATATCATACATTTTATAGACATTAGGGCTCGAAGAGACCTTGGAAGATCAAAGTTAAGCCCCCTGCCCCAGGGGCAGGAAGTCAGCTGGGGTCATAGGATCCCAGCAAGATAAGCATTCAGATTTCTCTTGAAGGCATTCAAAGTAGGTGCTTGAACCACCTTCAGTGACAGACTATTCCAGACCTTGTAGCACCTGCCCCTGCCTCAGCCCTACTCTCTCCTTCACTGAAGGATCCTCAATCTGCCTCCATCACACTTCTTCCCCCCAACAAACTTACCAGCCAAATGCTGCTCTCCATGCTGCTGGGCTGCCCGCATGCATGCTGCAGCTGTATGTATGCACGTGGCATTCATTGGCAACATTATCAGCCACATCAGCCAAAAAAAGCTGATTGCTGATAATGTCAGTGCTGATATGATATGGACCAATGTATTGGTGCACCTCTAGTTACTATTTAATATTTATTATTTATAAATGAACTTTAAAAATAATTATTTGGGAAGTTTACAGAAGCCATTGATTTCTGACTACCTATAACATGCAACTTGTGACTGTTCTTAAAAAAGCCTAGGGCTAGGTCCCTAGTTTCATGAATCATCATTCTAGCCAGCACCTGATACAAGAAAAAATCAGGACAAAGATGTTAGTAGTCCAAAAAATAAATGGGGGCTTTTTGTACCATCTGCCACTTATGAGGCAGTCAAAAGAAAGGACAATACACACCTGCAGGCAATGGTATTGAAATGCCATTGAGAAAAGAAGCCCAGGTGATAGTGACAAGAGGCCTTATAAATAATGCCTGTTGCCTGGCTTAGGATAAAGAAAGATTATTATTTGTTTTCCATCAGTATCAACAATAGGCTAAATGCTGACTATGCACACAGCAAGATCCTGTTCACTATAAATTCTATGGCAAAGCAAAGACTGTACAAGTCTCATGCAATAATGTAATCAAGAAGTTTCAGCGAGTATAATCCAGAAATATATCATTTTTATATCTATTATTTTGTATACCAGGGATGTCCAACTTCTCAGCAGTGAAGGGCCTCACCAGCATGGGTTGAATGGATCCCCATACCTTGTTGCAGACTGCACCTGCATGAGTGCCCCCTTACCAGTGCAACAACTTTGTATTGATGCTCCCCTGCCCCTCCCTTCTCAGCACACACCTGTGTGGGTACCCCATCCCCACCATACACTGTGGGGCTCTGGTCTCAGTCTCAGAAGTCACAATGGGGAAGGGAAGCCTGGAGACTTTGGCTGTCATAGGGAAAGTAGCAGTCAAGTGGTAGCCTGGGGGCCACAACTTAACTCCTAATGGGCTGCACACAGCCTGGAGGCTGCCAGTTGGACAGCCCTGTCTTAAAGAAACAATGATCAGACTAAGACTTCAAAAATCACAAATGTATTCTTACCACTGTAGTAACTTTCCTTCTACATTACAAGTTTGGTATCAGTGCTGGCGCAGAACAAAAGTCACTGGGCAGAATAAAGCATTTTAAACTGTGATTTGTCAAGTCACTCCAATTCAGAGCCATGCAGCCTCTGGACTGAAACAGACTTTACTGAAGGCAACTAGCCTAAGCCACAGCTATTAGAAGGCACATGCTTATAAAAAGTGTATGGTCTGCAGCGAGTTAAGGAGGGCTCACATCACCTTAGCTTAGTGAATTGGTAATCAAACAGCTGCTGACATGTTAGCAACTTCACACTAGCCAGGGGCAAATTCAATTTTACTAGCTATCCCCAGATCATGAAACCCAAATATCTTAAAGTATAAAAAACCTAAAAATTAAAGTTGATATGACTGACTGATGCAAATTACAACCCACTTAATAAGGGTTAAGGTAGCTGCTTTGGAAGAAAGTTAATCCAGTCATGTCCTCTAAATTTATATAACTTATTAATAAAATTATTTTTAAATTACTTTGCGTTTCTGTATTTCTGGCTCTGGCTGGGACCAAAGGAAAATACAGTAGGTGATAGATTTAGAGTTCAAATATCTGAAGTTCTGCAGCTCACTTCTGAGTTCAAACTATCACTAGTTATTTTCAACAAATATATATTTTAGATGTATCCATTGCAATAGACATTGTGTATGGCGGCGTCAGCAATTATTTCAGCTGGTGGGCCACTTAATGAGTTTGGGTGATCTGTTGAGGGCCATGCATATAACATTTTTTAAAAGATACCATTTTAAGTTGTAGATAAAAAGTAAATCATTTATTAAAAACCAAACATCTACTATAACATTTTAACTTTATTTTAAAAAAATAATTCTGTCCTCATTTATGTTTTTTTAAGTAGTATATTCGGAGCCAATTGCATAATACCTCAAATAAAGTTGTACTTTTGTATATTGGGGGAGGGTGTGTGAGGGGGCGTGGGTAATGGGGGATGGCTGTGCATGTGTGTGGGAGTGCTGCCTGCCTGCTAAGTCCAAGGAGCTGCCAGGAGAGGGGAGGGAAGAGGACTTGACAGGGGGCACGTGCAGCAGAGCTCACCCAGGCAGTGCAGATACAGGTGCTGCTCATCCCTGCCTGCCCCACATCTAGCCTACAGCTACCTCCATGGCACTCCACATGGGGCCAAGCCCCATCTGCCACCTGCATCGTACCAGGATGCATCGTACCAGGCAACCAAGTTGGTGGAAGCCAGCAGGGAGCTGGTACTGGAATACTGCATGCTGCGACAGGAGCCACTCAGCTGCAGCTTCCCCCTTGCCTGGCTGGGAATGACCGCTGCCACTTCCCCATACTAACTGCTGCCCAGAGGAGCTGTTGGAGGCAGGGGGAACTGAGCAGTACCTTGGCAACTGCAGCAGCAACAGGAGTAGCCCTACTAGGAAGCTGGGCACTGGCTGGGGGGGGGGGGAGCCAAGGCCACCAGCCAGCATGGGACAGGCGTGGGCTGGAGCACCTCAGGGGCAGACGCAATCAACTGGCAAGCCAAATTTAGCCTGTGGGTGGGATTTTACCCACCACTGGTATATAGTATGCAATTAGTGCATTTGCCACAGGCTGGACATATCTTGACCTGTGTTTCCCTTTGATTATGTAGCCTTTCCAGCAGACCGTAGTGTCCATATTTTATACTTACTTGTTCCTGGCTGGTACCCTCTTATGTCTCATTTTCAACAATGAAATACCCATTTGACTAAAGGGAAACAGGCCATACAGAAAAAGGAAATGCCCACAGTCAACAAACATGCTCTTAAACACGTGGCTGGTTTCAGCCTTTTTCCGTTTGTGGTTTCCAAAGACTTAAGTGCTACTTGGTTCAGATCTCTCATGGATCTGGTTGGAAGGTACATCAAAGACCTGCTGTTTTAACCATGACTGGCCAAACTTCAGACTGCTGCACATAAAGACCTGCACCTTTGCAGTTCACTCTGGAGCTCAGCTCAGATGTCAGGTGCTCACCTGCCATGTGGAATCTTCCAAGGTCCATTCCACCACCACCACCACCACTGTTGCCAGAATTTTTTTTTTCATTTGTGCATTTGGTGCAGATACAGCATTTATCTACAGCAAAATATGTCTTTTCCCCCCTTAGACAGAGAGAACGTTCCTTGTACTTCTCATTTTTTCAGGTAGCATCTCCCTGCCATCCTGAGAAATTAACCTGTGGCCTCTGAGTTCCCAGTCTGGGCGCCATTCCATTCCATCACTCCCCTGCTGCCACTGCTGCAGCTCCAGGCTCTCCCTCCCTCCTCCAGCTTCTGTTTCCTGTGCCTGCCTCAGGGAGTGGGGCAGTGTGGCCTTTGGGACTTCCAGGGATTTGTGGGGAATGGAGGCAGGAATCAGAAGTTGGACAGCCCTGAGTTAGGTCATGCCTGTCTCAAAAGGTTTGGTTCAGAAGTTTTATGCAGATTAGGACCTGGTAGGTTCCAATTCCACTATCTGTTTTCACCCTGGATCTTTGGAAGTGAAAGTGTGCCAAACATGCAGACGACATGATTTTTTGATATGAACAAAACTCAAACTCCTTTTTTCATCCATTTCGTACCAGATGGGAAAACCTATTTGAATATTCCTTAGTCTCAGTTGCTCCAATTCTCCTACTGTTTTTCTACTATATCAACAATTCAAAGTTACTTGTCCTCATTTTATGTAAGATTTATCCTACTCATAACTAAAACAGTTTTTTAAAAGTATTAGTACATCAAGGTAAATCAGAAATCAAGTGAACTTTGCACTCAAAAAAGGCGTGTGGGGGGGGTTGTCTTTGTTATCTTTTTCCAGTATTCTTTAGAACTTGCATTAAGCAGGTGTCTGACCAATGCACAGAACTAAACTCTCTTGCTTTTTCATGATGTACATATACACATTATCTGGATATTCTTTATTAACATCCAAATGCATCAAGAGAAGGACTAGGTCCAAACAATATGCAACTAACCACTAGAAACTATAGGTTAATGGGCTGGTCTACCTGCTGGGGAAAGTGAAAAAATGACACAAAGAAAACTCCAGTTTCTTTGCTCAGTTAAATTAGAAGCAAATATTCAAATAGTCTCATTGCCTCCTAAGGGTCTTAAGAACCCCTGCTCAGGTAATCTCCCCCAAGCCTATTCCATGCAGGTATCCTTCCTCACAGATCTCTTGCTTAGTTAGTCTGAAAGGTTTCCTTTCATTTCCCTGCATAAGAGACAAAGCCCTGGATACTCTTTCCTGTAGGAACATGATTAGGAGCAACCATATGATCTGCAACTATAGCCTCAATGTTTAAAGGGTGCCTCAAAGACCTTATTGGACATTAGAGTGCCTATGTGTGCCCCAAGATGCAGCACCCCATTACAAAATCAAACACCTTCTACGCATTGGTTGCGCAGAAACTCTACAGCCTTCATCTGTAAGGAGCCCAAGGGGTATGTAAAGTATGTAAGACAGGCAGATATTTCTTCACCTTCAGAAGGATTTCTTTTTTTTTTTGTTTTCTTGGGTGGCGGGGGGTTGAAGAGACATCAGAGTTAAGGAAGATGTCTTTATTTTTCTTTAAACAAGCTTTGGCAAGAATACTGACATCTAAAATCGCAGAAGTAAGATATTCTTACAAACAAACAAAATTGAGACAAACTTTTCACACAAAACTGTAAACATGTTCATGACTTTAAAGAAGTGAAAACAGTTTGAGAATATAATTTCCCATTTTAAATTACACTTGGTGAAAAATTACAATAAAATTACAGAACTATCAAAACCATTCAAGAGAGACCTCTTGTGGTGCTTAAGCACATGGTAAACCATGATAAAGAAACCAGTATAAAAATCTATAAACAGTATCCAATCAAACTCCAGTGTCACACACAAACAAATCCTAAATGTATTCTGCTAGCAGGAGGATCTTGTCCTATTTAACAGACATTACTTTCATAGCCCAATAATCTAATATTAAGAAACTAGCCTCCAGCTATGAAAAGACATGCAAAAATAAACCAGTACACATTCTTCATCAGTAATATTTTGTTGAATGCTGTCAAGTCTAACGTAACCTATGAAACCATCACAGAAGACAATGTCTATAAGAAAACTGCTAATTTAACTTACGCCTGTCTGGGAAATTTAGTTGGATGGAATGAAAAGGGCCAGATTTTCCTCTATAGAAGAAGCGTGAAATTAACTGATACTTTGTTGCATCTATGCAAATGTAGCAGGTCTTACACAAAACACTCATATTTGATTTTTAGTCTTAGAGATCCAACCGTTAACTAATTTCCAGTTTTGCCAAAGATGGTGACCATAATCACTGAATAATATTTTTTACTGTAGAACTGATTTATCAACTGCTTTCCCAAATTTCTAGAGAGCTATTCACATTGTGAGTCAGCTCACAAGGACAGTATTTGGTAACTTCAATGTACTTGACCAACATATGACATTGCAGTAGGGTCTGTGGCATTCCACTTTGTAGGTGGCATGAAAAAAACAGCCAAAAACAAGAATGTCTTTTGCTTTATTTGAACAACTTGCAACATAGTTCAGCTCTGTAGCAGTTTGCTCAAAATCGATTTATTTTGTCAAAGAATGAGAATAATATTTAAATATTAATATATCAATTGAATTAATTTTTGGTCTCAAAGAGCTCTAGAGATTGTTTCTAATCCCCATGTTTTCAAACTCTAGATTTTGCATTCGGATTGTAGATTTACTAAAATGATTAAAATCTCATGCCACTAGACAACTTTTTATTCCGATTTCTCTCTTCTCAGAGGGCACAGATATTCTTTCCAAAATCAAACATAATTTACAATCACTAAATTGGCTTAAAGTGAGTCTCCTTTTCAGAGAAGGTACAATTCACTTATTTTGCGGATCGGTACCAAGTTCTCCCATCTTCTTGCACAGCATCTGACAAAGCAAACCAAGGACTGCTTAACCAAGGACCCAGACTTTCTCTAGGAGAAGAAAATATCAGTGGAAATATTTTGTCTTGTAGAGGTTGCTGTTCTCACCTGAAATGCTTATGACCTGTTATTGCTATGATCTGTATGATCCTAAGAAAGGTCGGATGTGCAGCTGAAATCCCAGAGGGCTTTATAAGAAACATACTTACTTTAAAGCACATTTGAGAATGCCTGAAATTCAATTCTTCAAGAACTAGCAGTATAATTAGCCACTAGCTAAATTTCTCCTGACTGACTTGAATAGTTAATTTATACTACTTCCTGCTCTGAATCGGGCAGAAAGAGTTAACGTAAGAGAGAAGCAGTACTTACAGGAGTGCTGCCATTGGAAAAAGTGTTCATGCTGATGGAACTGCTCATCTTGTCAGAAGACAAGGAAGGTGGTGATGGACTACGCTTCTCCAGGGGGTCTTGGTGTAACATATCCTGGCGCTGTAGGTATTCACGCCATGCCCTCTGAATGCTGAATTGGAAAAACAGGTGAATATACATAAGCAACTGACTTTCAGCAAAATCCAAAAAAGCTACAAGAAACCCTTACTTCAGATGGACTGGGTTACTCGAAATGTATTTAGTCCAAGCTGACATATTAATTTATTGACTGTTTGTAAATTTTCACCACGCATATGACTGCCGTCGATAGTTCTGAAATGATCCACTACGAGTAGGTAATTGACTATGTGTTATCTGTAGTATGTAATTGGCTAACTATTGTTTCTGTTTTTGATGGATAACTGAAACGCTAAACAGAAGGGAACTTTTCAGTCTTGACTAGAAGATATGCATATTCATATACAGACTTTTTCACACATGAATTCAGGTATTCTCACATAAGACTGCCACTGATAATTCTCTTCCCACTTCTATTCCTAGGGCTGTGCGAAACAGACCATATTCGATTCGGATTTGGCCTAAATTGGGGACAGTGATTCGATTCATCGATTCGGATCATTGCTCCCAATTTGATTTGGCAGAATCCGAATCTGAAGATTTGATGCCGATTAGGAGAATCGGCGATTCGGCCATAGACACAGCTTTAATTTTAATTTTTTTTTTTTTTTTTTTTACGTACCTCAAGGTACCAGGCACAGCTTGTAAATGATGCAATGCTGGGGCAAATGGAGCACACCACAGAAGTACTTCCAGTCCACTTCTGGGTCTGCTGGGGAACATGTGGGGGGCCTCCCTAGACCTAGGAAGCACCAGTGCCAAGCCACTGAGGTGCAGGGCTTCTGGTCCACTTCTGGGTCTGCTCCTGAGTGCACTGGGGAGTCCCCTGTACTCCTGTGGGATGCTGCAGCTGCCCCAGAATTACACCATTCATGAGCCGCCTGCTACCTTGAGGTATGTAGAAAAAAAACCATTTAAAGCCAGTTCTATATCCAAATCTTTCCGAATCTCTCCAAATCGATTCAAAGGGTACCCATTCAATCCAGAAAGATTAAAGGGTCTCCTGATTCTATTTGGATTTGCAAATTTGGTAACTGAATCAGGCCAAATCTCCGCTGAATTGAATCAGGGACTGAAGCTTTTCACAGCCCTGTCTATTCCCTTTTCTCTCTCTATACCAAAGGACAGATTCAGGGAAATGTCTATTAGTAAGTAAACAAGAGCATGTTCCAGTATGGTTGGAACAAAGAGCTCTCCAGTGAACTGCCACTGTAAAAAATAATCCATAGTCACTCAGTTCTGATAGACGTATTTGATAGAGGGGAAATGTATGTACTTTAAAAATACAACTGGAAACTATTTTTGTTTCAGAATCCAAATTTTTTATTTCAGAAGTTATTAAATTAAATCGACCCAGGTAGGTTGTCAGAAACAGATACCCTCCCAGAGAAACCATGGACTTCAGAAGCTCATTTTTATCTTTTTTTTAACAAAGTCAGAGGCCAAGTCCTGATCTGTGCTAAATCCCCTCTATTCTGATGTAGCAGGGCAAAGGGGACTTAAACCTGCATTAAATAAGTAGGCAAGGATCCTCCTAGCATAGGAACATTTTCACTGTCACACAGCCAAGTCTATGCCACCTTTTTCTGAAGAGAAAGCAATGCTGAGACCTGTCTGAAATATACTATGGTCCTTTGACTCTCTTAAGAAGTATTTTCCCTTGGCTTTTTATGCAGAGGGGGAAAATAATGACCTATATGAAGATGAACTGTGACTGCAACCTCATCTTAATTTGAAGTCCCAGTTCAGCTGAACCATTTGCATGATTGGAATGAGAAATATTTTCTGTGCAGCAACATCCCCTCTATCAAAGATACAGACTCGCTGTAACTTCATATGACTGTCTCAAAAGCAGTTTAAAATACTATCAAGGATATAATGCAAACAAGTGAAAACTAAAGTCAGAAGTCAAAGCTTAATTTATCTTTAGAAAAGTAGCCCTACACTGGCAGATACTACTCTCTTTCTTCTGTTATACTTAGTGCTTTCGTTCCAAACTTTAAATTTGGAGTAACTTTCTAAAGCCCTATATTAAGCCCAGTATAATAAAGAAATAGGTGTTTTATACAGAATACTTAGAACCTTAACTTAATACATGCTCCGTTACTTTATGAACTATACTAATAGTGCTCAACCTTTTTGGCCAGTGGGTCAGATGGGCAGTGTACAGACTTTCTGCAGGCCAGATCTGTCCAGTGTTCCTGATCAAGCTTTCAGGGTGATCACAGCAGCACCCCATTTGGCTGTGTGCGGTGGTAGTGGGGGCAGCCCAGCCCCACGGTAGGAAAGAAGGTTTGACATGGCCCCATGGGGAAAGTGGGGGAAGAGAGAAAGGGGCCTTCACCCAACCCAAACCCAGCTCTACAGGAGGGAAGGGAATATGACCCAGCTCTGATTCAGCCATGGGGTGGGGGGGGGGGACAAAAGGGCCATTGCCCAGTCCTGATCCAGTTATAGGGAGTGGGGCAGGAGGCCTGGCCCCAACCTGCCACATGGGGTTTGGGGAATTTGGCAGTGGGGAAAGAAGGCAATATTGACTGCTGCCACTCCCCCGCTACCCTGTGGAAAGCCCTGCAGGCCAGAAGTTGGGTGCCCCTGAGCTATACAAATATAAAAGACACAAAATATAAAAATAGTTTTTGAAATAACATACAACTGTACAAACAGAATACCACTTTGGAAATCAAATATACCGATTGCATTCTCTTAATTTCATTTCTGGTACTCTTCTTACCACTAGATGGCAGCATAATATCAACTATGCATTTTCAGAGGAGGAAAAAGAATGGTAGATTGGTGAAATACGTATATTATTTATTAAAAATGTGCCTAAAACTGCACTGACTTTACCATGAATTAGTTGGCCACAGATAAGGTACAATCTGTGATTCACACTAGTAAATTTGATTATAAGGCTCCCAATTTCCGTGTCATTTCATTATTTTAAGCCAGCTATATATCAAATGCAAATTGGTCCATTCACCATTTTCTCTAATTTGCAGGTGCTTGCAGGCCACACCCATTCTGGCCTTGGTGGACTCTGGTAGCTACACAAAAAGTCCTGACACTGCAGCCAAAGCTGCTGCTGCAGAGAGGTTTCGAAGTAGTCAGCAACCAGGTGCTTAATGTGGATTTGCATCCTGTCATAGCCTCACACTGCTGTGGAGGTACCGGCTCAGTCCCAGATGTAGCTGCCACTGCTTACCCCTATCACCAAGTGCCACCAATTCTCATGGCCACCAGCTATAAGGAATAGAATATTTAGTGGCTGATACAGAAGATGTCATGTCAACACCTCCCCCAACAGCAGGATGAGGCTGATGAGGGAATGTGAACCCTATGAGCAGGTAACTCCAGCCCCTCTGCTCCTTCATTTCAGCCCTGGGAAAAGATAGTAGCTCAAATGATCCACTTCTGCAGGCTGTATCCAACCTATGAGCCATATGTTTGATCTTAACTTTGACCATTTTATTGACAAGTAAATACAGTAAAGAAGTTCCAAGGTTGATGCCTCAGAGTTTTGGTTACTAAGTATACAGGCATGCAGTCCTTTGCCACCTAGGAAAATACACATTGAAGATATGAATTTTGGGATTAAACACTTCAAAGTCTTATTCCTTGGAACATTCCTCTTCCATATTAACAGGAGGATGACCAAATCTGATGTCCTATTTGGAGGAAAGATGCGTCTTCAACTACTCAGGTCCATTCTTCCTCCTCCTTCTGCCTGTTCCTACAACAGTGTTCCTCTGAGCTTGCCTCTGCTTAATGTTTTCATTATCAACCTTGGTGAAGGGACTAGATGCATGATTATGAAATTTGAAAATGACACAAATAGGAGATAAACTGTCAATATGGAGCAGGACCAAAATATTATATAGGAAATATTAAACAACCTGGAAGAGCAGAGCACTAGAAATGGTGGAAATTTAATAACTTTGGGAGCACAAAGTTATGTTTTTAGGAACAAACAACATACATTTTTACACAATGCCTAAATAATATGTGGAACTAATTGCCACAGGATATTGTGCAGCCAACAGTATAGTCGGATTTGTAAAGATGCCCAATTCCTTCTCAGAGAACAGGTCTGTCTGTGACTATTAATCATAATAGCGAGGACAGAACCTACTGCAAGCAGCTGAGAGACTCTCATATGTTAGATCACTCTACATATGGACTCTTTGTATTACTCTTCCTCTAAAGCATCCTTCACTTGTTACTATCAGATACAGCAGGGGTGGACAAAGTCTGGCCCATGGGCCAGATCGGGCCCACAGCTGACTACACTTCCCAGCAACCCCTGCCCATGTTGCTGCAGCCAGATTCCAACGAGACCACAGCAGCAGTGGGGATGTGGCAAGTTGGAGCCAGGGTTTCCATTGAGACCTACCCTAGGCAGGGGCAGGCAAGCAGCAGACTGTGGTTCTTCGCCATCTCCGGACCACACTGTCACCACTGCAAGATCTCAGCCCTGGCCCTGGAGCAGCTCCCCACCCAACCGTGCGCCCTGCCAGTGCTGCTGGGATCAGTCTTCATGGAAACCCTGGCTCCGCACTGTCAAGGCCCCACCACTGCTGGGGTCTGCATGGAAACTGGTAGCAGTGATGTGGACAGGGGCTGCTGGGAAATGGAGTCTGGTCGCCAGCTGGATTCACCATTTTGCCCACTCCTGAGATACAAAATCCTGGGATAGATGGACCCTTGCTCTGATCCAACACAGTCATTCTCATGTTCTAAAAATAAGGATTCATAAAGTGGAAGCAGAAGGAGAGAGAGACCTGAGTGAACTGGTTGATCATAAAGTCACCACGAGCCATCAGGGTGATGTGGCCATGAAAAAGGTGACTGCAATTCTAGATTGTAGGGTGTATACAGTATATACAACAGTACTGAAATACAGTCTATACAGCACAAGAAAATACTGGTATCACTGTATAAGGCACTATTCCCATTTAGAATAATGGGCATAGTTGTGGTCACCTATGTTTGTAAAATACAAGACTATAATATTTACAGAAAGAAAGAAACTAGGATGACTGAGGGAATGAAGAGCCTATCTTATGATACAAGACAAGAAAGGTTAACTTATTTTACTTAGAAAAGCAGCTTTGTTACAACTTAAAACTCAATGTTTCATAAACTACCCTCTGGGGGTACATCTACACATGAAATTAATGTGAAGCAATGCACTCTGGAGCAGTTGAAGCCAAAATAAACTGCTTCTGGGCACAGTCTCTACACATGTGCCTGGGACAACACAATTTGAGCCAAGGTGGAGCATGCCTAGGCTAGCAGGGAGTATGGGGGTCAGCCCTAGGCTCCTGTCCCAACAGTATTATCTTACAGTAGAGTTTATTAGTTGACTGTGACCTAATACTGGCACATGGGTAGACTGTGATGCTTTACTGCAAAGCTAATTAGTCTATTTGGGCACCCTGTGACAATGTAGGACAGTTGTTCTCTTCTTTATGGTAGCCTTTCAAATAATTGAAAATTGCTATTGTGTGCTCCTTCAGTCTCCCTTTCTCAAGAGTAAACACACCTAGTTCTATCAATCTTGCTTCCTACAACCTATATTCCAACCCCTTTAATCATCTTTGTTGATCACCTCTATGTTCTCTTCAGTTTTCCCACTTCCTTTCTAAAATACAGTGCTCAGAACTGGACATGATACGTCAAATGAGACATGGATTAGAGTGGTACTATCACTTCCCATATATTGTAATATTTTCTTAATGCAGCCTAAAACAGCATCTGCTTTGTTTGCAATAGCACTGCTGACCCTTGCTGAGGTTATGACCTGCCAGAACTCCCAAACCTATTGAACACAAAGAGCTTGAATACAATTCTGTGACACTAAATCTGGCCACAGAATCACATGGCATATAGAGAACTGGGTATAAATATTTCTTAGATACAGACATTATGTTACTAACAAATCATTGTCTCCAAGGGTGATTAGGGGGCAAATATGATAAAAACTCTTTAGGAAATATTTATTTTAGAAGCAGCAGAAACAGTGCTACTTGTGTGTGATATTTTCTTTCTGACCACACTTCCTTTGAAAAGTCGGGAGAAGCTCACAAGTGCTAGTGCCGACAAAGCACAAGAAAACTTGGTTGCAATTTTGAACAAAAGCACTAGGCCTATTTCTTCTTTATTCCACACCCAACAGGTGACTGTGAAGGGGTAAAAAACAGGGGAAAAAACCACACTATAAAAAGTAAGCAAATAAAGATTGTTAATAATCTTTGGAAATTTAATACCAGTTCTTAATCTCTCTTGTTGCCCGTTTTCTTCCTTTCACATGCCTTTTACTTTGAACTCTGAAATGAACTGAGCCCCCAAATCTAAAAAAGCACTGAAACACATGGTAAACTTGGAGAATGTGAGAGTTCCATTGAAGACAATGGGCTACCTGAATGCTGGAACTTAAATTAATTTTTTTTTTTTTTGCTATTTGATCAAATTTCAACAGGAAAAATATTCACCCAGATTAAGTCTTAATACTTTTAAGCCTTAAAGATTTCCTCTCTACCAATTGCTTCAAAGACTCACAGAAAAAGGAAATAGGAATTAAGGGAATGGGGCAGACAATAATTCAGAGCAGAAGTTCATAGACAACAAAACTTTAAAAATAAACTTCACAGGGAATAGCAGAACAAGAAATCACTCAGCCTGGATTGCTTTAAGTATGGTTTTAAAAGGACTATCAATTCTTATTGCATTACCTGGATTAATTTTTATAAACCCTATGTCCCTCAATAGGTTAACTGCTTTTCTCTCTGTCTCCTGCCCACCTTGTCTCTCAACAGTGCACTTGTCTTCCCCCTTCTCCCCCCCCTTTGTATTCCAGTCACTGCTTTCTGTTTAACAGCTCTGTTTCCTGCAGTCCCTTCACAGCATTTGTTTAGAAAAGCTTATGTTATACATCTCTGATTTAGTTAGTCTATAAAATGCAAATCTACCTTACCTGTTGCATATTAATCAGAGCTCTCTCCTGGAGATTTAAGGTGAACATACAAATCAGACTTAGTCCATACTAACGAGGATCTGCCAATTAAAGCTTGTTAACTAGTGCTAAGTGCCCTGTAAGCATCTAGGGTGAGCTTGCTTCAGGTGAGGGTTAACTCTGGGTTGTGATACCTACCTTGTGTTAAGGTATCTCCAGTCTACTTTATGAAGATAAAATGAGCAATTTACAGTCCTCCACCATCCCAAGATGCACAACCTCCACCCTCCCTCCCCCAGCAGAGATAGTCTAAGTATCCTGGTTGCTACCCAAGCCCCTGGTCACCAGCCCTCTAGTGGCAAGTCAGAGCTGTGCAGGCAAGAAATGGTATTAACCCTTGACATGCAACGGCACACAGCACATTCTAACTTTAACACAGGCGAACATTCCACAGATTCAGTACTGTCAAAGTGTAAGGTGTAACTTCACCCTTGCAGATCAGTACAAAAGTATGATTATAGTGGGAGTATCACACCAGTACTAGCTTTATTCTAGCTAGCCTAGGTAACAGTTTTACTGAAGGCATAGTAGCATGAGTAGCACTATGGGTTGCACAAGCCTTCTAGGTTGACTCACCTGCTTGTTAAAATTCTAGCCATTACACTGGGGCGAGCAAAATACAGCCTGAAGGCCGGCCATTTTATCTGGTCCATGGGGCCCCTAAATAATTTAGAAAATTAGTATTTATCTGCCTCTGGCTGCCCGTCAATCTGGCAGCAGCCAGGGCAGTAGGACCAAGCAGCCACAGAAGCAAGGCCCTGGCCCCACCCTCCCCCCCAGCCAGAACCCCCACGCTGAGCAGAGGATTCTCGCTTGGGACTGTGGAGCTGTTCCTGCCCCTATGCGCTGAAGAGAAATACATGGAAGAAGGTGGGGGAGGCAGGAGAGGACCGTGGGCAATCGCCCTAGTCTTCAAGATTGGGCTGAGCCAGCTGCTGCAGTCTCAGCCTACAGTTGAAAACCACATGGTGCTAAAGTGACCAGTGTGGGGTGGAGAGGAGCAGCAGAAGCCGCAGGCAGGGAAGCACTGAAAGTGGCAGGAGGCTGCGGGGCGGGGGTGGGGGAGAGGGGCAATGAGAAAGAATATGGAGCACAGTGACAGCTAGGCAGCAGCGCAGGGCCCATGCAGTGTCCTGGGGCCAGGGCCAGTGGGACCCAGAGTGGGGCAACAGGAGTGTGAGGCCTCAGCTGGCAGGGGCTCTGGAACCTGGCTGGCTCTCCCTCTCCCTGCTGGTGCAGCCTGGCCTTGCTCCATAGAGCCTTGCTAGCCTGTGCCCTGTGCTCCTGCCACCCCACTCTGGGCCCTGCCAGCACTGGCCCCAGTGTACCACGCACCCAGCTGTTACTGCCCTCTGCATGCCCACTTGCTCCCACTCACCAGCACCTGCTGCAGCCATTTTCCTGCTGTTGCCAATGCTCTCCTCCACACACCCACTATTTGCTCCAGCACCATGTGGTACCTGGCTACAGCACTGGGCCACAGGACACAGCAGGAACTGGTCTGGCCCCTGAGATTCTCAGCTGGCTCTGTGAGGTGCCAGCTGGGCTGGTCTAGCTCCCGCTGCATCCTGTAGTCTCCATTGTGCAACTGGGACATGATGCTGGAGAGGCGAGCTGGAGGGGGAAAGGGAAGTGGCAGAAGGTCAGCAGTGGCAGATGGGGGGCAGGAAGTGGCAGCTAGCAGCAGCACAGGGCTACACTGGTGCCCCAGGGGCAGGAGCAGCAGGAGCATGGAGCCCAGTCTTGGAGGAATGCTGTGGGAGCTCTGCCTGCCACAGGTAGGCTATGGGCAAATCCTCCCTCTCCACACCTGTCACAATCCTCCCCAACCACCCTCCCTCACATGCTTACAGTACCCCACAAACCCCATATCTACCCAAACCCCACATGCCCATATGCTCCCCCACCCTACATACACACACAACCCCATGCCATCTACCCCACACACACCCACATAGCCACACACCACAAACTTATACCCGCCCCCACAATACACAAGAGTAAGACTTCATTTTAAGCTATCACCTCTATGTACACTACACAAATATGTAAATCAGGACAAAAATATTTTTTTGAAATCACATTAATGAATGTTGTACTAGATGTTTGATTTTTAGAATACAATTTAGTATTTTTCTGGTTCTGAGATGGCAAACTCTTGCTGAAAGGAGTACTTCTGGGTGGGCAAGGGGAGGGGCTTCCAGTGGTAAAGATCAGGGGTTAGAGGGTGGGACTTCTGGTCCCAAGATGGTAACCAGGGGGTAGGGCACCTGTCAAGGGGCGGGGCTACACTTGCAGCCCTCAGCAGCTTGCCAAAACTCGGTAAGCAGCCCTCCACTCAAAATAATTGCCCACCCCTGCATTACATCTTCATTACAGTTATTACACATGCTAGAGCACAGTGACAGCTGTGTAATAATTAAAGCTAGGGCTGGTATGCCTCCTGTTTCAGATACTTTAATCTGATTCCTCATTCCCAGAGTATACTGTATAGGAAGGAGCACCCTGTGTGCATTACTCTAAATGTCCCTTGTATGATATTTTTCAGATACTAAAAGCAAAAAAGCACTCACCATAAAACTGTGCATTAGATCATAGAACAAAGGCTCATAGTCCTTTATTTATTTTTCCCTGGGAGCATTTCCTTAATTTACCTTTCTTCACAAGTCATGTAACTTTTTTCCTTCAAATTCAGACCCAATTGGGAAAAAACATGTTATAACTGTAGGGCTAAAAACTACAAGCTACATACAGCAGCTATTGGTATATTGTATTCCAAGGACTTGATACAGTACAGTAAATGCCTGGAAGTGACTGACAAGCAAGGAAAGTATTTCCAGAACCCACTTGGTCATAACGTTTTTTCTCCATTGTAGCATCACAGAAGATGCTACATCTCATGTATGTGAGATTTTTCTGGGTTTTTTTAATGCTCTTCTAAAATATGCTTCAGATTTCTAGGAGTCATGGCCCCTAATCTCAGGGCTAATGCACCTGAATGGACAGCTGCAGCACTTGTGTCTTTAGTACTTAGCCTCCTACTTTATAGCAACTTCCATGTTCTGCACTTTTCTTTGTCAAACACTTGAAGTTAGAAGTCACAATCTAAGAAAATGCAAGATGAAAACTGGACACCATATCACTACCCAACCAGTCACAGCTACCAAGATTTATGCGGCCCCACATATGACATTTATGAAAACCATTAAAAAACTATTTTGTATATTTTAAAATAAATGATATGCCTCAAATGTCAGTTTATGTTCAACACAATCTTTCCCAGGCAGTGATGAGGACAGACACAGTGCAGCACAAAAACTTGGCATATATGAAGCTAAATCAAGTAGGAAGATGGAAGAGTATCGAGAGGCTCTGGAAAAAAGATGCATATGTGCAGGTCTGTTATTGCTAGTTTGACAGGGAGGTGGGACCTGATTTGTCCAGAGTTGCTGAGGTGCTATATAAAGGGGTGTCTGGAATAGGAGAGTAGGGAGATAAACTGCTCAGACATTGATTACACTATTGTTGTGGCACCTGGCCTTACCAATTATTTGTTCACAGAAGAAATAATAGCTCTTATATGCATTCATATAATTTATAATTCATATAAATTATAATATAATTCGTTATATTATAATTTATATAATATAAATGCATTAATATAATAAACTTGGATTCATTTTTTGGGTATAATCAGAAGTCAGAATAATGGCCCTAAAACAACATGAAACATCCACTAACCAGTAGGGGAATGCAAAGCGGGCCCTATTCATTTTGGATTTTGCCAAATCAGGGCAGTGATTTGATTCGTTGATTTGGATCACTGTCCCTGATTCAATTTGGCCAAATCCGAAATCTGAAGATTTGATGCCGATTCAGAGAATCAGAGATCCGGACACAGGCACTGCTTTAAATGTTTTTCCTACATACCTCAAGGTACCAGGCACAGCTTGTGAGTGTTGAGATGCTGGGGTATATGGAGCATCCCACAGGAGCATAGGGGACCCTCCATGTGCTCGGCTGCAAACCCAGAAGCAGACCTGAAGTATTTCCAGTCCACTTCCAGGTCTGCTGGGGAGTGAGCTGGGGTGTACCCCCTGTGCCCCTCAGCTTGGCAACTGTCCATAGAGGGACCCCGGGTGCCCCTCCCAGACCCAGGAGGGACCAGTCACTGGGCAGGGAGGTGTGGGGTGGGGGGCACCCAGTGAGCTTCCTGGCAGACCCAGCATCAAAATCAGAAATGCTTCTGGTCCACTTCCGGGTCTGCTGCTGAGCATGCTGGGGAGCCCCCCCAGGCTTCTGTGGGACACTGTATGCACCCCACCATTGTAGCATTCATGAGCCACCTGCTACCTACAGGTATGTAGAAAAAAACATTTAAAGTTGTGTCTACATCCAAATCTCTGAATCTTTTCAAATTCATTCAGAGGGTTCTGATTAGATTTGGAGAAATTAAAGGGTCTTCTGATTCATTTCAGATTCAGAGATTCGGCCACTGAATTGAGTCAAATCTCTGCCGAATCAAATCAGGGACCAAAGCTTTGCACAGTCCTACTAACCAGGGGTTAACTCCTGATCCAATGCCCAGTGAAGTCAAGCGTGATAGGTGCCCGGTTACCACCAGTAAGAGCCAGAAAGTAAAATGTCCCCTTCCCCATCATTAACAGTACTGGCTTCTGGGTTTCTATTTTGCCTTTCCTGAAGCTTAGGGACTCTGGCTGAGGTGCAATGAGGTGCTTCCACCAGTAGCTAGACAGCCCAGAGATCTTGACTAAAAGTTCCTGCCCTGCTACTCAGGGTCATATCGATAGACAAATTTGGAGTCAGGATGGAGTTTTTCTTCTAGGTCAGATTGGTAAAAAGCATGGCGGGGGGTTTGGGCAGGTGGGATGGGTAGTATCATGGGAAATGATCCTTTTCCTAGAATCTTCTGAGCATTAATTAACCAATTAATTCCATGCAATTGTCATGGTATTGCAGCAACAATACACTGACAGGTTTTTTTGTCTCTTCTGCTTTTACCTGCTGCATGTTATAGATACATAATATTCAGGTATTGTTCCTTGTAGTTGTATGTTAGGATTTCAGACTGGAATTTTGCAAATTCTTTGGGTAAATGGCTGCCTGCAAATAAAAGGGACTGGAACTGATGGCCCAGGAAGCACCTTTCAGTCCTGTTTGCTGAGTCAGCGGGAATTTGAGTTCTAGGTCAGGGCCAAAACATACTGCCCATTTTGGCACCCCTAGTTTCTATCCTTTGGCATTAGAGAGATAAATATAATTGGTTTGGAGTTTAGAAACTCCGGCACTCATAAAATGATTGAAATACTTTCAAATCCGAAAGTTATTCAAGAAGATTTCAATAAATGCCTTTGTAAAAGTTATTATTTAAAAGTCATAACTTCACATCAAACATTTATATTTTATTCATATTACACATGCATTTTCATGCATTTTATTTATTTTTTTTAACAAGAAAGCACATTTACATGTACTTCCCCTTTTTAAAATCATAGTGAATAAGGTTTAAAAAATACATACTTTCCAGAAAACACTTGGAAATGTATTGATCCATCTAACCAATATTTGTATCATTAAGAGAAACCTATTAGATTTTAAACTGAAATTTCATAGCCTTTAATAGTTTAATGTATTAATATTTCAATATTCTCTAACACACATTAGGTGTACCTTACTAACAGAAAGAGAAAACCAATACAGAATGTAATAATGAATAAAGTTCTTTACGTAAATGCACAGTAACTCATACATTCACATAACGTGTTCATTGAGATTACTTGACGCAACCAAGGTAACTACCCATTTTTTCTACAGTATATTTAAAAACAAAACAAAAACACCCAAAAGGCTTCTGCCATTCCCATGTTTTCCTTACTTTTCTAGAATGTCAGCATGTTTAAAATAGGCTTATCGGTCAGGTTCTAAAATATTTTCTTAATTTTATGAAGGAAGAAAAACCAAATATCGGTGCAACTGAAACAAGTACAGTGTAAAAGCCTTGACTCAGTGGAACTACTTGTTTGAAGACAGACCTCAGTAAAATAAGCAAGCATACATTTAGGACCCTTCAGTCAATTTTCAATTGCTTGAAAATCCAAAGCTAACACCAAAGCAATTTGACTCCATGGCCTCACCCATGTTTAAATATATAGCATTTTATATGACTTACATTTTCACTTTTGTTTCCAGAGGCTGTAAGTTGTCATGGTATTTTTCAATGTTATTCTCTACGTCCATGGCAAGATGATGGCTACACAAAAAGAAATAATCTGTTTTAACCTATTTCAGCATACCATTTTTACAGTAACTCTGACTTTACATTAATTTAGAAATTGTGATAAGTGTGTAAGTTTCTGTCTAGGGTGTAGATGCACCCTACCTCACTTAAAATATTAACTAAAGCAAGAATTAGAATTTCAAATCAGTCCCGACCCTACAATGAGCTCCATGTGGACTTCAACACAAGGCCTTTTCATTTTAGATGCTACTACAACAGACAGACACACCCAGGAAAGGACCTGTTGCCAATAAAACACTACAGCAATTATAATCCATATTCCTAGTAATTTAATTTTCATTCCAGAGACTACCTTTTGAAAAGCTGAAGTGTAAAATGAAAACACTTAATGGCAAGTTAATCATGTTGGTAGAAGACAGACAGAAACATGAAAAACAGACTCTTTGCAAAAAGAAGATGGCCAACAAAAGCAAGCTATATAGCATGAACTTTTTAATAAAACCATCTGCAAACACAAAAAGAAAAAACTGAAGATATTCACAAGACAGGTAAAGTCATCTAATGGGATGTAGGCTTGCATGAAACTAGATGCATGGTACAGACTCTGGTCAGAAATTTTCCAAGATTTTTCCTCCAACCTGCTATTATTTTGAGACCTTACTTCATTTGAACACCAAAAGTTTTCAGAAGTTATTCTCTCATAATGATAAATAAGAATCATTTTTGTGGAAGAGGTGTAAGAAAAATCTTCAACCTATTACTTAGCAAAAAATGAAACGTGGACAAGAAAAAAAGGATGACTCCGCATAAAGTAGAAAATACAGATTAAACTAAAACATAGTGTACATTTTGAAGCACTTGCCATTGCTTAAAGAATCTGTTAATGCATGAAACTATACCATCTTCCTCATATATGTTTTTGTATTTGTCATTCTGTAAATTACATCCAAAATACCAGCTCCCAGGATTCAGTCAATCCAGGTACTAGCTGTGGCATGTACATTCAAATTAGCCATTATCAGACTGTACAGTCCCAGTTGTACTAGCCAAAAATATATCTATTGTCAATATCCAGGCAATTTCCTGTTATCACATGTGCAGTGATATGGAAATCACTCCCAACTTTTCCATCCTTACCTTTCAAGTAAATATTTGCCATCATTAACTTGTTCCAAGGTATGCTGCAGCCTTTTGAGTTCTTCCTACAATGAGAGAAATAACGTTTCAGCATATCAACTTTTATAATGATTAAATGATTATATCATGGTAATGCCTAGAGAACTCAGCAAAGTCCAGGCACCATTGTAGAAGGCACTGTATAACAGTCCCTTCCCAAAAACATTGTCTATCTTGACTTTATCAAAGCACTTAATCTTTAGCTTTCTACCTAGCCACACATTAGATTGCTCAGCAAAGCACTTAAATACATACTTATCTTAACCATATTAGATGTCTCACTGACTTCAAGCAAGTACTTGCATGTTGAATTTTAAGCTCTGATAGACTGGGCCCAAAATAACGTATAAGACCAAATCCTGCATATGCTTATTATGGTTGAATAGTACGTACTACAGGGAAAAGTTCCTTCATATGTTCAGGAACATATACTGCATTTGCCAGTTTTCCAGATCATGCCAAAACAATATCTGACAAAGTCTGCATGCACAGCAGTCAGAAAAAGTGTTCCCCATCATGAGCATGTAGTACCAACAGCCATTGATCTATGATACCAACAACCTTCAACCTATTTTGGTTACCAAAGAAAATATTGCCTAGAGCATAATGTGTTATTAAAGTGTTTTGTTCCTTGATTTTTGCATTTGTCAAAAGTACTGGCTTGGTGGCCATTAGGAATGAACCTTTCATTAATCCATGGGAAAGATACGGCCCAGGAAGTGATGGAACAGACTTTCTCTCATTTCCCTGCCACTGCCACTAGCAAGACAGAAGAGGAATGAGCTGTTTCCCATGAGTACCTATTAGTGTCAAATGTAACAGATAGCTTGTGTGATTTAGACCCCTGAGATCAAAGTAGAGCTTGCACATGCCTCCAGAGATCAGAAGCAACAGTGGTGACACATAGGGGGTGCACAGGGGTGCATGTTCACCCCCTGACAGCACCAGTGCACCCCTTGACCTTGGAAGTCCATTCCAGAATATGGCAACCCTTACTGTGAAGAAGTTCTTTCTAACATCCAACCTAAATCTGCTCTCCATCAATCTGTGGCCACTGTTCCTAGTTAACTCCAGCAGGTGCCCTAGTAAACAGCATATCCTATTCCCTGCTGCCCACCCCTAATGAATTTATAGGCAGTCACAAGATCACCTCTCAGCCTTTTCTTGCAAAGGCTGAAGAGATCTAGATCCCTCAGTCTCTCTTTGTAGGACCTTGCCTGCAGGCCCTTGACCATAAAACTGGTCCTCCTCTGAACCCTCTCAAGATTCTCCTCATCTCTCGAAGTGTGGTACCCAAAACTGGACACTGTACTCCAACTGCAGCCTAACCAGTGCCACATAGAGGGGAAGAACCACCCCTACCTAGGGCAGTGTTGATCATGCATCTGCTAATGCATGATAAAGTGAGGTTAGTCTTGTTGATCACTTCATCACATTGATGATTCATATTCATTTTGGTCAACTATGACTCCAAGATCTCTTTCCACTGCTGTGCTGTTGAGAAGGTCATCCCCCCAGCCTGCAAGTGTGTTGATGGTTCTTTTTGCCCAGGTGCAGCACTTTGCACTTGTCTTTGTTGAACTGCATCCTATTTTGTTCTGCCCATTTTTTCCAACCTGTCCAGATCTGCCTGCATCCATTTCCTACCCTCTGTTGTGTTAACTTTGCCCCATAACTTATCATCTGCAAACTTGGAGAGAGTGCACTACACGCCCTCATCCAAGTCACTGATAAAGACATTGACTAGCACTGGTCCAAGAACTGAGCCTTGCAGGACTCAACTGCCCACATCTTTCCAGGTCAACATCAACCCATCCACCACCACTCTTTGGGTGTGCCACCCACCTGATGTGTAATCATCTACATCACAACCTGTCAGTTTATTTATGAGAACAAAATGAGATACCATATCGAAGGCCTTTTAAAAGCCTAGGTAAGATGACATCTACTTCAACTACTGTGTCTAAGCGTTTTGTGACCTGGCCATAAAAAGAAACAAGGATAGTCAGGCAAGATCTACCCGCAATGAATCCATGCTGATTTCCTTTCAGCATTATTTCCCCTGCTGGGCTCCCACAAATGTAATCCTTAATGATTTTTTCCAGTTTTCCCAAGGATAGAGGTGAGGCTAACTGGCCTACAGTTTCCCAGTTCCTCTCTCTTCCCCTTCTTGAAAATAGGGACCACATTAGCCCTTTTCCAGTCCCCTGGGACCTAATTGGAGCACCATGAGTGCTCGAATAGCTCACTTCTAACACACAGCTCTCCAACCTCGCAACCCCATCTGCTGATGTTGTAACCCCATTTGGAGTCACAACCCACAGTTTGGGACCTGCTAGGCTAGAGTTAAAAATTGGGTGGACAATTATTTTGGCTAGTGGGCCACTTAACGAGTTTTGGTGAGATGTAGAGAGCTGCACACATAAAATCTTTCAGAAGATATTATTTTAACAAGTTATATACAAAAAACAAACTATATACTAAAATCCAACACTTACTATAACATTTTAATTTGATTTCAAGAAATAATTTTTTTACGTATTGACAGTTTAAGCAGTGTATGTAGAGGAGATTGCGTAATGGCTCAAAATAGTTTTACTCTTCTATGTTATATATATGGGGGGACTATGTCAGGGGTGGGATGATGCATGGTGGGGCTGCCTGCATGCTGGGTCCCAGGAGCCAGTTGTGGGGTGGGTGGGAGGGAAAGGAGGGGGACAGAGAGCATGTGCAGCAGATCTCGCCCAGGCAGTGCAGTGCAGGTGCATTCCCCCTCCCCTACCATTTAGCCTATGGCTGCCCCTACAGTGCTCTACACATGAGACTGAGCCTCACCCACTCCCACCTGGAGCAGCCCACTGCACTCCCACCTGCACCCACCAACGGCACTGTCCCAGCCAGCGTGCACAGCTTCCCAGGGGGCCTGCCCTCTCACTCATTTGGTCACCCGCAGGTGGCTGCTCATAGCGCTGGATGACTGAGTGGGCAGAAGGCAATCAGCAGTTAGAGCTACAGCTAGAGCTGGAGCCCCACAAGCCTCAGTGTCTCATGTATTCAACATCCCCACACTTCACAATGGGAGTGGCAGTGCTTTAACTAAAGCTTGTTGAAAAAGCTTTAAAGCGCCCCCACTGCCATTTTAAAGTGTAGGACACTAGATACACAAGACACTGTGGATGCTTTAATTAGAGCAGCTCTCAGGAGATCCCCCTCCCCACCCTGAGAGCACATGTCAAGATGCCCATTATCAGTCACCCAAATAACCCATTCTCCAGTCACTAAGGTTTGTGGTAGAGCCAAAAATAATTTGTGTGACATCCATTTGTTTTTCTGGCTCAGCTAATAATAAGCTAGGGAGAAAAACATTAAGATGTAAGCATTCTAAGTCTAAAAACTTTACTATACGATTAAAGACAAACAAACACAGAAATATACTTCTACTTTATGCAAATTCGCATGTGCTTCAGTAAATGAACAGAATAAAACTACCCGCAAGGAACCATACATCTCAAGCCTTAAGGAATTTCAGATGCTCTGTTCACAACAGCCGAAGGAGTAACCTATATGCTTTACCTAATGCTTTACTGTGTATAGTAACTACAGAAAATAACATATTTTAATGGTTTACAAAGTTAACAGCTCTGGTAAACACACATCTCCCAAACTGTGCACAACTCTAACACAATTTTAAAATCAATGAAATAACCAATTCCCTCAAAACACGAAGATAAGTTTTGTGTGAATTTAAATATCAGCAGATGTTTCTTGCATAAGTTGGAGTTTCATAGATTTTTACCCCTTTTCTCACTGGCAATTTTATACCACATAGGTAAAGTATATAATGAATGAGTGTGCCCACTTCATACTTTGAGTAAAACTCAAACTCAAGAGCATCTCATCTGGGGTTAGAGATTTTTCATAACCCTCAAAAAAACTGTAACTGTTTATCCAGAATGTTATATCCCATAAGATATGCCACATTCAATTAAATTTGCACATCTAAGAAAAAGCTGGGAGGAATCCAATACATGTATATGTTACCAGCAAACCATTTACCTGATTTGATTAAGAAAAAGGTAGCCCCTGATAATAAGCAGAAAACCAGCAGGAGTTCTTACATTCAGCAGTTTCTTTTTCTTCTAGTACAGAAACATGCTTAATTTTCATAATTATGCAGTTTACCAGCAGCAAAATTTAGCCCATCTTTGCCATAGTACCAGCATTGTTCTGTTTTTGTAGAAGATGCTAACAATTTATGTTAGAAAAACCTTGAAAATATTCTTTAAACTCAAGCCCCTCACCCATCTAACTCACATTTCAGTTAATGGAGGACCTTCCTGTGTCATTTCAACAGGAGCTCAATCTGCCCATGAATTGAGCAAATGCTTAAAAAGCAGAAATTGAGTCTGACTGACAGGGTTTTAGCTTCCAAAGACTAAAAAAAAAAAAAAAAAGGTAAGTTAGATTTTTAAAATCCTATTACTATAATAAAATTGAAGTGTGATATGTAACTAGGGAGGAAATCTGTTCAAAAAGGAGATACAAAATATGATTTTTCAACCTGATTGTGCTTAAATTTCATTTATTTACTTGAAATATAAATCACTAACAATGAGCCGTTGAATAACTCTGGGCAGCCCTGTTGGTCCTCAAGAGACCAATTTAAGCCTCTGTATCGGGGTCAGCAGTGTATGGCCCATGGGTCAGATCCAGTCAACCAAGCTATATGGGACCCCGATATAGAAGAGATGCATCATTGCAACAGTTCTAGTGTACAGCACTGCCATGCGTCATTGGCTCATAGCAAAGCGTGTAGGATTCAGTCTGCAACTAAGGCCAAAACACAGCAGTGCACTAGGCATTGTATAAACAGAGCAGATTGTAAGCTCTTTGGACAGAGCTTGTCTATCTTTGATGATGACAAGACGATACAGGTAGATAAGAAAAACAAGGAAGTGAGAATGAAAACAGACAAATCCGAGCACATTTTTCAAATAGTTTGGTGCACAGTATTTGCCATTAGCAGCTGGCAGTGCTCTACAGCCATTCCAGTAGATGTGGCTATAAGAGATTTTTGAAGGACAATAAGGTGGCAGCTTTATAATCTTCCTGGGATATTTGTATCACAAGTAAGGGTAAGCATGGCAAAATGTGAATAGGAGCTTGTTTCTTTTTGTGTGTGCACTATGAATGTGTTTCAGCCAGAAGTATAACTTGGCAACCAGGGCAGCACTGGGGGAAAGTGATGGGGAAAATGAAGGGGGGTGGGAAATGAGCACTTGCCTCTTTATGCAGGATCTGTTGTAGTTGTGGCAACAATGCAGGCTGCTGCTGCTTCAGTGCAAGATCCTCAGCACAAGCTATTGCAGTGGCAGCAGCACCATGGTCTCACTGGGGGATGCCAATCTGGTGTCGCCTTTGAGTTGGTGCCCAGGGCTGGTACCCCACTGTCCCCTGCCCTAATTATGCTATGGCTTTCAGCTAACCCAGTACATATTTGTTTCTAAATGATGGTTCCTGCTGCAGTAAATAAAAATGGGAAGCTTCCTAAAGGATAAGTCTGGTGTCATGGGACTCGCAACCGTGCCTCAGTGGTAGATGCCTGCTTCTGTAATGGATGCTAACTCATACAATGGCTGTGCACCCCTGCCGAGGAAAATGGAACTGCAGCCTCACTATGCAGTTAACTGTTCAAAAAGTCCTTCCTATGCAACCACTATTTGTGGTTTGCTCTAGGGGAAGTGAGTCTCAGTTTCAGGGTCTTCTATAGACGTGTTCTTATCATTAAAATTAAAAATAATAAAAACAAAAGCTTCCCAAAACCCTGAACACAGACTATTCCTATAATTTAAAATTAAGAACTGGACAGGAGAATTTTCTGGCAGAAGTACTCATAGATACAGGTATCACTTGATAGCTTTTGGAGTGTGTTTTTGTGCTTTAATTCCTCTATAATTGAACATACCCAGAGAACCGGAAAGCTATTCAAGAATCTGTGAAGTTGTTTAATGTCTTCCGTCAGTTCATTCAGTTCAAAATGGGAAGTATAAATAGAAACCAATCAGGGCAAAGAAAGGAGAGAGAATGGACTTTGAATCTTGCTTATAAAAAAGGCTTCTTCCAAGGCCAGGAACGTTAAAATCATTAGAAAAGACAAAATAAGGAAATTTGCACCATGCAAGACCCATCTTTACCCTTCCTGATGTAAGGATAAATCAAAGAATTTTGGTTGCAGTAAAAACACTGCCATCATTATAAGCAAAACAACTCAACCATTCATACCCTCCTCTGCTTTCTCAAACAAAGTCTATATATTGTAGAACACCATGGTACTTTTTAGTCTTGTGCAAGAGGAGTGCACAGATCACATACCATACAACATGAAACAATATCATGGTTGTAGTCGATTTACTAACTTTCATATCCTGGTAGACTTGGAAGCATTACTGCAAAATATAGAAACTGAATTTTCAAGACAAGTTAAGTTTTTCCTCATAGATGCACACAACCTCACTACTACCTACCATGTAAGCAAGCAATTTGAGATGGCCTAGTCCTGCAAGAACTTTCCATTCTTGCTCCACATTTTACCCTGCTCAGAAGACTATCCTTTTTTGACATACGTTAGAGTCAGAAACTCCCTCAATTGTTCACCTCTGAAGTATGCTTGAACCCCAAAAGATAACCTTTTTGTTTCCTGAATCACGCCATTGGGCATTTTGGTTTCAACATATCCCCAAGAAACATAAGGTAATTTAAAATGTGAAAACAATTTGCAATTGCATTTGTACACAGCTGTAGGTAACAAAACCTGCTCAACTTACATAAATCATTTTTCTGTTTGACTTCATTTTATATTAACCTAAGGGTGAAGACTTAACGAAGACTAAAAAACAAAATTGGTTGTGACACTTTTGACTATTCAATCATTCAATTAAACATCACTGGACAGTCTTTATGGAAGATGTAATAAGGCAACTACAAAAAGGGGCCAGTAATGTTTGCATAATTTGGAAACATAGAAGACATAAAATCTATACTAATTTCAGTTTTGTGTCATTAAACATGAAGTATTGATTATTGCTCCTTGCAACAAAATTTATGAAGCTAGCTATGTTGCTGTGTCCACATAAAGTGATTCTGATGTTTTGCCCTCAGACCCCAAGTGCTGTAAATGATGGGTTACAGTGACAGCTGGGATGCTGTTGTTCCAATTCACAGCCTTAGGAGATACATTTTACAGATTACACTAGAAGTGACCCAGCTGCAAACTCTAACTTCAGAAAATTAAATTGGAAGAGATCCAAACTTCTGTTGGAATACCTAGTGAATTATAATGCCTTTTAAACCTTGTAATAATGTAAACATAGTGTAAAATTTACTGCAGTTTTCTTTCTTCCTCGACTGTTGAATATGGACATTAATAGTAATCACTGTATAAAAACGCAATAACGGCTGAGAATGCAAGCTTGCTTTTTTAGAAGCAGCAGCAAAAATCTTTTTATCCAGTCATTTTAGTACCTAGATCACCCATCCTGTTTATGTATTAACACACCCATCTGTAGATCTGCATTGATACTAACTTGTTATTGTACAAGTACATTATTTGAAAATACCGTGGCCTTATCATACAGAAAACTGCTTAAAGGACTTCAATCTGGAGACCAGAGGTGTCAAAGATATGGCCTTATCACCTAGTCTGTGGATCTCATACTGGATCTCACATTGCATGTAAGACTGGCCCACCTGATGCATGCTAATTCCTGGCCTTAGCCCAGTACACTCCCCATGGCACGTTGGGGCCAGTTTGGTGCATGTTCAGGGCCAAATTAATACACAGGCAAACTAGGCACATGCCTAGAGCCCTAAATTAAAAAGAGGCCCAGTTGTGCTTATTTTACATATTATAATTGAGTGAAAAAAATATTTGCCCATGGTCTACTAAAGGATTAATCCGGCACTGTACATGCTGTATGCTGTGTGCAGGTCCAGGGCTGCTGCATGTGTTGTATGCAGCACACAGGATCATTCCAGGGCAAATGCTGCATGCAGCACGCACGGGGTTGGTCTGACAGTCCAAACCAGGCCCATGCCACTCATCCAGCCTGTGGGGCCTGGTGTGCTTGATACTCCTGCCACAGACATCTCATCAGCATGACATCCACCAAGAAACACCAGGGATTAGGTCATATTTACATACCCTGCTAGCATGTTCAGAAGGCATTATAGGAACCTTATTTTTTCCAGTTACAGGGGCCTCATTTATAAAGCAATAAGGGGTAGGGAGGAGTCTTATTTCTATTCTTCACTGGGGCATGAGTATAGCCTGCTCTGCACAGCCAAATGCATGAGGGCACACATGTAACCCCAAATTACATTTCGCTAGACTTTTAGCTACCTTGTTTTGGACTCATACAGACAGAGACATTTAAGACTTGTTGGCCAATCTGACCAGATGAAAAGAAGCCAATGGGTAATGTATTTAGTGGAAAAGCCTGGTGTTTACCAGGTCTGCCACGTCCCTTGGCATCTGGTAAATTCAATCAGTGCTACATTGCATCACGCCCATAAGGGCAGCATTTCTCCTTGTGTCCAAGGGGTAAAAGCACTGCCAAACCCAGATTCAGAACTCAGAGATGAAGAAGTATTTTTGGTCCGTCAATTATTAGTTCATGCTCTATAGAAAAGAGCTGCACAAATCTTAAGATGCAGCAACTACAGCCACAAAAGCTGGATAGTATATATACACAGCTTCACCAAAAGGAGGAGGATTTTCCCCCCATTTATTAAAAAGATAAGAAGCCTCTAGTTTTCTTCTTTATATTCTGGGTTCTCTTTTCATACAGAATAAGTGTAACAGGGTTGCATTTCTAAGAGTGGCCCTGGAGCCCTCTCACCCCTCATTCTCTGGGTAATCACCCCTTCAGTTGCCTGCCACTCTTTGCTGTTACGTTCTAAATGAGAGGGAGGCTGCCCCACACCTTCTCAAGCTGGTCTAACGGCATCAAGTGTTTGTGGTTCTTGTCTTAAAGACTAATTGTGTGGCTCCAATCCTCCCCTACACCACGCCATGTGCCTCACAGTTGGTATCACTCCTTCATGCTCACCTAATCTCATTCAGCTCCTCTCCAGGATCTCAGCACAGTCAAGCCTCTCTATAGGCTCTGGACCTGATCTGGTCCTACACAGCCCCCTCTGCTCTATCAGACCTTTCCGGTGTCTTGGTCTCTGATTTCTCTGTCTGTCCATCTCTAGCTTACCCCCAGCTCTCAGATTTAGGCAGGAGCCCTGCTGCAAGCCTGGTGTCAGGAGCTCCACTGCTTGTGGTTCCAAGGCTTAGGCTGCCTGACCAGGTCATGGGTTTATAACTTAACCCTCTCCTGGTCAGGTGATGCCCTCATTAACTCCCTTCTACATCTGCTGACTGCTTTGCGGGCTGCTCCTCTTTTTAAAGTGACAGGTGCACTCAGCACTGTCAGAGTAAGGTTTCCTAAAGGGTTAATTGTTCCTTGTAGTAGTGCTTAAGTTGCCATGGTGATGGTTCATCAGCAGAGATCGACAGGGTTCTCTGAGTATCCAGGTCCTACACAGATCACTTATACAGGAGACCTGGGTACCTGCAAAAAGAAAAGCTTCCTTTCACGTTAAGGAAGGAAAGAGGATAAGAATAACCATGGCAGGGCCAGCAACAACAGTTGACATGCTGAGGGCATAGCACTGTGCTGACATCCAGGGAGCAGCATTTTACTTCATCAGACCAGGAAGTATAATAGCATATGACTGACTTAGTTAATTAACAAGAAGCAACCAAATGATTTACTCCATATAATTAGAGAAAAATAAGTAAAGGGCTTGGCACTAATTGAGAACTTGCCGTGAGGGGGGAATGACACTCTTGGCATGTTCAAAGAGGCGACTTAGGCACAGAAACATTTAGGTAAGAAAACATTTCTTGACTGTTTCTAGGCCATGGATTCCTTTGGGAAATAAATATTCAAATATTAAAGGAAATAGTCTCTCAGTGTCATTGGAGGGGTCTGTTTTTAAAACCAGTTATTAATATAGGTTAAAGAAAGACCACAGTCATTAAGATACATTACCTTCAAATATATATTTATGTAAAGAATAAGAATCAGATTTGCATCTCATCTGTGTTCAAGTAGATCCATTCAGTCTATAGAGATATACCCACATTTACACCAGGGCAGCTGAAATCAGGACAGAGGCCAGGTATTAAAAAAAATAATTTTCAAAACCTATCCTGTAGAAAAGTACATACTTATTTCAGTATTGCTGCTGTCTCTTGCCATGTTAAGTAACACTTTCTGGTATTACCCAGAAGGTCAATGTGATGTAGATTAGAACGGAAAGTTCAGGATCCACTAGAAACCACAAAAATTAGCCAGCTAAAAAGAAAAAGGTAAGCGGGGGCATTATTTTTGGGGACTTTATAAAAGAAATGTTAACTAAACCAGCTCTTAAATTATCAGAACAAACAAGATTTGTTTTAAGATAAATTCTGTCAAAGTGACAACTTACATGGAGCACTAACAAGAAAACTAATTATAAGTATTGCTTTCCTCCATTGTACTTTCATTCCTTACCATATTACTTTAGCAAAATGAAGAAGCATCTCAAGTTAACACCTGACAACTTTTAGACTCCAGTCCAGTTGGAAGTGTAACCACCAGGGTCTGTGACTAGGAAGGCTATGGCAGCTGGCCAATGGCTGCCATTCTTGCACTCCCTCTAAGTGGGTATTGATAGTGTCCATTTGTTACCGAGTCCAGTCCCTAGCCACTGCTTATGCAATGTAAAAGAGACCCAATTTACTATGGAAGAATTTCCCCAGAATAATTGCTATACAGAAGCTACTATGCTGTCTTGCTTCCTAGGGCATGCTACTAATGGCACAAGGAGTAGTAAGAGGTAAATCAGGTTCAGAAGGTGTGTATGCCCAAAGTGTTCATCCCTCCAGTGACTTAGAACTACAGGTTAGTGCACAGACACCTGAGTGCCCAAGTGGAAGCTGAGCCGCTTTGCTCCCTGAAATAACTGGAAGATGAAAGGGAACAAATGCAGCATAACCTGAAGTACAGATACATGCATATGCCAATGTAAATTACTCTGGGCCTAGAGCAGATAGATGAGCAGCTTATACTGTAGTAATAGGATGTAGGTGGCTATTACATAATCTCACCAGCGTGGCAGAAAATTAGATAATACCTTGAGTAAATTACTACCCTTGGATAGTCAACTGAAGCTGACACAAGCAGACATATAACACATATATAGGGTAACCATATTTCTCAAATCTCAAAATAGGACATGCCCCCTACCACCACCCCCAGCCCCCAATTTCTCCAAACTCAGAGCAGATATTTTTGACTGATCTTAGGGAGAGATTTGTTAACTATTCAAGAACTTGGCTGGAGACAGAGAAGCAGCCCAGCTTTTTACTAGTGTCTACCAAAGACAATTGTCCAATGCAGATATTTGGTCTGGTTCACTGAAACTTGAATTGGAAGTGGACTTGAGCAAAGATCTCCCTAAAGAGGTGCGAAATGGTGTTGGGGCTGTTGATATCTAGTACAGTGAGGAAAAAAAATCCCCTTTTTCTCCAGCCCTTTCATTTTCATGAGAAAGCTTAATGTTCAGTTGTGGAAGACTGCCGTCAATCCCCCACCAGGTGGAAACAATCAAGGAAAGAGTGAAGACCTGTATTGGATGAGTAAATTTAAGTTACTAAAGGTATGCTTTAACTATAACAACTCTTCCATCTTCTTTCTTTCTACAGATGAGATAAACAGTTGCACAAACTACAAAATCAGTGATGGCTTATGATCAATGCTTAAAAGGGAAAAAGTGCTTAGCCCTAAAATATAACATAGCCCTAAATACCTAACTAGATGACTTGTGGGGGGGGGTACTCCAAGTAATTTATTTCCTTCACTATAATTGTTGAATTTTGCATTATTAGAAAACAGAAACCTAGCAGTAAATATTTCACATTTTTTAAATTTAAAACTGTGCCTCCTGTGCTGCAACACTTCCACCTATTTATATATACAAACATATGCGCGTACACTCCTTAACTGCTCTTCTAATTTTACTTTCCATTTTATCTAAAAATAAGCCTTATTAATGATTTCAAGCAGTGTCTTACCTTTAAAGGGCAACTTCAAGATTTTTTTTTTAAAAAATGTTTACAAAAACATTTTTCATAAATAGCTTTTTTGCCAATTTTCCTAGAGACAATGCCCCCTGCCCCCCCCAAATTAATTGCTATAAAGTCAGCATTTTAATCTGACAAGGTCTGTTAAACAGAGTGTTAATTATGCCTCTGACAGCATACAGTGAGCCAGGAGAGGGTATAAAAATCAGGATCCTTAACACAAAGACAAGTTTTATTCACCACAAACATGTGCTTTGTGCAGCCATTTATGCAGCCAACAGAAGGTACTTCTGTTTAAACTGGACAACTTGTACCTGCCATTTGGTGTAATCTTAGAAACCACTGGAAGGTTTTTACTTCTACCCACTACCACAGAGATCAATTATCCAGTACCCAACATAACTTCCAAGTAGTATGTGCATATCTAGTGCAGAAGTTTATCACAGCTAAGGGAGAATACTTTTGAGGAGCTATGATAGCTGTTGATTACTGAATATAAATTCATGTTTTAAGTGCAAACACATTTAACGCAGCTGGACAAACGTAATTTATTCCAGTAACTGATGCAAACTAAAATTCCAAACAGCATAGAATAATCTATTGCCATTGGGTATTACCATGATCTCTGATGAGATCAAGGATGACTTTTCTCAGATCAATGGACACACTAACATTTCACATGAGCTTTGTACATAAGGGTTCTACTTTATGTATATACCTTGACAGCCCCAATCCTTGTCAATCCCTTTCAAGTTATGGAACAAGAAATCAGGTTTAAATTCTGAAATTAATTCAAGGATCTCTTTCCTCCAAAGGCAGTTACTTATGTGCCTCCCTAACAACTCTACCTCATTACTGCCTAACAAGAGTTTACTCTTTTGTTAGAGGTGATAAGTATGTATACACATTATATGATGTGTGCTTCCATCCACACATTTGTCTTTATAAATAAGACAAAAAAGTGGCAATCAAAAACCAAAGATGGTCCAAAGAAAGGAAATGTCATGTTGAACAAAAAATCAGGCCAAGAACAAGACAAAGGGCAGACATAATAGAAGTCTTTAAAACTGGAAACAGGTTACCCACTAATTAGAATACCACTGGGATAAGCATTAAGCATCACTACTGTTTAGTGCAAGTGACTAAGTGATGCTGTTTCAAGGGAGATTTCTAAAGAGCTGATAAATAGAACACTTAGGGGAACAGTAGCCATTAGGCAATTAACTCATGCTGTTTATTGCTTGTGTTTTCATTATTCTAGATACTAAGAGATACTTCACTCAATGAGTATTTTTTTATTTTATTAAGAATCTAAGTTTCACTTACAGGGTAGTAATTAGCAGGATTAATTTTCTTTAACATACACATCACACAGACCAACTTATTTTGTATGTATTCAAGTTGTCAGACTATTTCCTGATCTGCTTTGTCATTACTAATTTCATTTATGAGATTTCAGTGGTGTTCTACTAGTTCTTTTGGATGCCTATTTTTCTAGAATGTCATTGTGCCATGAAAGTCATTTTCACCCCTAAATTCCACTTCATTATGGTGAAAAGTCAGCTACAAGATAGTTGAGGTGGACGACCACTCTCTGTTTAAAGGTCAGCTTTTCTAAGAGTTCTAAAAATCAGCACGCCCACTAATATTGTCATTAAATTTGGTGTGCCCCAGGGAATATGCATAGCAGTTAGTGGCCCAAACGTGGGCTTAGCTGAACTGTTCCTAACATCCAACTCTTTTGGGGAAAAGAAAGTTTATTGACAATTGTACCAGTTTTTTTCTGTGCATATCTGGAGATCAAACCACCCCGCCACAGGCCACCTAGCTCCTGTTGATCACTTCATAATCTCAGCTCTGCCAGGCTGCTCCAGTTCATCTTGCCAACACCCAACACAACTAATGCAATAAATACAGCTGGAGTGCTTATTTATAATTCCCATTACTTTTTGCTAACTCCAGAGGTGCAGCATTGAGGTTGCATTGAGATGTACCTTAAATCTGTATTTCCTGGGATTTTATTTATTATTATTTTTAGAAGTCTATGTTTTATTGAATTTGATTTTCAAAAAGAGCACAAGATTTTCAGTATAGAAGACAGCCATAAGTCCATATCCCTGCCAATGCTTAGCATCATTCCAGATCTCCCAGTTGTCCCTGCTCCCTATCTAAGTAATAACTGACTTTTTGATTAGTGTTCATTATTTTCATATATTTGCAAGTCAGTTATGTTTTCTCATTCTTGGCTATCATGCATTCAAAATACAACCCTAATAATAGCTTCCAAGTCAATCCCCTTTACCAGTGGTGCTCAACATTTTTGTCCCATGGGCCAGATGGGTGGTGCCAGGCCTCTCTGGCACATGAGATGGATTTAGCAGAACCTGATACACCAGTGTGGAAGTGGGTATGGGACAGCTTGGCCCAATCCATCTGTGCAGGGTGGAGAGAGAGTGGCCCAGATGCAACCCAAACACAGAGGAACAGTATGTGGTCCAGCCCTAATCTAGCCCTGGGGACCTCGGGAAGCTGGGGGGATGGAGGGGAGCAATACTAATTGCCACTGCTCCCACTCCACTAAATTTCCCAACCTGTAGAGCCCTAGAAGCTGGATGCCATGGATCCATGTGTCACATTAAGCTCACAGACCAGGGGTTAAATACCACTGCCCTTCACTCTTTCTGTTCTATGGAACAGGGGCTCTCTTTTTAAGTACAGTATCTATTACAAACACAATTTGGAACAAGCAAGCTAAATGCTTAGGCAGTGTTCTAGCTCAAATAAGTATTCATCTCTCTCTTGTTTATTATCAGCATCTAATGACTCCAGGGAAAGACAAAGATCAAATTTCTGTTGCCTGGGTGTAAACCACTAGAATCAAAATGCAAGGAACACACCTCACGTTAGTTCTCCCACGTCATTCTCTCAAGATGCACCCTGCACCCTGCTCCATTTTCTGTGATATTAATGCATTGTTTTCTTTCCATCCTTCAGCTTTGCACGCAAGAAGGAAGAAATATATTGCCACGCTACTACAGTGCTTTATTCCAAACTTGCAACAAATTTATAAGCCTTGCACAAAGGTGACATGCTCCTCAAAGCCATGTTAGACTCCCTTTTAACATCAAAAAGAAGAGCATGTTATTGGTGTGACCAGGGCTTTCAGTAACACAATTCCTCTCAGAATACACAAGCATTTAACTTTTGTTAAGGTGGTGAAACAGATAGAATAAAATCTCATTAGATTTGTGCTTTTCCATAGTTGAAGTGCTGCTGAAAGCCACAGATACAGTACAGACATTGAGAAAAGGGTCCAAAAACAACAAAGGACTCAATTCACACTAGTAAAAAAATATTAACATAATTACAGCATCAGACCAAACAGAAAAAAAAAATAATTTTTAAAGGATTAGATTACACTACTGCAGATATCCAGTTGTAGAATCAAGGTAGGAAGGAGGAAATGAGTATTAGATCCAGCATGAAATACTCTGTCAGGGAGAAAAAACAGCTATAAAGGAAACACTAGATAACAACACTAATGGCTTTATAGCAAACAAGCTCCTCAATAAATGATTACAGGGTGAGATTCTATAGCCTGTGATATCCAGAAAGCCAGGAATGTGTGTTGTCTCACATAGGTTCTTTCCAGCCTAAAAATCACTAATCTGCAAAATGGATGGATTATTTAAGACAAAAAATGCAATAGTACACTCTTTAACTGGATGTTGACCTGCAATAAGATTAGACTGCAGACAATTTGCTCAATATGTTCATTCTGGAGTGTGTGGTACTATAATTAAATTTCCAGTTTAAAGTAATATAACTCAGGATTTCTGCTTAAATTTACAAATATAGACACTTATAAATGCATTGTCTTGCAGTTTTATAGAATACTTAATAAAATCTACAATCAGCACATACATGCGCCTTGGATCATTTTATTTCATTTATGCAAAGCACCTCTGTTTTGATACATAACTAAACGTATATATGTAGGAACTACCGTATGGCCTCTCTGGATATCACCATCAACTGAAGAACTGAATTTTAAAAAGGAGAGCTTGAAAAACTTGCTTGCGTTAGCATTTATGTAGTCTATGCAGGGGTAGCTCCCTCTGCCACTAAGGCCTTAGAAACTGCTAGGGTGAAACATGGCAAATATTTTACAATACTCAGCAAACATTAAACAGGTAAATTTTAGAATCACCATGTAGAGCAGGGGTGGGCAATTATTTTGGCAGGAGGGCCACTTAGTGAGTTTTGGTGAGCTGTTGAGGGCTACAAAGGTAGCCCCACCCCCCAACAGGTACCCCGCACCTTGGTCACCATCTTGGGACCAGAAGTCCTGCCCCTAACCCATAACCTTTGCCACTGGAAGTCCTTTCCCTTGCCCCTGGAAGTAACTCCTTTTGATGGGGGGGATGCCATTTTGAAACTGGAAAAAAAAACAACCAAATTGTCTACTAAAAGTCAAACATCTACTATAGCATATTTTAATTTTATTTCAAAAAATATTTTTGTCTTGACTTACATGTATTTGCATAGTGTATATAGAGATTGCTCAAAAATAAAGTCTAACTCTTGTAGACTGTCTGTGGGGGAGTGTAACCTGCAAAGATGGAATCAATTCAGGCTCTAGGGGTTTTTTTTTAATTTCTGTCCCTAGCTCAGGAGATAGAGAAAAAAAATTGATTCAACAAATGCATCTCCTAAATTCCTAGTGAAGTTTCTTTCTTTTTTTGTCACTTTCAAAAAACCCCCAAACCCAGCAGCTCTTTTTATAGCTTGTGAGCCTATTACTCCTAATGACAACAACAGCTGCCTGTTTTAAAACTGAAAAAGAAGATCAAATCCAATTTTCAACTTTTCAGCCTGAAGTTCTGTTTCTTAATTTTCACAAAAGAGAAGTTCAGTGAACAAGTTCAGGAAGTCAAGAGTTCTTATTTTTAACAGAGTCTGCATTTATAATCAGTTCTTTTCTACACAGCTCAGGGTGGTATCACACATTCACTTCCAACCATTCCAAATCATTGGAATATAGTGACCCAGGGTTTTATTAGATGTTACCCTTCCAAAGTATTAAATGAACTTAAGACAGGAACGTCTGCACATTAAGGTAGGAAAAATGAGTTAAGCATCGTCTAAGAATCTCAAACTTACTCTTCAGGCAGACAGCATCTCCAGCAGGTGTTACGCAGCTTGTGTTGCAGTCATGGGGCAATTTGTCATCCTCCAGCATACCAGGATGTACTACTCCCAACCCACCTCCCATGTGGACAATCTACACTCCCAAACTCTACTTGCTTGAATGGATAAAGAGTCAAGGAGAGATAGGAAGCTGTGAGGGACTGAAAGTTGGGCAACTGGATGGTCAGAGGAGATGGGAGAGCCACAAGATGGCTTGGCTAGGAGCTCCCAAGTCCCCTGCTTGCTAACCTTCTCTGGCTTTCGGATCTCCTGCAGCTGCTTAGCTCCCCTGCTCTCCCTGGTGCTGCGTCCATCCAGGGCAACAGAGAGAGTGCAGAGATCAAGGAGCAGGTCTTTCAGCATGCATTGCTGACAAGATGAGCAACAAGTGAAGGTTTCAAAGCAACTTGCTTAAACATGTAAGAAATTGGTTAAGACCCTCTCATTTTCCTTCTTTCTGAACTGCAGCACAGGCCTCAGAAGGGTGTAGTTTCCTTTTCCTCCTCTTCCACATACAGAAAGAAGGGTGGAGCATTGGGCTTAGGACTGAAATAGCAGAGGATGTTGCAGGTCTAATTCAAGCTGTATCTGAACTGTGGAAAGAGAAAGTGGCAAAGCCCGCTGGAAGGTCCGTGACATGAAAGGCACTGTGTACAGTCTCTCTTTAGTTGTGCAAAGCAGGAAGCCATACCCAATGAACACATTAGCTAGGGACATGCATAAATCTAGAACTCTTGGTTCAGAGATGATACTTTTTATTAGATCAACTAAGCAATCACAAAAAAATGTCTTTTTCTGCAAGCTTTCAGGCTCACACTCTTGTCATCAAGCTCAGGGAAAATTAAAGACGGGAATTTTTTAGTTTGGCTAGGGACAGACATTCAAATAGCCAAAGCCTGAACTGATTCAATCTTTGCAGGTTAGTCTAACCTTTAGTTGCAACTAAATAGACATTCACTTTTGGAAATGCAGGCACATGTCTGCAGTGGCTCAGGTTAGGAGCTGGGGGTGCTAGAGTAGCCCTCGCTTCCCTTCTATGGTGGTGAGCTAAGGAGAGGCGTAGCCAGGCCCAGCAGGACGCTGTGATTCTACTTTCAAAAGCTGATGCTATACATTTCTGATTTGGTTAGTCTAGAAAGATGCAAATTTAACCTGCCTTCTGTCTGACTCCTAACTAACAGCTAATTAGATGTCTCTATATAGCAAAATACATATAAAGTTACAGGAGTGTCATTTGTTGAGGTTATACTGCTTGGAAATGCGTATATTAGTGGTGGTCTTGCCAAAAGTGTCAACAAGCACAGATCCTTACCCACTACCATTAGCAATGCTCCACCCAACTTAGACAAAGTCCCCTACCGAAAGAGAGCAGAGTTTGAGTGTGTGTGCGCGCATGCACACAAGCGTGCATGCGCAACACTGGGCAGACTGAAGGTAGAAATGCAGGAAAAACATGGATTAACTTTATCACTGTTAATCAATGTCTGGCATTGTTGTTAAATAACTAGTGAACATCAATCAACCAACACCATTAACTGCCAGCTCCAACAGCTACAAGAGCTGCTGCTAATACAAATCAGCAACTATTAAAATTTTCTGGCCAGTAAAATACACCTTGGCAGTTCCTGGCACAGCTTTCAGAAAAGCCAGTCACTGTCTTACTGTAGGCAAAGAAGCAAATCAGGGACAGCAGGAAGAGCAGCTTTTTCCAGTTCTGAATTTGGTGAATCGAGGGGTGAATACATTGCACATAAGATTAAAAGAAAATTACTTTTTCTTCAGTGATGTCTGGAGCATGTAGGATTACTGTCACACTGGTGTGTGGCCTAATATATTCAGAGCATGCAACTCTCAGTAAAAACATTCATCAGGCTGTGTAGTTTTCCAATTTTTAATGCTGCTCTAGTACACTCAGCAGCTGTGATTGAAGCACCATGGAGGCTCTAGCCAAATCAGGAAGCTGAGACAAGACTCAAACTTTATCACTTCATATAAATCTTCTGAATTAGTCTTCCCACTCAGGATAACCTCCCCATATGTAACAATTGTTTATATGATGGAAGCTTTATCATCAGCTATACTATCAAGGGAGCAGTACTGAGTTCTCAAAAGGTATATCATCAATTCTCAGCTAGCTTCATGACATAGAAGTGCCATCCCAATCTGCTCCCATTTTCATGTATTTAAGGCATTATCAGCTAACAGAGGAGAATTTAAGCTCTTTAACACAGGATATTACTCATACAGCATCTGGTTACAGAACAGCCAATGCTATCGGCACATTCAGGATCTTCTGCACAAGTATACTTTGAAGATTAACACTTTAAACAGGTCATTAAGCACCTTTCCCACCATGTATGAAATATCACAAGTGTTCCCAAGTCATTATCCTCTCCTATAATTAATACCTTAGTAAAGTACGCAAGGAGCCTATGTTAAAGTGAGCTATAGCAGAGCTGTTGTTCATTATGTGACACCTGGGAATGCTGGTGGAAAAGCCCAGGGGGAAGAGAAACCGCAGCTTGATATTTTTAGTTTTAAATGGATCATGTGCATTTGTATGAACAATAATTCCTATATTATGAGCTACAAACCAACCTGTTTTTATTAGGGCCTGTGTCTTTATGTACATCATAATATCCACCGAATGGTCTTATGTTTACCCTGAGCATGAAAAACTGCTTCTCCATGTAGATAGTAATGAAACCACTCACTCATTCTGATGACTAACTGTGCATATACCCCAAGGAGCTAACCATTAATAAGAGCAGATCACATCTTTGCTTCTCAGAATTGGTAGCACAACTTCTGCTATACTCCCTCTCCCTTGCTAACTTCCTTCTAATTTCTTGCTTCTCTTGTTCAAACTGGGAGATAGTTTCAAGCACATGAAAGAAACACTTCACACACAGCATCTGACACTGTTTAGCCACAGGTACTGTTCACAGCTGCAAATATAATTTTTACAGAGTGGTGCTGAAACACTCCAAACAGAAAATCCTTCAAGCACTATCACTGCACTGTGCCCATGGTGAGTGATGCCGCTCATAAGATGCTTCAGAGACAATGTTCTACAAAGTTGACAGTAACAATAAAGCTTTGTATTTTCTATAGCACATCTAATCAGAAGGATCTGCCAGCTCTGTAGAAACATAAAGCCTTTTCAACATTCAGAAGAAACAAAATTTGCATTATATGCATTTTACAGATTGGCACAATCAAACTAAGTTACTTGCCTGAGTCACGTAGCAAATCAACAATAAGGTAACTCTATACAGACCTATCAAGTCTTAAGTATACATCAGGCCCCTTTCCTTGACTAGGGGATCCCACTATTGTTAACACTGTTACACCATACTAATCATCTATCCAATGCCCTGAGCAATTCCTCTGTGATGACTAAATATCTCTAGAATAGAGATAAAGCTGTTTGAGTTACCTTACAAGGACAAGACTGCAGATCCTACATAGGTTCACAGTGGTAGTTTATTTCATTTAAACTTCAGGTCAAAGTAATCTTGAAAGAGAAAAAAAAAATCAAAATGGGACCATTTAAAAGGCCCCAGTATTGTTGCCAAAACAGATGGTAGCAAAAGCAGGGGGTTAAATATAAAAGTAAAACAATGTAAAAGAGTGCTCTAGTCTCTTATTTAAATGGACTGCTCCTGTAATACTTGAGTAGTGAAGAAGCATTTATAAAGTGAATGTAGACAACAAGCAATTTCTTAAGCATCAAATGCCATTCCAAGCACATAATAGTCCTACAGACTGATTGTTATTTATTGTATAGTGAGGCCACTGACAAATGCTCATTTAAAAGGTACAAGGATCTGATGCCTGACCCCAACAATTGTGCCTTCTGTCATACCACACACACATGGCAGGATGCACAATTTTGGGATCAAGCATCAGATCCTAATTACACCCTACTTGCCAGTGCAGAGAACCCCAGAATCATGATCCCAGGCTTCACCTGTACCAGCCAGCAAGTTGAACCAGGTGTCCAACAATATTCTGGTTTTCAAGTAGCTCTGGGACTACACTGGGACTCTAACTGGTGGTGGCAAAGTCCCAAGAGTCAACTGATGATCAGCCGATTGTTGGCCAATATCAGCTGGGGCAATATTAGGGCCATTTGGAGCCTTGGTGTAATCTTGATCCACCTAACAATCAGCTGCTCATTGGACAGCTCTGAAGACTGCACTGAGGCCAGTTCAAGCCTCACTGTGGTCCCAAAGGCAGCAACACTGGGGCTGATTCAATCCCTAGTATGGTCCCAGATTAAGGCAGCTTTACTATACTCTGACTCTGATCATTGGCCAGCAGGGACTACATGGGTGCAGGTCCAGCTGACAATCAACTGATTGTTGGCCAGGGAGGATGCACTGGTTCGTGGGGAGATGGTTGGAGACCACAGTGCAGTCCCAATCTGCCACATGTTCACTTTAAGATATGATGAAAACTAGTCACAAAAATATTACACTTTTTTGTGGTTTGTTTCCATTTTTTGTGGTTCCAAATTACAACACTATTAACAGACTAGTTGTGTCTTTATTGTAATATCTACCAGGGACTAGATATAGAGTTTTAACAACCCAGGTCCCTTCAAAATAGAAATGTTACTATGGAGATGCAAAAAGGACACGGCACTATGACTGTCTATTCACTGGACTGATTCCAGGTAAAGAACTAGGGTTTCGTGAGGTATGGAGCAGAACTTTAGTTGCATGGGTTCTCACACAGAAAAGAAATAGACACACTTCACCTTCTACGCCTATGCTCCCCCACTTTGCTAGGGGTGGCTTTACAGGACATTGCAGTGACTCTGACATCTGAGGTCTATTTAAAATGGATAGCACAGAGTCTCAACTCACTTGATCTTCTTTCTGTAGTCTTCTTATCAAAGATGTGCACTTTTTAGTGATGCGTTTGTCATTGTCAACATGTGGAACCATGGTAGGTTATTAGCTTTGCATCTGTCATGTTGTACAAACAGAATAATCAAACACTATTTATCTTTCATAAATTTAATTGTCTGATTCAGTACAAGGTTTTTCTTTCTGTCACCTTACATAGGGTGTATTAACAGTAAGGAGAGAGTGAAAGAGTGCAGGCCATTCTCCAGCTGTATTAGACACTGTATTAGAATTAGATTGCCAATTCATTAAAGCTGAGACCTGCTGTTTGGTAAAACACTTATGACACACACCATATCCCATGCACAGTACAACATCACCTTGTTAAATATTTAGCTGCTTTCAAAAGTGATTTACAGAGAGAGTTTCATCTCAATGCAATCCAAAATGGCCAAAAGTAAGTGATAGCAGCTGAAATGCTGACATGTTCTTAACTTTTGTGGCACTACTGGGGACCACTATAATATGGAACCATACTAATTAGATGTGTAATAAAAACGTTCCACATGGCAATCTCACAGGTAAAATAATCTCATCTTTACTATACTCTGAATCCATAGTTAATGACTTCATAGCAGTCATTAACACAATTGTTCAGTCTACTGTAGTCTCTTTACAACCTGTTTATAATTTACTATGCCATAAAAGAAGATGGCCACAGATTAGTCTCAGAGGCAAATTACAGAACTATTCAGTTGCATTTTTACATCTTGGCTACAGTTAAATGAATCCTAGGAATATTATGGAAAGTAACAGGTTTAGGAGAACCAATCTCATCAACCCATCTAATTTCCTGTATAAAAATTAAATATAATTGCAAATTGTAGGGCAGTCTGTTCAATGGAAGAGAAGCCATGTGGACTTTTTTATTCTATGAATAGGAACAAATGGCAAATACTAAAATAGCACAAAAGATATACAAAGTTCTTTGATTTAAAAGGCTAGGATTTAGCTACTTAACAGCTTATGATAAATTTTTGCTGCCATTAAGTATTCAGGTTATTTCTATTATATAATTTGAGGTGGTGGTAGATGCTAAGCATTCAGTGTTCTCACAATAGCAGAAAGGGTGAAGGCACTGAACCTTGCAAAGATGTAATGTAATAAAAGTTTGCCTTTTCATGCATGTCTACATTTCAAGAATTAGCTTCTAAAATCCAACAGACAGAGGTTACGGGCAATGAAGTGCAGGATATTTTATATTATATTTAAAAATTATTTTTAAAAGCATATAGCAATTTCCCTCAATATTCATGTCTGGTACAGCTTTTAACATCAACTAATTGTTTAACAACATGTTATCTTTGGGGCCAACCCTTCACTTTCAACTACATTTATGAAGTGTCATGAACAATAGGGCCCCAATAAAAACAAACAAACCCACACACACTTATTGGCTTGACACTCCTACGCTTGCCAGCACCACGACCGAAAGAGATACGGGGGTCACGACTGACCACAAGATGAATATGAGCCACCAATGTGACACCACAACCAGCAAAGCAAACAAAACTCTAGCTTGCATCTACTGATGCATCTCAAGCCCCAGGAAGTCAATTCTCCCACTTTACTTGGCCTTGGTGAGACCACAACTGGAATACTGTCTCCAGTTCTGGGCTCCGCAATTCAGAAAGGATATGGAGCAGCTGGAGAGAGTCCAGAGGAGAGCAACATGAATGATCAGAGGACAAGAGAGCAGGCCTTATAAAGAGAGCCTGAGAGATATGAGACTCTTCAGCCTGGAAAAGCGCAGGCTCAGGGGTGACTTGGTGGCAATCTTTAAGTACATAAGGGATGTGCACTAGGAACTGGGAAAACCGTTCACCAGGGCATCCCATGAGAAGACAAGGTCCAACGGTCACAAACTCCTGGAAGACTGTTTTAGGCTAGACATAAGGAAAAGGTTTGCTGTCCAAGTCCCCAGGGCCTGGATTAGATTCCCTCAGAGATGGTGCAAGCACTCACTCTGGATATTTTCAAAAAACACCTGGATGCCTAGCTTTCTGAGATCATTTGAGCCCTGCTGGCTTCCTGCCCTTTGGGCAGGGAGCTGGACCTGATGATCTTGTGAGGTCCCTTCCAGTCCTAGTATCTATGAAATTATGAAATATCTGTTTGGTCCTGATGGCATTACAGAAATAGTTCAGGGAAAATATTCCAAAGAAGGACACAAGAAGCAGGCAGCTAACTCACTAACTTGCAGTAGAATTCAGGCACCTACAGCCCTCAAGCACTTTTGAAAATCCCATCATAAAAATATAATCCCAATATACAATGTTATTCAAATAAATTATTTCACAACATAAAAAATGAGATCTTGCTTCTACATGTTTACCCTTTCCCATTTATTTTTAGCTTTTAAAAACAATAAACCATATAGTTTAATAAAACAATAAAGTTAACAATGGAGGAAATAAACTTGTTATCAAATGGGGAGGAAAAAGGTTTTGCTCCAAAAAGAAAATAAAATATCCTCATTTTTTTCCTCTATCGATATCAGGAAGATTTGGAAATAGTGAGGTAAATAGCAATGGCATCTTATTTCCTTGTAATATTGGTACCTTCTGGAATTAGGGGGTGTGTCCACATGTGAAAGCACATGCGCTTGCAGCAGCTAAAATAGAAGTGGTGCAAATTTGAGCCAGGGCTTTTTGCCTTAGCACATGTGCTCGGACATGCACTTTGTTGTGGAGCAAATTGTGCCACTTGGGGCAAAATAACCCTGCCTGACTCATCCTGGATCGACAGCCAGGGGGAACTAGAGCCTAGGACCAGCACCTATGCTGTCCCCAGCAGTATAAGAAGCCACCCTGTCCTGGCCCCAGCAGTATAAAAAGCCGCCCTGGCAAGTAGCTCAGGGTTACTAGCTCTCAGGAGCTTCTGGGGCTCAGCCAATTGGTACCTGGGGACAGCAGGACTGCTGAAGCAGACCTGAGAGTTCCCTGCACCCTCTACCCACTGCAACAGTCTGGCAGTGAGTACTGTTGCCTGGCTGTGACCTTCTGTGCACCTCCCAGACCCAGACTGGGACTGTACATCCAGTAGAGGCACCTGCCCCTTTGGACCAGCTGCCAATGGACTGTGGTTGCAGGGTTGGCCTCTGTGTGGTACTACTGCCATATGTGCCCCCTGCCCCGCCATCTGGGCAGCTATCACTTGGAAGATGTTCTGGGTGTGGTGGCCTGCTTTGAACTGTCTAAGTATGTTCTCTTGTCTCCATTTGGCCAGAAGGTCAGCCACAGCCAGCTGGGTCCAAGGTGCCAGCTGTGAGCAGGCAGGGTCCTGCCACTGGTCTCCCTAGCAGGAATTCTGGTGTTATCTACTAGAAAACAGAAAAGTCCCTGATAAATAAAAATCCCAAGGTCACTCTATAAAATACCCCAAAATCCACGTTCCTCCGCAAGTAAAACAAAAGACCACTATAAAGAAAGAGCGAGAAAGAGCAAGAGAGAGATCAGTTGGACAATGTTTTATTGATATATCTAGTGTCAAAGCAAGTCTCTTATCATAATAAGAAAGTGAACTCTAAATACATGTTTCATGAATTAATGAATATATATTTTCTGCCCTCCCACAGGGGTGATGGTCCCCACACCGAGGTTACAGGCTCTCAACAGCGGCTTCAGCCCCTACACAAGGGCTACAGCCCCCCCAACAGCAGCTTTAGCCCCCCAACAGGGGGCCAAATGGTCCCCACAGTGGCTACAACCCCTCCTTCTAGGTCCACATGCCCAACCCCAGCCCCCCAATTGCTGTCCCACCTGGCCCCATCCCCCACCAGCTGCTGCAGTCCCCCTGATGGCTGCCCCATCCAGCCCCACCCCCCGCTCCCCCAGACCTCTCAATGGCTGCCCCACCCAGCCTCACTCCCCAACTGGCACTCCAAGGCCCCCATGGCTACACCCACAACCCCAGGCACCATCACTTAAAAAAAAAAAAAAAAAACGGAATAAAAAGCCTCTTACTTTCCTTAGAAGCAGTAGTGTGGGAGCTCCAGGGCCTGCTGGCAGAGCCCCCTGGGCATCACGGGGCAGCGGGGGTGCAGCAGGGTCTGAGCTGGAGCCACTGGGACTGTCACCCTGCCCTGCACTGTGCAGGTGGGGCCCCAGGCAGCCATCCAACTGCTGGTAAGTGCCGGGGGGATGTTTGTTTTTTTTAACTATGCGGTAGGGGGGCAGGGATTGGGGGCTTGGGGGGATGGGGCCAGGAAGGACAGGGAGTGGGAGGGGCTGTCGGGATACCTCCCATGGTCCCCTCCTCCCCCTTTCAGCTCCCCCAACCCCTTGCTCACCGGCACTGGAGCTCTAGTGCTGAACACGCAGCCTGGCCAGCTGCTTGTTTCAACACCAGGGCAAGGGGCCAACCACAGAGATGCTCTGGCAGCCAGAGCGTCTCCGTGGAGGACCCAGTCTCCGGTTGCCTCAAGGCACGATCCAGGGCCATGCCCTGCTCCGCTTTTTTAAACTTTGATTTCATTAGACCCTTGGATAATATCCAGGGTCTAATTTTCTCCCTGCGCTGCAGCACCAGGAACATTTTTTCATTTCTGCACATACCTGTTGCCCTCCTCAAAGGGGTTTGAGACGGGGCAAGAGGCATGTGCGCACTCGTCTGGACGTGCCCAGGGAATTTAGAGACATCTGTTTAACTGTTCAATGAAGGTCTTCTCCAAAGAATATAGACTGATCTGCACTTTTCCTGGACTCCTTACCAATGAGAGAACAAGGCATGATTGGCCCAGTTGTGTACAAGAAAGGAATGAGCAGGAGGGGTGAATGTAAGGAGGCATGGATGAGCTATCCAATATTTATAGGAAGCCAGAATGAGCACATTTTTCATTCTCCAGTTATTTATAGGACTAGAACATGGAATAATTCCCCTATGACAGAGGTACTCTCAGGCCTTTGCTGCTGCTACTGTCTCCCCAAGAGGGAAGTTTCACTTCTGCAAAATATTTCAGCTACTTAAGCTAAAGTTGAATGTCTTACGAGGGATTAGCCATGCTGGAAACTATAGAGAGAAATTTCTAGCTAAGAATGATTTCTGAACAGCACAAGGAATTAGGCTGAGCCAAACCTATGTTTAGTTTCATATCTTACAATGTTATTCACATAAACCTTCTGAGCATGGAGAAAGCAAAAAATGGTTTATATCACAGAGTGACAGATGAAGTCCTTACTCTCACAATCGCCCAAACCTCAACATTACATCTTACTCCCCTTTGTACTTGAACAATAACTTGTTTGCATCATAACAAGGACCATAACATTGCAGATTAAACTCTTGATTTTTAAGATATGAATGTTTTTGTCCATTCCTAACTGGGGAAATATCAGGTTTTGTTGAATACTTCCTAAAACCACTTGTTACCCACAGAGCAAGTTTTGTCCAAGACACTACAGACTTGCTACAGAAACATAAAAACATAGACCACCTTCCCAGCAACACACTACTAGCCACCATGGATGTTACCAGCCTATATACCAACATCCCACACCAGGATGGCATCCAAGCCTGCCTTACATATCTACAGGAACAAGATTACAACCCA
>JAGPOW010001918.1:458912-490345 GCA_030014935.1 Caiman crocodilus | reverse complement strand
AAACTTCCTCAAGCCCAGAACACACCAAAAGGATCCAGACCGTGCCAGGACAAGAAATGCAAAACCTGCCAACACATCTCCACCACCCCCACAATCACTACACCCCACAACCGAGCCATCAGCATCCCTGGATCTTACAGCTGCACCTCCAGAAATGTAATATACCTCATCCAGTGCACCCAATGCCCTGATGGAAGATATGTAGGAGAGATCAGACAACAATTGCGCACCAGAAGGGATGTACACCAGAAATCTATCAAAGTCAGGAACACTCAATTACCGGTGGGGGCACATTTCTCACAGGAGGGCCACTCTCTCTCCAATCTCTCAGTCCTGACCCACAAGGGAAACTTACACAGCACTTCCCAGAGACGAGCCCACGAGCTCCATTTCATCTATCTGCTGGATACTAGAGATCATGCACTAATCATAGACATTGGATTTTTGATACATTATAATGTAGCTGGCAACTGCCTCCCCAGCCCAGCCCTTGGCTTCCTTACTTTTCATTTCATCCAGGAGGAGCGCACACCAACTGCTGCAGCTTCCTTAGCCTGATGAAGGATTTTTGAACCCGAAAGCTTGCTTAATAACCATTCTCCAACCATTTGGGTTGGTCTAATAAAAGATACCAAATTCACCCAAGGAACCTTATCTGCCTTTGTCCATCCCTGGCATTTTTAAGGAGGTGTTATACCCATTTGAATGCTGATGCCTTATTTTTGTAACCCCAGACAGGGATCAGCCCATATGTAACTCACTGCAGGATCAGGACCTAAATCTATTCCAAAAAGGACTCAGTAGTTAATAACCTGCTCTGGATCAAGACTTTACCAAGACTCAGTTTTGTCTAAGCTCATACTTTAGGAACTGTGAGGACTGAAGCATGTTCTTTCAATCCCCGTGCTACCCACTTCTTTCATTACTGAATAGCTATATTTCCCACCAACTTCCATAACCAAGTGTGGCATTAGAAACGTTACCTGACAGAAGAATTTAAGAAGAACCATGCTGTATCAAACTAATGATTCATCTAGCCCAGTATCCCATCTCTGACGGTGGAAAAAATGGATGCTATAATTGAACCAAAAATATCTAGATTGACTTGTCTCCTATTCATTACCCTCCCTGGAATTCACCATTATTGGTTTAGAGATACCAGATATATCTCAGACTGTTCTGTTCAACACTTACTAATAGCTCTCTCATCCACAAATGTGTGTAGTCCCTCTTTAACCTGGTTATACTATCTGCCTCCACCAACTTTCTATGATAAAGAATTCCACAATTTAAATGCACACTACATAAAAAAGTACTCTCTTTTCTTAGTTTTCAACATGTCTCAGACTAATTTCAGTGGGTTCCTCCTAGTTCTAGTATTCTGGGACTTGGTGACTAACAGTTTCCTGTTCACTGTGTCCACACCATGATTTTATAGACCTCTACCATATCCCCCTTCATCCTTCATCTTTCCAAAATGAAAAGTCCTATCTTTTTTAATCTCTCCTGGAAGAGCTGAAATGACAATTCACTATCACTTTGAAGTCATTTGTCCAGGCAGCACTAAAATCTGAAGTTCTTGTCACTGTTGATGGAAAGTAAAAGCCACTTGTGTGGAGGAGAGGTACTGCATGCTTCAGTTGTTCCTGAAGAGTTAAAGTCTCATTTCTCAAATACTGCAGAATTTAAGAAAGATTTTTTTAAATGATCGGAAATGGTTGCCTAGCAACTTCATCCTGCAATATATGCTGCAGTTATAATTTACACATGCCACAGATAAACAGCAATAAAACTTTGCAAATCTGAGTAACAGCAATAGCTGCCTGCAATAAATAAGCCAAATGTTTACTAGCAGTTACCTTTCCAACCCAATACCTTCATACACAAAAGTATGCAAATTCACTCTCAGTGGGGAAAAAAAAGCTATTTTCTTCCTAAATGTACTTCAATCAAACTAATGTCTAGTAACTGGTGCTTATCAGGAAAAGAAATATTGATAGGCTTTTTTCTTACCTTTCCTCACGCCCTGAATGGCGGAGAGGCCCCACCAGCTGGGCCATTTGCTGCTGATTGGTGGCCACAGATTTCACCTCCGTGGCAATCATTGACAAACAACCCAGCCAGTGGGGCCCCTTTGCCAATCACAGGCATGGGGGCGGGAGGGAGAGTGAGCAGTGAAATGAAAAACAATGAAGGAGCTGCTGCAGGGGAGGCACTTCCAGCATGATTTATGGAGCTGCCTAACTATTTGTTGCCATGGTCAGACAATTGCGTGAAATGAGTTATAGCCATTCGAAAAGTATCATGAAAGCAAATTTCTAGCGCACAGAGACAGCAAAATATTTCCTGGTTACTTCTGTTACTAGACAATATTAATAAAAATTGAGCTAAAATGGTTTTAAAATAGTCAGCTGGTACAACCTACAGCCATAAATGGGAGAGTAGTCAACTTCCAACATCCTTACATCATGATGTGAATTTTACTGGTGAAGTTGAACACATGATTAACTGATCAAGGCCTAAAACAACCCAACTCTAGATAAACTTTCAGGGTTTGGAAGAGGATCGTAGGAAAGTAGGGCTGGAAGGGCCCTTACAAAGCCATCTAGTCCACATCCTGGTCAAGGCAGGATCTTCCCTGACTAAAGTGCCTCAGGCTAGTGTCTATACAACTTGCTTTTGAGAATTTCCATGGATGAAGATTGCACATTTTTCATAGGTTGTCTGTTCCAACATTCAGCTAACTTCACAGTCAGAAAGTTTCTCCAACTTAAATTTCCTCTGCTGCAGCAAGATCCTAGTCTTGTGCCCTATGACCATAGAGAATAGTTTATCTTGAACCTATTTATAATGACCCTTCAGATATTTGAATACTTATCAAATCCCGCTTCCATCTTGTCTTCTCTAGAAATAGTCTTCTCTAGACCATTTTTTTCAACCTTTCATCATAAGTCATGTTTCCCATACCTCTAATCATTTTGATGCTCTCTGCTGAAGTCTTTCCTATTGGTGCACATCCTTCTTGAAGTGTGAGACCCCAAACTGAGTACAAGACTCCAGGTGGGACTTCACCAGTGCTGAATAGAGTAAAAGAATCATCTCCCTTAATTTGCAAGAGACACCCCTGTTAGTACAACCCAGGATGCTGTTGGCCTTCTTTGTAACAGCAGCACACTGTTGGCTCATATCCAGTTTATAAATTATGGTTCCCTGTAACCCTCAGGTCCTTCTCTGCAATACTGCAGTCTAGCCAATCAAACCCCAGTCTGTATTTGTGAATGACATTATTCTTTCCCAAGTGCAGGACAGAATAATGCATTTGTTCTTGTTGAATTTAATCTGGTTGATTTTGGACTATTTCACCAGTCTATACCCTAGCCCTATGCTCCAAAATGCCTCTACTGAACTCCACCCAACTTGCTGTCATCTGAAAATTTATTAAATATGCACTCAAGCCCATTGTCCAAATCATTAAAGAAGACATTAAACAAGGGATGCCCTGGCATCCAGCTCATGGGTCAGAAAATGACAATGAAGGAGCAGTGGCAATTAATACTGCCACCTCTCCCCTTTCAAAGTCTAAAGCCCCATGCAGCTGGGTCAGGGCCAAATCAAGTCCCCTGCCTGATGAGAGTTGGGCTGCCCCTCCTCCAAGTGGCCAGATTAAGTCCTGCCATGCCTGCCCCATGCACCAGATTGGGCCCACTAGCCAGAGCAGCACACAGACATACGGGGCCCCATCCATATAGCTTGAAGGGCAATAAGTTTGGAACCACTATCCTAGAGAGTATCCCATCTGGGTCTGCACACTTGAAAGCATCTACCTTTTCTAAGTAATCCCTAACCTGTTCTTCTGTTGCTCTAAGCTATATGTCTCCTTCCCTTTTTCTGCCAACTGTGCTCCTCACTTGGTAGCTGACCCTATTTGAGAAGACTGAAGTAAAAAAAGCATTCAGTTACTTCAGCGTTCTCTGCATCTTTCATAATTAAACTGCAATCTGCATTCTGTAAGAAATCTATGGTTTCTTTGGTCTTCCTTTTACTCTCGACATACTTGTACAATCCTTTTTCATTGCCGTTATGTCCCTTGCCAGGTGCATCTCAAATCCTGGCTTGTCCTTCCTAGTTTTCTCCCTACATGCCCATGCAATACTTTTATACTCTTCTATATTAATAAAGACCAAGTCACCATTTCTCATGGGATTCCTTTTTGAGTTTTGGCTTATTGATGAGATTGCTGTCTAGCTAATCTGGTCTGCAGTTGCACTTCCCATTCTTTTGTTCAATAAAGTTCCATTCACGTTCCCCATCAGAGCACAGCTTGAGTGGGTGAGAAAAAGACTCTCATTACTTTTCAAGCCACAACCAAAAAACACAATAGGTGGGTTCAAAACTCCTTGTTGAATAAGGGACTGTAAAGCCTACAGTATTTTACATGTAAAAGGCTATCAAAAAGCATGTGCTGCTCCCTGTTTCAAAAACCCTCCCTTGTGTTGGTTTGGACATACCAGGGAAGCAGACCAGGACTAAGAGAAAACTTCCCTCACAACTAAGACCACTCAGTCCTGCAGGAAGATCAGAAGATTCAACTATTCCAAGTCAGAATCCAGAAAGGAAAGTGCGACATGTGGGGATGTTCTAGCTGGCTCCTTGGAGAACATGCACTATGTAAGTTGAGACCTATATTGCTGTATATGACTGCAGGATATCTGAAACCAAAGATTATTTCTTTGCTATTACTTCCTTCCTTAGGAAAATCCCACTACTCAGGCTTCTGCATTAGCATCTACTAAACTCTATCAGAGAATAGACTTTAAATACATATTTAAGTGTTATTATCCTGAGAAGGGGCAAACGTAAGCATGTGCTTTAGTCTTTTTATTTTAAAGTGGACCTACAAGTGAGAGCCTTAATTATTTAGCTGAAGACCTACAGCCAAGGATTTACATGCTCCTGCCTGAGTTGCATCAGTGTTTTATGTAGTAAAATATAATGCGCTTTTGCTCTGCAGGAACTCATTATTCAACTATTACCACCATGGTGCAGCTAACAGGATACCCAAGAGAGTACTGCCACACCTTCTCTCTCATTGCTTTGGGCTAATCCTAGACTCTCCCCACCAGGCTGCGGTTACATCCTGCTGCTTCTGCCACCTTATAGAATGCCCCAAATATGAAAGTCTCTACAGTTCTCCTGTCCAATTAACCCTGTGTTCATTATGCTCTCTGAAAATCTTAATAGTATTTTAAGATCTTGAAGGAAAAAATAATTAGAGCTGAGAACTCAGCTGTGGATCTGTCTACAGATCCAGCACTATGAATACAGAAGAAGGTCAGGCAGAGATAGGGAGCTGGTGCCTTTGTATATCAATTTTCAATATTATTTCTTAGCCTGTCTGCTTAGAGGCAGGTGAGGTCACAATGCCCAACAGATGGGTGTTGATGTACAAAAGGGAGGATGACAGTTATAAAATAATCTTAATTTGGCAAAATAGTTAAAAAAGATCATACAGAATATTTTATTCATTGAAAATAAGATGATGAAAGGCAACTTTATTGGTAACTGGAGCATCAATAGCAAGATGCTGAAACATTCAAGTGTAAGTTTTGTTTAGAACAACCAACAGGAAAATATTAGACACAGCACGTAGCCAGAAAAAGGAATTTGCTTCGGCAGGTGGTCAACTCATCAAAAATACTGGAGCTGGATAATTGCAACCAGAATTTGTAGTTATGCATGCTGAAAAGGATAATCAACACATGCTTCAGGGTGCAAACTGCTCACTGCAGGGGTCAGGAAGAGGTTTTCTTCTCTCTTTTCCACTTTCTAATATAAATCTATGGACGAGATCAGCTACATGCATAGGGGGAAACAAAGTGTTTAACTTTCCTGTGAAAAGTCAAAAATTTGCCAGAGAGGCAGGAAAGCCAACGTAAGCTGCTGGCCTGATCCACCATATTCATTTAGTGTTCCTATTTGTCTTATACGATCTTTGGCATGTCAAGGTGCTGGAGACTCATGAAACTAATGCACAACATTTAGCTTTAAAACCAAAAAGGTATTTTCTTAACATCAGGCACTTCAGTTTCAGAGTAAAAGTACAGAACTATTTTCAAGGTTTATTAGCTCTTTAGTTACTACATTCCCTAATTTCTCTGGTTTATTCCCCCACAATACCTTCGTTTGCTATGTGAAACCTCAGAATTAACCACAAGGAAGCTACTTAATGTTTGGCTGATAGAATCCTACAGTATCCAGCAGCGTCTTTGAATAAAAGGCACCCTATAAAAAAAAAACCTTAAATGCAAACAAAAAAGCAGCATGTGAAACCACATGATAGAAGCTAGTTGAATTCAAGAACTGAAAGCAAAGAGCTACAGTTTATATGAATAATTCAAAAACAGCCTCAGACAAATGATCTCAGGTCTATATGGAAATAGTAAAACCTCTGGAGTCTGCAGCTCTTTTTATTATAGCCTGGTTCATGCTGAATACCTTTTTCTCTGGGGTTATTTTTTATTTTTATTTTTTATATCAATGAGCAGTCAGACAGGGTATTGAGATAACACTTGCACTAAGCTCCACAGAGAAATAAATTAATTTTATATTCATTTCTGACTTGTAAATTATTCATTAACATGGATCATGCAGTTGAATAAAAATTAAAAATTAGCAAATTAGTTTTCATTTGTTTCTGTTAATTATTTAGTGTTCTCCCATTTTACTAGAAAACACATACATAAAGATTAGTCTTGTTCTGAAGATTTGTGTTGGTTCCCTAGATAACATACAAATTAGCACTGCTATGGCTACTTTTATATTACGTTTTCAGAAATAGGATTCCAGTGCCCAGACTGACTAACACATTGTAGCATATAGTATATTTCTAAATTACAGAAGTGCCTTTGGATATTGTTCACCAACATTATGAAAAAAATTGGTTTTTAGGGCTTTATTTATAGAGGAACTAGAAGTTTCAATAATCTTTTCCATCACCCATTAAAAATTAACATGCTGCTCCCCAAAGCGTTCCTTATCAATCTTTTATTCAGCAGCATACTTAGCTTTCCAGTGAATGTTGAGAACATTTCTGCTACATGTTGAGAAAGCTTTACCCTTCAAATTAAGATACAATCATCCTCTTTTGTTATCCTGACTTCCATATTTTTTTCTTCATTTTTAAGCATGTATTATAAAACCATCCATACAAAAGTTTTGAGTATTAGTCACTACCATAACAAATAAAACAGTGGCCTGAAAAGATAAGCTGTTGTGTATTCACAGTATATTTCTCAGGCAGTTTTTGCACATTTAAAACCCGAGACCATTAGGCACACAATGTCAGTTGTTTCCCTTTACAGTGTCTAAAGACAACTCTCTTCAGGAGCCCAGGAGTTTATCTTACTGTTGCTATTAATAACATGTTGCAATTCAGTGATGGCTGCAAATCTGACCTCTCCTCCGGCCTTTCTATGCATACCCACCCAGGCAGGTGACAGGCTGCATCTTTCCCCCACCCTGCATGAAATCCTACAATTAAAACAGGTCCCCATGTTACCGCACCCATGTACAAACTATGATAACTTACCTTGTGTGGCTGGGCTTAGCTGTCCAACTTTGGAAGCCAAGGCCAACGGTGAACACACCAGCCCCAAAGTGCCTTTACAAAACTAAGCATGGTTTAATCATGAAAACAGAAAGTTTTGAAGCACAACAGAAGATCCATACAACACATCTGTCTCACCTATAAGGCTTATAGACTTCGTTACCCTAAACACCACAATCTGTATAGTAGGGTTTAGTCTGTTCCCTTGTAGTCTCTTCTGTAGTTCCTTCCTATCCTTCAGGTATTAGTCATCTACCCCAAAGCTGTTTGTTCTAGTTCTTTCCAGTTGAACTCCACGCTCTTTGATGACAAGCCAGAACACTGCCCTCATCATGGTTAGAGGTAAAGCTTCAAAAGATATCAGCAAAAAGACATACATCCTCTTAAGTAACAGTATGCCAGGGACATATGCTAGTAACCCTGTGATTTACTGCCTCAAAAACCACCCCACATTATTCACAAAATATTAATAATAAAACAAATCACAATGAAAGATTAATACAATGGTACATGTCCACCTATTTATTGAACTTAAAATATTGTTGTTTTAAAAGCTTTTCAAATATAGGTAACTATTTATTTTTCCATAAAGTTTAAGTGAGGCTAAGCTTTACCCCAACCGCATGTTAAGATAAATAGTGGCATGAACTCGTATATAACAAAACAAGCATGTGTGCAAATATTATTAACATTTCTGGAGATATGATTCACAACAGAAAACCTGAAGTTATGGCCAAACACAACAGGACAGCTCTGTGCCCTGGGCAGTGGTGGTGGATGGAGCAGCATGGCTGCTGTGCTTGCCCCGCTGCAAAGGTGGTGACCAGGTAACAGCCCTACCTCAGTAACTGGTTATGACTTGTGCTTTATATTTTGACTTGGAAGATTAGGATAGAAAAGTAAAAAAACCCAGAAAACAATATCTACTTTCACATGAAAGAAGGAGTAGGTGCCACCTTTACCTATCTTCTCGTGACTTTATAGCTTCTGCATAGCTTTAATACTACTTTATTTGTCATGTGTACCTGTCCAAGATCCTCCCAGTTCCTAATCCAATGCACTCTTCAAATGTTGGTAACAGGCCACAACTTGTTAAAGTACAGCTTCATTATTCCTATATTGGCAGATAAGGTTCTTTGGGTGAATCTGACAACTTTAAGTTGGTCTAATAAAAGATATAGACTAGACTATAGACTAGACTTAGACTAACATGGCTACAACCTACATCCTTATTCCTATACTGACTCTTAAAGCTTGTTACAGAAAAGAAGAAAACACATATACTCAAACACACTGCTGGATACCTAAGAACTCCGGATTCAAAGTAAATGCTACATGATGTATGCAGCTCTGGGGTGCTGAAGATGGATTAACAACATAATCCAACAACTGATTAAAAAGCCTAGTAATGGACACCCTAACATGACACATCACTCCATTGCCCAATTCTCACAAACTTCTAGAAAATGGCTTAGCAGAACTTGTAATCAATAAGAATAATTTTGGACACAGTGGACATAATTTTGGGAAATGTGCATCTCATTTTAAAATTAATTGCCTGTAATTTTATTGTAATTTCTAGTAAATCCCTGCAACCTCACATTCTTCAGTGGGCTTGTACGAGCGTAGCTCTCTGAAACTTAAGCTACACTGCTGAGGATACACAAAAGGCATAGATTCCGTCTTGTTTTTCTTTAGCTAGCTTTGCTGACTCAGAAAAATAAAATGTAGTAAAATTAACTACACACAAGCAAATGAAATCCAGAATGTAAATATTTAATGAGTGAAAAGGCACCATACATTATGTAACAATCACCTTTAAAAGGATCTGCAAACCACTTTACTACCCTGAAGTTCTCCCCTTCCAAGTAAATGTGTTATCCTTTAGCTCAAAGATAAAGCTTCAGAACAAAAAAAATTCCAGTGTTTTTATCCATCTGAAATTAAGGGAATTAGTTTCACTGTGAGAGAGGGAGTAAACAGTACATGCAATAAATAGTGCTTTAAAATACACTGTAGATCTGAAGTAAAATTTACTTACTTTTATTGAAAACAGAAGTCTACTTTTATTTAGTGAGGTATTAAAAATAGGTTTCCTCCTTGACCTGTGCTTTACACAAGCAAAACAGATTAAAGTTACCATGAGAAACAACACCCAAGTGTAAATTTAAACTGTTGATTTATGATTTGCTTTACATACTCAGTCACACTGATTAAAGTATGCTTGACTAAAGTACACCAGGGGCTTCCTCACTGAATAAAGAATCCAAGCATTACTTTTACATCCTTTCCCTCGAGTTGGGAATGCACCATCCCTAAGTAAATCCTGCAGTTATGTTATTCAAAGCCATGTGACAAATCACAAATTCTCCTCTGAACCTGTAATGGAGGGAAACTAGAGAGGCAAGATAAAATATACCCTGTTATTTTCAAGCAAAATATTGTAGATATATTAAAATAAGGAGATATACAAGGTAGCTGCTGAGCAACCATTTATTTCAGTGGCAATATTAGCACCGACTCTGGTAATTGAATAGATCCTGTAATTCCCCCACCATGTGAAAGGCTGCTGCTGCAGACGAATGGTTGGGTATCTAATCATTTACATTTCTACTATACCATTCTTGTTCTCTTTCCAGGGCACTGAAATTGTACAGAGCCTTATCAGTACTGCAAGTTTCAACTCAATTTCCAGCTGTAAATAAACAATAGCTACTTGTACTATAATGCATTTGTCTGCAAACTGATCCGAGTGCTCCCAAACTTGTCACTCCTCATAGGGGTGGGGGAATGTCTGTTTTCAACGAACCTCTCAAATGTATTATTTCACGTTACAAAATTTTTCATACCAATATAAACATGTTAAATGACCAAATTACAACAAATCTTTGTTATATTTCACGGATTTAGATGGAGGTACCATAATCATGAGAACTTCTCCTCTTGCCCAAACCCAGCCAGACGTCTATTTGCAAACTCTTCAGAACATGAATATATAAAATATCTAGCACAATGAGCTCCCAGTCCATAAGACTGGGATTAGCATCTATATGGGCCATTTACTCCAGAGTCAATTTATTAGTTCCACAGTAAAACATCACCATCTACACATGCAGTACTATTATGATAGAGTAAACTATTTAACACTGCCATTGGATAGTACTGCCAGATGCAAGTACTATCTACATACAATGAACATGTAGACACTCGTGGGGCTGGCTGGGGCACAAGGGTGCTTCAGTGTGTAGGCTGCCTGCTGGCTAGCCCTGTACTGAAGCATCCTAGTGCCCCAGCCAGCTCCTCCACAGCATGTTGAGATAGGTCAGAGCAGTCCTGAGCTGGCAGGCCGACCCCTGGGGCCTCCTGCCAGCGGGGGCTGGTCTGCACCAGTTCAATGTGCTGTGGTCCCAGGCACATATACAAATGCAGCACCCAGGAGCTGTGGTGCGAATTGAGCCAGAGTTTATTCAGCTACATTAACAGCATGTGTAGCCACGCCCTACCAGTAATAATAAAATTATCACATAGCAGAATAGATTGATTGATTTTGCCAGGAATTCCATTCTGCCCAACTTTTCCCTGCATTTACTTCCTAGTTTTGAATGCATCCTCATCTTTACATATATATTTGTCCATATACCCAATTTCCATCTCAAAATGTCAAAGTGAGCAATAATCTCTGAGGTAGTAAAATGATTCTCTGGAAAGAGAAACAATGTAAGGCTAAAGTCAGTGCAAATTACTTTCCTAAGGCCCCATCTACACATTCCACTTAAGGCATGATTAACCACTTAAATCACACCTTAAGTGGTCACCTGGCCACACATTCAATCAGTTAGTGGCATGACAGAAAGAAGAATAAGCTACAAAGTTATTCCACAAAATATACATAATAACTTTGTATCTGCTTTCTATGACATGATTAATTGAACGTGAGACCAGGTGCCCCTATGGCTGGGAGCCCCATTAGTGGTCCACATGTACCCCCAAACTTGGGAGCTCCCAGCTGAAAGGGCTCCCAGCCACAGAAAGGGCCCACATCCCTTGCAGCTGGGAGGCCACAGCTGCTGTGATCTCCCAGCCACGGGGGGAGCATGAAGCCCCCCTGCACCTAGAAAATCATATGGTCTAGGGAGAGACATAAACTGGTTTAAGTGATCAGAAACTGGTTTAAACTGTAACAGAACAGATGTCCAGTGCACATAAACCAGTTTGAGAATGTCTGAAACCAGTCTGAGATAAACCTGGTTCAATGCAACTGATTTCGCTCAGACCGGTTTATGCAATGTCTGCCCCTTGCTGGTTTAAGATAATCAGACTCCCCCAGCATCCCAACATGCTCTCTGGCCTGGGCAGAGCTCTCTGCTCCACAACAGGGCTGGTCTTTCCTCTCTGCTCCCTAGCTGCAGCTCTCCCCGCTCACCACTCCCTGCTAAACAGGAATCCCCCCTCTCCTCTGCCTTGCAGAGAGGTTTGTGTCCATTAGCCAACCAAAAGCTGCCTACACTGCTGAATCAACAAGTAGCTGGTAATAGCCCTCTCTTGTTTTCTTAATTAGGTGATAATTCCTTGCTGGGCTAATCACAGCATCTTGCCAGGGTCTGGCCATACCACCCCACCCTCAGCTCAGTGGTGTGAAAGGGAAGGGAAGGCTGCTTTAGCACCCCCTGGCTTCTAGCCTGAGTCACTGCAGACATGTGCCTGCATTTCTGGGATGTCTATCTTGTTACAAAACTGATTTAGCCTAGCCAGGTTAGACTAACCTGAAAATATTGAATCAATTCAGGCTGAGGCTTTTTTAATGTCTGTGCCTAGCCATAGTGGCTATGGTCTCCCAGCTGCAGGGATGCATAAAGGCCCCCTAAGTCTGGGAAATCACACAACTGAGGTTGGGAGCCTGGGTCAGCTGATGTGACTCCTTGCTGCAGGAAAGCATGGTGCACCCCACACATAGCTGGAAGCCCCATCAGCTGACCTGGGCTACCAGTAGAGGGAACTTTTTTCTTGCTAGTGCAGGGGGAGCCCAGGGTCAATAAGGCATGATAGGATCTAATGTGTAGTCCACACAATCGCACCTTGTGCCCTGCATGTGTGGCAAGGCAGAAGGCACAATTGTCTGGATCACACAATAGATCCCATTGTGCCTTTACTGGCGAATATAGAGAGGCCCTAACTATTTCTCCTGAGACACCATGAGTTCAAGGTCTCAAACCTGTTTTTCCTCAACAGTGACATGCTGAAGTTCCTGAATCAACAGTGGGCAGTCTGGCTTCTGTTCACTTTTCAACTAATCCAATTCCAGGCATTAGTAAATGAAACAAAACTGAGCTTTTAACTTAATTTTTAAATAATATTTTGATCTCAAGATGAATAAGGATATTATCCAGGTCTAAGAAGCAGACTAGACGTTAACCTGTCTGTTAACCTGGCCTAATGCAGTTAGCGGTGTGCCTTAGGAAAGTTACACTCCCATAGACAGACCAATAAGTAGGACCAGAGATGGGTTGTCACCAGTGAAAGATTCATGGTATCTAAACTACTGGGGTAGGGACAAAAGTTACCCAAACAGGTCTAAGTGATTAGAACTGGTTTAAGTCTGTAAACAGAACAGATACTTAGTGCACACAAACCAGTTTCAAAATGGCTGATTTGGATCTAACCAGTTTATGCAGTTTCTGTCCCAGACCCCTTCCTGGTTCAAGTTAAATCACAGTCCCCCAGCATCCCAGCATGTTTTGCATCGGGGCTGGGCTGTGCTGTCTGCTCCAGACAGCAGGACTGGCCTCGGCCCTCTGCTCACTAGCTGGAGCACGTTCACTCAAGGCCACTTTATCCCACTTTGTAATAACAAATGTGGCAGCACCGTGATCACTATTTTATAGTGTTAGAATTCTGTGGAAATTATTTTCGTGTTGGTCCAAAACTGAGACAGGGTTAAAAAAACTCCAAACCTCCCAATATTCCATATAATCCTATATAATATATTCAGCAACCATAATAAAGACACTAATTCCCATACTAGAAAAGATTTTGCAACTTCTTGGAGGCTTCAAACTGGGCTTCTAAGTAAATATGTATGCTATTGATGAATCAAAACACAACAAATACAACAACATTAATGAGCATAATCTCATTTAGATGCACATGATCTAAAGTGAGGATTTACTGTTTCATTATTCCTGGCTTGTTAAAAGAAAGGTTTTCATAATCCAGTATCTTGTACGTGTTTTCCCCCACCCTCTTCATTTTGTCTGTATCAGAAAGAAAATCACCATAGCAACAGTCCAAAATAATTCAGCTACTGTGTTCTGGATGTTGCTGCCTTTTTCAGAGGTCAGATTTCAAAGAAAGCAAAAGACTGAACACCTGCTGGATGCATGTAGTCTATATATTTCCATTAGCCTGGTTAAGATCACTGTAAAGAACAGAAAGATCTGTGCATTTTTAAGCCTCAACTGAAAACAGTACTCTACAGTTTGGAGACAGCTTTATATATATATATATATATATATATATATATATATATATATATATATATGCATAGGTGGTTAAGTGGGAAAATGCAAACTGCTCTGCAATAAATTAAGAAAATGAATTCTAAGCATGAATATGTAGCTTCTGTTCTCTTGGCATTTCAGATGTAAAAGAAAAAGTTCACCTATATTAAAAGTGAGTCTATGAAAATCCATTTGGAAATATGGAGTACAGGTACCCTCCAATACTGTAAACTGACATCAGGTTCCCCCATTGAAAATGAGGCCCATTAGCTTTATTAACATTGTATAAACAAAATAAACAAGCATATTTCAGATGGGCATTTTTTTCAGATTTGCTTAACTCATTAAAGACAAAAATGTGTTTACTTGCAGATACAGATTGTCTCTTTTTCACTGACATCCAATTACACTAATAGAAGGTTTGGGGGATGAGACTGGAATAGATGTTGCAGATAGATCATCAGGATGGAGCAGGAAAATGTTTTTACCTTGATGATTTTTACCTTGCTGATGACAATTCATAGTAATTTACTTAAAAAATAGTTGTAATCAAAGTGTTTTTCCCACATTTTATTCACTTTGTGATCACTGTCATGATACAAACTACTAATCAAGGAAGACAGAAAAGCAGGTTTTCTTGCTTGAGTTACAAAGTTTCATCAGGCAGCAGATATGTGCATGGCAGTCAGACATGATTTAAAGCAAGACAGGGGGTTGTGCAATGTTTAAGATGCAGCAAAGGACTAGCATGAGGCTGGCTATTTTTTGAGGCTCTGGCTCTGTCATACTCTGATATCACTCCTCTACCACTGAACTGTGGCAGCAGAGTCCAATCCATGAAAACACTAGGGAGTAATTCAAGAGGCCGAGGGACCCAAGTTTAAGAAACCTATAGCGAAATGCTGCCAATACTAAAGATCCTTAAGTTACCTAGATTGCATCCAAATGAAAATAAGCATACCGCCATAAAATAAGTCTCACCCCCTAAGGCCTACTTCACATTAGCCATGTGAACAGATTGGTACAACCCCAAAATTGCACCCCCTCCCTATGCTGTGTAAGGATAAAACAACTACAGGCAGTCCTCAGGCTTACAACACATTTGGTTCCTGAAAACCACATCTTAAAGTTAAAACATTGAAACTCAGAACCAATTTTCCCATATGAAACCATGTTATAAATGGTTCCTGAACCAAGGCCAGTACCCTATTTTCACCAAAAATAACCCAGAATTTTGTACTCAGCCAATTATACCTGAGTAATATAGCTACATTAATGTATTTATATTGTAAATAGCAACCATATGGGCAGGTAGCTGCTGTAGCTTCAACTTCAGTGCTACAGCGTCTGCCCTGTGCCTCCCTGCCAGCCCTGGCCCATGCCACCTACCACCCCTCCACCATTTATACCTCCTTCTCACTGCCACCTCTACCACCCTGACCCCACTCTGCTGGTGCTTTCCCTCCAGCTCCGGTCCTGCTCCACCCTGGGGCATGAAAGATATCACTGCTCTGGCCACAATCCAGCCATGCATCAGCTGTTATGGCAGCAGCTCAGATAAATACTGGATCTATTTTGAATGGACTGAGTATGCAAGTCATTTCATTTTTTCCATGGTCTGTGTTCAATATCTTACATTTTCATGTTTGAGAGTCAAGGAAAGATGCAAGAGTTTTGACTATAAAAGTTGGATGCACTTTGCCTGGAACATATTTTTGATTTGCCAGTATTGTAATGAGGTACACTTTCGAAGTCAAGTCACCCTCAGTATAGTGGAACAATTTCAAACATTAAATCAATGTTTTTTAATAGGAATTTTAATAATTTATTATTTGGATTACCAGAATAGCCTTATCTACGCTCTTGTGTTAATAACTCTTAATGCTAAGCAAACTAGCACCATACAAGTCATTTAAACAATTTCATGCCTCATATTTACAGTTATAATTGCAAAATGGAAGAGCTCATCCTTCGTTCTTTGAAAGTTCTATGGAGTAATTTCATTTATTTAAATAAATACTGATACTGAAGTTCATGAATTTCTATCTATAAGTACCAATTTTTCTAAGCAGGAAGTAAAGTTCCATTCTGTACTTTTAGAAATGTACTGTCTGCTATAATTTTATTATAAACGTCTCTTTAATGAATATGCACCCTGCAGCATCTTCATAATCTACAGAGAAACATAATATATTCATTATTTTACTTCAGTCTTAATTTGAAAACTTCAGGGCCATGTTTAGTGTCTCACCAATGACCTTCTAATGAAGCTATGGAGGAAATGACAACATTTCTTTCAGCACACTCTGCTGTGCTTCCACCTGTCTGAGCATCTCCCAAGCAGCTCTGTTCCTTCTTCAGCCCCCTCTCTGGTAGCCAGCCTATAGGCAAGCATATGTAGCATGATGAGTGCTGCACTGGGGATGCTCCAAACTCCCTTTGTATCTGGTGACTTCTCATCCAGGAGTGGTGTAGTTACACCAATAAGCTCCATCTCTCAGCAGAGCACTACATTGTTCCCCTCTGAAACCTATTCCCTTCTGCTTTTTTCTGTCAAGATTTCTGCTCCTCAGGTCAGGTTTTATTTTTGGTTATTTTTTAAGAAAGGGTAGAATAAGATAATATCCCCCAAATAAGACAAACATCAAAATGGAAACCTCTTTAAAATGTTTGAGATGACTCTCAAAAAGTAGTTAAAACTGGACTAAAATTAGCCTATAGCTTGTTCCTGATCATCACATTTTGCATGGAAAGAGGTTATACACAAGAGATGCATTAACACCTCTGATGCCTACTGCCAGAACAGCTTGGTACTTCAATTAGAATGACGAAAACAAGAGAAGGCAGCCAGAAATGGATGAATAACTACCAAACAAAAGAGATGAGCCTTCCATCATACCCTGAAGGCTGGTCAAACTGTCCCTGATGGAAAAAGCAGAAGAGTAGATTCCAAGATGAGGAAACCTGAAACAACAAATGGAAATGTTCAGCAAGTCCAAACAAACATCTGATACATCTTCTGATCAAAGGGTATATCCTATTGCTTCACCTCATCTTCAGTGAAGTAACCCCTTCCAAATCATACTCAGAGGGTGCATCTACATCTGTGCTTTACTGTGGAGTTGACTAATTAGCACTGCAGTAAAGCATCACAGTCTATATGTGCATTGGTATTAGGGCACAGTAAATTAACTAACTCCACCAAAGGGTAGTACTCTTGGGGACAGTACTATCCTACGGCACAGTAATTATGTGTGCTGAAACACATATGTAAATGGCGATAGGGGCTGGCTGAGGCACGAAGGTGCTGAAGTGTGGGGGCTGCCTGCCACCTAGGCCCGCACTTTAGCACCCTCATGCTAAGCTGCACTGGAGTTTATTTTGTCATTATTTACTTAATAGCAAGTGTATATTCACCCAGAGAGACAAAAATAAAACCAACACCACCACCCAACACACACAGACCTTTTTACAGAAGGGGAAGACAAAATAGCATTACACACTGATGCCGTAATGGTGGGCTAGTACAAGGAATCAAAAAGATCAGATAAAAGACTGGTAAGGGCCGTCCCATCCAACTTTTCCTATAAAAGAAAAAAAATTCTAAACAGAAAGCAATTTATTTTATTAATCTGTCACTATATTGTACACTGGCATGACTTCAAGTAGTAATTCTATATACTTATTAGAAGCAAATTTAATCTTCTCAAAATAAAATAAGGATATGATTGCAATGAAATTACATTTTAAAGAAGAGAACTTTCCTTTGTACCATTTTCATAAAAATACAGGAGAGCAAGTAGTTTATCATAGAGTATATTTTGCAACCAAAGCAATGTTATTGTATTGATTTTTTAAATATAGAGTCACAACAAGCCCATTCATTTTTATTTTAACTCCAACTTTCAAAAAAGAGAAGGACTTTATTCTCTTTATTTGTCATTGATCTATCTGAATGCTGATATTAAAGTTTAACTCTTGCAGCATTTACTTAAATAAACTGAGGTAAGATTAACCCACATGTTGCCTGTATGATTTGGAAGGGGGTTACTTCAATAAAGATGAAGTGGAGAAGTAAGATTTACCCTTAGATCAAAAGTAGCAGATGTTTGTTTGGACCTCTTAATACTTCTTAATTATCATGTTAATAGTAAATACATTCCAACTTGCTACATTTCATTTCAGCATGAAAATCAATTGTTAGCAACAAGGTATATGGAAATGCATACAGATTGCATTTTACTTGTGAAAGTTACAGATATGGGTATTAGAAATGAATCACTCTTTCAGGAGACAAAAGTTATGTACAAGAGTTGTGTACATAAAGTCTGTTTTATTAGGATGGTTGCTGCATTAATTCATACAATGTAACCTGAATATCTCACTCGGCATGAGGTTGGATCCATCCACCTTTGCTTGAATTGCCCAAGTGATTGTAGAAACTGGCTAGTGAGGTCAGTGGAGAGGAGAACTGCAGGGTGGATCCTCTGGCCAGTCCTGGTAGGAGAAAAGCAAGGGGAAAAGCCTCTGGATTCCTGCAGGGGGGAAGTCAAGAAATAGATGTGGAATTGATATTGAACTGTTTTACTATATTTGAAAAATGAACCATGCCCTGAAGGAAGGGCCTGAAAAGACTCTGGACATAATGTTAATATTTCCTAGGCTGGGGAAACAGGCAAACCAGTGACACTGGATTTTCATGTAATGACAGGTTGCTTAAGTTCTTAAATTTCAAGCTGTTGAGTGGAGATATATGGATAGGATTACAAATACTCATTTTATGGATTCAGTCTTATGCTGGGTTTGTTATTCCCACCTGCAGTATCAACCATGTCACCTGTGCCTTGTGAATACTCTTGTGTAAAAGTGGGACTTCAATATTTACTGTCACACAAAACAAGTATCAGGAATCATGAAGTACACATTCCATCTCCTGATCTATGTTAAAGTTCAGAAGCGCCTTTAGGCAACGTTTTGTTTAATCAGTCACTAAATAGTCATGTGGAATTTATGCTTATATATCTGCATAATCACACAAAAGACAATACATCATACAAAGTGCTAACATGCACTGGCAAATAATGCTGAAAGAGCTCATGACAGCATGAGAAAAGTTGCTTTTCACGATGTGTTTTTCCTGTAACTATATAGGAGAATGATACATGAAAGGGTTCAGATGTAAGCTCCTAACATCCTGTGTAAAATCAGCATGCCCATCATGAACCAAGAACAGAAAAACTGGGAGGCGGAAAAGGATTCTTCTATAGCTTCAGAAAATCCTTTCCCTTCCTTAAAACATCCGCTGACACAAAGATCATTGCCAGGCTGAAACAAAGAAAAATATTTGGGCATTGTGAGTTGGGTCAATGTCTGTTCACCTTTTCCTTGACATTTCTTTCAGCACACAACCATACCATTCACAGACAAGTCAAATCATTTTGTTATATATTTCAGACCAAAGTATAGACATTAACTATGTTTTGCTCAAAATGCTTAAAGAAATACAAGCTACTTTAGGGCAACAGCATGCCTTTCCCTTAATCGATTATGATTCCAGAGTCCTAGTAAAGTGATAAGGGCAAGTCTTACCCCCATGTATAGTACATTCAGAACCCAAGTTTTACAGGCTAAGAACAGATAGTCAAAGAGCCCCAGGCTGAATCAAATCGATCTTTGCAGGTTTCTCTAAATTGTGTAGACTGAACTGGTAAGCAAGGGAACTCATGTTCACTTTTGAACCTGGAAAAGCAGCCAGACCCCTGCAGTGGTCCATACCAGTAGCACACCTCCCAGTCTGCTAGCTGCTGTCCAAGGCAGCCAAGCAGGGCTCATCTTTGATTGGGTGCCAAGCACATGGCCCCCAAACTCTTGTGATCCCCCCCACCAGGGAAGGAACAGTTCCTCCAGGTGGCTGGCTGGACCCCCCAGCCTCAGAGAGGGTTCCCCACCCCTTGCAAAATCCTGAGCCCAGCCCCCAGTGCAGAGGGAATTCCTCCCCCTCTCTCCCCCCTCCCCCCCCCATTACCAGACTTAATGTTAGACTTTAGGGTGGGGAAAGAACTACCCAACCCTGGCCTGGCACCAGACCCCCAGCCAGGTACTGCCTGGCATGGGGAAGGGGAGTGGGAAAAGCCCACAGCAAGGGCTTGACTCTGCTCAACTGAGAGCCACTGAGAGCCAGAAGCTGGGCTGGAGTCCCCAAGCCATGCCCCCTCAGCCCCTGGGCCAGCTGTGGGGGGGACCTGCCCCTCTGGCCTGGTTTTCAATCCCCAGCCACATGCTGCCCAGCTCGGGGGGGAGTGAAGCCCACAGTGGGGCCCTGACTCCATCTCCCTGGAGCTGGGAGCCAGGCTGGAGTCCCCCAGCCATGCCCCCTCAGCCTCCAGACCAGCTGAGGAAGGGATTGGGAGGGAACTCATTCCCCTCCAGCTCGACACCAGACCCCCCAGCTGGGTGCAGCCTAGCATGCTGTGGGTAGGAAGCCTGCAGCAGGGGATTGACTTTCCCTGCCTAGAGTTAGCTTGGAGTCCCCCAGTCATACCCCCTCCCCAGCTGGCCTACAGGCTAAACAGGGAGCATGGCTGGGGGACTGAGTTAGCTGAACAGGGGGCATGCCTGGGATGCTGGTGGACTGAGTTAGCTTGAACCAGGAGGGAATCCGGGACAGAAGTTCCATAAACTGGTTTGACTTAAATCAATTAAGTCTGATACTACCTCCAACCAGATTTATCTTAAACCAGGTTCAGTCATTTTGGAAGTGGTTTATGTGCACTGAACTTCTATTCTGCTACAGGTTTAAAGCAATTTCTGCTCACTTCAACCATTTTATGTGTAACTTCTGTCCCTGGCCAAGAACAAGGAGTTATCCTGTTATACTACTGTCCTGGACAGATTTTCCAGGCCCTTTACTAATTCATATGTGTGTGCTGTAAAACACCTGAGCCTCATCAAATCAGGCAGGTAAGGCTCATGGCTTCAGTGTCCACTAATAATCCTAATAATATATTCTCAAAGAAACCTGGCTGGTCAGGAGGAGGAGAGAGACAAGAAGTCTTTGCTACAAATACATAAGGAAGGATGATCCATGGGACAGTTGTCAGGGATTGTTTTCAGATGTATTCTTCTGCTGGGACTACTGTTTAATTCAACTGTGAAAGATGCAGTATGGCTAGTGCTTGCAAACTGTGTTTGAGTGCTTGCAAATGTTTATTTGAATTTCTGGAAGGCAACAGCAAAACATACAGAAGGACCTTTCCTTTAATCTTCCCTCACAATCTCCACAGATAATCTGTTTGGTTGTGCTGAGGTTCACCTATCTATATTATATAAATGTTAACCTGTTTTTATCTTAATCCAGAGCTCCATGGCCCTCTTTTCCCTGAATAGAACAAAAGCAGCTAAAAATGCTTCCTAATAGAAGAGAAAGCATACTATTTACTGACAAGAGCCAATTTCATCCAGACATCTGAAGTCAAGTAATGGGTTCTAGATTTAGGATGGGCTGGTTCCAATATTAACATTCCCCAAAGCAAGACTGCATACTTTTGAACAGATATAATTTGATATGCCAAGAATTCCCAGCAAGAACAGTTTCCCCTCAGATATTTGTATTTCAAAGCCTTCCCTTCATTTGAATCTAAAATTACTAAGTGAAAGAAACATTTATAAAAAGCAAAAACCAAACTCCCCAAGAAGTTCAGAAATTATCATTTTTTTCAAAAAGCAAAATTAAAATCACAGTTGTATTCTTCTTGCACTATAGTTTTATAATGCTAATTCAGTCTTTTCTCTCTTTTCTGGCTATCATCTGCCATTTAAGCCAATCAGATAGATCACATCACCAACCCCCAGTGTTGGTCAGGGACCAAGGCCAGGACCACTCCCAGCATCCATGGTGCCTGCCCTGACCTGACTGGATCACAAGCCACACGTGGCACCTGCTCTGGCCTGCCTGGATTGAGACACGACAGGTAAGAAATGCCCACTCTGTTTGGTCCAAGGCATGTAGCACATGCAGCATTGGACCAAGAGTGGGGACTGCATCCGTGCATTTTGGAACTGATCAGAGCAGGCACTGGATGTGACATTTGGGGCGGGAGGGGAGACAGTGATTCTTGGGTCCCACTCATGCTGAATCTGGCACCAACTCTAGTCAGGCCAGGGCAGCTGCCCACAAGCCACTCATGTCCTAATCTAGCCAGGGCAGGTACCACATGTGGCACAGTCCTGGACTGGTCAAAGTGAGCACCACTGGCACTGGATCCAGCATGCGAGTGATGAGGAAGAGAGGGGTCTGATCCAACCTAATGGGCCAAACCCACACCATTCATCTTACCTGTGTACTCCCGGGCCATTCATTTGGCCTGTGGGGTGAGATGAGTTTGACATCTCTGCTCTATATAGCTGGGCATAAAAATACCATGTTATTTCTCTTGGTGACAAGAGACACAGTGAAACCATAAGACAGGCCCACTGCCAAATTTAAAATAAAGTCTATAGAAGCAAGCTATATTGATTCAAAAGCTGAAGAAGGGGTCAGAAAAGCTGGTTATACAAGGTCATAACCTTCCTTACTGTGAAGGTATGCTAAAATGTTATATAAATGTTGAAGTGAGAATGTTATGTTAATTCTATGCTTTGTAGCCTTTAGACTGCAGTGGTAACAGACTGCAACTGTCATAATCTGAAGATCTAGAGTACAAAAGGTTAGAGATGGGTGTTCATATGCTCCAATTGTCATGGATTCTCAGAATCAGGAGGTAAAGGTCAAAATCACTCTTTCCAAAGAATACTCCTTACAAGTGAGCAAGCTTTAACCATAAAGAAAGGTTAGATCAATAATGTTATGTAACCTCCTTCAGAAGCAAGTGAACTTTAATCTTTTGAAAGATTGCAAAGGTTCATTTATGGGTGATGATGTTATGAGTATCACTGGCTACCGGCAGCATGAGTAGCCATACTTTTCATTACCAGTATTAAGGCTTGGAACATGAATTAGATGTACTCTGGTTCTGATCACTATCTGTTGGGTTGACTTTTGCCCTGTGCATGTTATAGTGAATGGCTCTCTCTCAAACTCTTGCCCAGAGCATTTTTTGCTGCTATAAAATGCATGGTCCAAGGCTCCTTTTAGAGCTCCAGCTTAAGCATATCCAAAATGTTATTTGTACTTCTACAAATGTTTGCAAACAACTAAATAACATTTCTGTATGCATTGTCCAGCTTGAATAAGACAGACATTTATTTGTGATAGCCATTCATATATCATTATTATGTACCATAATGGAACCATTAAGACATTTCCCCAGATCACAGCAGACCAAATGATCCTTTTTAACCAGGAAAAATTGCATATGTTCATGCAGACAAGAAAAAATTGTCTTTTTTTAATCACCTCTGATTATAAGGTGCTATACACCCGGATAAGTCAAGAGTAGAATGGACATCTGAAAGCTAACACTAATAGGACACCTTTAAAAAAAAAAAAAAGAAAAGAAAAGATGCTGTTGACTACCTTAATATACACAATTTTTCCCCTTTACCTTTTGAAGGATGGCATGGCAACAAATCGCTATTTTACCATGAAAATGAACAAATAGCCCAAGCATATTCATGTTTCCACAAATTATAAAATCATCCCATTCAAAATATTTAGTAAGCATGCACTACAGAATGTACAAATAACTAATGACAACACAGATGGATGAAAATTACAGTTGAGTGATATGCATTTTTCCCACACAACATGGCACCCAAGCCTCAAGAGAAACACATTAAAGCCCACCATTTAATTTCAGAATAGTGTATGAGCATCATTTTAAGTCCTTAAGAAGCTGCCTGGTTAATGTTAGGTAACACACCTTATTTATTGAGTGTACAACTGTCACTTATAATCATTTTTGGCAACAGAATGCAACAAATATACAAATGTTTGAGTCTCCATCACACAAGTTTTGCCTCCAGGGTTTCAAATTGTGTGGTTAAAGGAAAATAAATGTATTTCTCAGATAGACTGCATACCTCAGCTTTTTGCCTACTCAAAAAGAGTCATTTTCATTCCAACCACATGCTCTCACTTGCACACTAATCATCTCCTAGCATACAGCACCTAGGATAGATGACCATTTGTTGTTACAACACAAAATGATACTGGAAAACACTTTTTTTCTACAAAAGATTGACCACTCAGAATGACCTACCAGGAAGAAGAAGTATATTGTGATAAGCAACAAGAACTTCGCCTAGGTACAGACATTACACCTACTGTGCTATAAGCATGCAGAAAATGCTCTATAGCTGTAACAGAACAGATATTCACAGCTCACAGAGTGCTTTAAAAATAACACATCACACTCTGAGTTAACCCTCAATGGATGTGCTATCAGATGAAAGCACTTTAGGTTAGAGAGCTTTTTTCAATGTCTGTGCCACATGCCATCAGGTGTTAAGCTAGGTCACATTCACTAGCATTCCAGGGGCCTCCTGCAAGGCAGCGTACTCATTTTGGGCACAGTTTATATGCTGTGCCTGAGCGCTGAGCTGGTCCTGCACCATCAGCTGTCACTGACCTGAGTCAGTGACAACCTTTGATCCCAAGCCCACATCCTCCCTCTGACCAGCTGTGAGCCACAGCCTGGTCAGCAGGGGGAAGATGGGTTAGATGGGTTTCTGTTCCCACAGCTGCCCCTTGACCCCTGGGGTTCACCACAACCTGGCCACAACCTGGGATTACTTTCCCACAGCTGTAGCCAGGAGCTGCAGCACAGTGCCACTTTTCGCTATGCCAAGAACTCTAGTGGTGGGGAAAGGGGAGGGAGCCCCCCTGCCAGACACCTCCCCACGACCCAGCTTCCAGCTGGGGTCTTCGTGGGGACCAGGCTGAGTCCCCCCGTGATACTTTCCCCCAGCTGCAGCCAGAAGTGGCAGCATGGGGCTGCACTGCTTTTCCCTGCACTGATAACTCTGGCAGGGGAGGGGATGTGTAGAAAAGGAGCCCTGCTGCTGAGTGGGTCCAGCCTGGCCCCCACCAAGACCTCAGCTGGGAAGCAATGAGAGGGGCACCAAGCAAGTGGGGCTCCTTTTGTACTGCTCCCATCCCCACCAGAGTTACCAGCACAGCAAAAAGCAGCACAGACCTATACTGCTGTTTCTGGCTGCAGCTGGTGGAAAGGAGCCTTGAGTGAAGGAGTGGGGTATATTTCTCTGTGTCGAGGAAGGGTGCTGTTAATTCAGTTCTTCCATCACATATTTTACTTTATGTAAGCATTTAAAACTGATTGTGTGCTCTCTGCAAAATGCAACAAAAAATGAAGAGTCTCTTCCCAGAGAAGCAGATTCAAAAGGCAGGGCTCACTAGGAACCATCAGATTTAAAAATCAGATGTGATGTTGACTAATCATAAAAAATTATAAGCAAAACACACTTTTTTTTTTTTTAAACACAAAACACAGATGATCAAGTGATTCAAAACCTTCATCAATCCACTGATCAACCTATAGATTCTGCTTTATTCTTTATAGATTTTTCCTAAAGAATAAAGCACAATCAGATAGAAAGATTTGCCCTCAAAACTCCCATTTGACTGGCTACATTATGACTAAGCCTCCTTGCAACCAGATGAAAACAGTGATTTGTTATAGGTAGTTTTCAGTTCATGTATTATTTTCTACATAACATTCTCCCTGCCGTAAGACTTATTTTTTCCCTACATCATTCAAAGCTTCACACAGGTGGTCTCTAAAAAAAGCCCTTAGTTTTTAGTCCAGTAGCTCAGCAATGCAGGAACCTAATCCTACCCGTGTTAAGTGTTTGCTGGAAAGAACAAGCCTCTTAAAATATCAAGCTGCAGAAATGCTTTTGCTCACAGATTTGTAATTCCCAATTTGACCTTGGAAAGTGAAGCTGTTGTTGTGATGTCAACTCTATAGGAAGAATGATTGTTCTTTACAAGTTTTAATACAGTCTTAAATCCATGGTTAAGATCAGTGTCTTACAAACACTGCTGACCCATTTCATTAAAGAGCAATTTATTCAATCATAATGTAATGAGACAAGGCACTCCAAGCTGCCTTGCAAGTTATGAGAGTAGTAAGTAATAAAGTAGCTGTATAAAACATTTATCCCTAAATCTCTCAAATAATTAGAAATACATGTAATTGCATTCTATTTTTTAAATGGGCTATAGTAATAGCTCGTGGGAATACAATTCAGTGACAATAGTTTATCATAGTAAGTCAGCTCAGTAGGGTTACAGTATGCTGAGTCTAAATGGGAAGCATTTGTTTCACTACTGCAGTGCAGCAGAATCTGATGTACTTTTTATGGGAGCATCAATGGTCTCCTACTGTTATTTTTTTAAATTAAACCCCATGCCTACTGAGTTAATAAGCATGCAATCAGTAAAATCTTTCTGTAAATTCCCAGTAATGGTACACACAGTATTTTGTCATAACAGATAATAAAATTTGACAAACTATTCTGTAATTACTATTCTGTTTTATACAATATTACTAGCACACTCAACATGCAACTTGATCTAATGAATGATCAATGGCTAATAATGCCTGGCATTTTGCTAAACTGAAATCACATAATTGCAACTGAATTCAGTGTACTCTTCTGATTCGTAATACTTAATCAGATTTGCTGAAAGGCCAAGAAGGATTTTTTTCTCCTCCTTTTTGTACCTAGTGAGAAGAACATGACATGCTGTCAGTTGTAGATCTTGCTACATACAGCAGCATCACTTTAAGATTGGCTATTGCATTACACTGTATGTGGGGCTAACCTTTCGGGCCTTTCAGAAGTTGAAGGGAGTACAGTACCTACTTATTAGGCCTGTGCAAAGCGGCTAGCATTTGCTTCGTATTCGGACAATTCAGGGGACAGTGATTTGATTCGGTGATTTGAATCACTGTCCCAAATCAATTTAGTCAAATTTCTGAATCAAACAGGCCCCATCCCCCGCCCACTCTCCCAGCCCCAGCCTCTTGGCTCTTTAAAAAAAAAAAATGCCTGGCAATCACCAGCTGCTCCCAGGCAGAAGGGGGGGGTGATCCCCACTGTTGCCCCACACTGCATGGGGGCTCCTCCTGAGCCCCCACCCCTTGCCTGCTCTCCGAGCCCCTCAATGCCTTCCCCACCCAGCCTGTCTCCTGCTCTTTATAAATAAGTGAAAAAAGCCCCCACTCACTGGCTGCTGCCAGGTGAGGTGGCAATCCCCAATGCCCCAAGCTGCATGGGGGGGGAGGCGGGTCTCTGCCACAAGCCCCCAGAATCTCTGATAGCCACTGCAGCAGCCAGTAAGTGTAGGGCTTTTTTTTTCCACCCCCCACTTCTAAATAACTAGGCACTGGGGCCAGGCAGGGCAGCTTTCGACGGGGCTGGGAGAGCATGTGGGAGATGGGGACTCGTGACACAGCCCCCCCATGCAGCACAAGGCAGTAGGGGACAGTGGTGATTGCCCCCCTCCACAGGCAGCAGCCAGTAGGGGCTTTTATTTTTTCTTTTTTTTAAAGAACTAGGAGCTGGGGCTGGGAGAACAGGCAGGGGTCAGGGGATGCTCAGGGGGTCTGGGAGAACAGGCAGAGGATGGGGCCTGGCAGGGGTCCCAATACAGTCAGTGCTGCTCCAGAATTGCTTCAGTCAGTTCTGGACCTGCATTACACATGGCACTCCGCCCAGGTGCTCCAGGGGAGAAAGTCTGCATGCAGCATGGATCCTGGCCCAGCAGGAGCAAGCACTGTGTGGCACACATCCTGGACTTTCCCTACATGGGCGCCACATGTGGCACAATCCTCAACTGGCCAGAGCGAGTGCCGTATGCACTGGATATGGCCTGGGCTGGGGAAGGAGGGCAGCTCTGTGAGCCCAGCCCTATCATTCATCCAGACCATGGACAAGTCCCACACAACTCATGGGTCAGCTAGGATTGACACCCCTGGCTTATGATCTAGAGAGAATCAAGGGGGAAAGGGACAGGGCTTTACCCCAATCTATAATTGCCAAGAGAGCTGTTCGCCACAGAGGTGGAATAAGTGACAAGTCATGCTCTATAAAAGGGCCTGGCAGCAGGTGGGAAGTCTAATAAAGCCAGGAACTCTAAAGCTGCTGACAGAAGTGATGTTTTGTCACATGATCAGCCCCCCAAAAGCACTCTGCAGCCATGCCCTGACAGAAGTACATGACTGCAAAATTCTTTAAAAGTGCCCAAACATGAAACAAATGACCCTTTATTACATGAGGGTTCAGATGAAGGTGCTCCGAAGTGGAGCACCTTCATTGACTTCTGTTAGTGCCTACCTGGGAGCAGGGCTAGGCTCGTGCATCCCAGCACCACCCCTGGTGCTGTCTTCAGGATGGGAGAGGAAGAAAGGGAAGGAGCTCAGTCTGGGGTTTGCCCAGCCTGCACTGGAGTTAGAGAGGTGTGGGGGCTCCAATCCACTCGGCCCTCTTTCAGCACAGGCTGGGCAAACGACAGACCAAGCTCCCTCCCCTCACTTCCCCTCCTCCCAGCTCTGGTGCTGTCTTCAGGAGGGGGAGAGAGGCAGGGCTAGAGGAGAGAGAGGCTGCAGACATGCAGCTGGCTCCAAAGTGTAGCTCAATCCCTCATACCTCACCCCCAGAGCCTACGGAGAACGTCTGTTGCATCAAGAGGGTCACTGTAACTCATGACGCTTTCTACAAAGCATTATGAGTTACAGTGGGGAGCTACATGTCTGTTGGTGCCCTGAAAGGCATTTTACTTTCTTTAGGCAAAATGCTTCCCCAGAAGCAACATTTTATTACATGTTTGTTAAGTAATATCAGTTATTGCAAGTGTCAGTCTACTACACTTACATCAAGCAGCAGCTTATTCTGGAAGAACTCCTATTTCATCATGAGTAAGAATGGTAGAATCAAGCCCTATACACGGTTGATGGGGGGCGGAGGGCACTTTAATTAAAGTGGCTCGGAGAGTCACTCCAACCGCATCAGAGCAGAGGTCTGTCATGTGTATAGGTGGCCCAAGGTAGCAAGGACTCATTTTGTGAACCTTTCAATAGATCCTTAAAGGATTATAAAAGGTTTACAAAAGGGAAATGGATGGTCCCAACAGTTCTTTCCAATTATTTTTTTCTTCTTGGTTTTTGTGACTACTTGGTCAAAGTAAGAAAAAGGAAGCATTTTACATTCCCAGAGCCTGTGCTTGTAGCCAACAACATTACTTTAACTGGTTCCCAAATGTATTACTCTTTCCCTGTTCTGTGGTCATACAAATCATTTCAGCCTTTTAATTTTATGTATATGTATATATTTATTTATATTTTCTTTTATTTATATATTTTAAAATTCCTCAAGAGTTCTCTTAGCTTATTTTTTATATAATTATTCTCAAAATACTGTGTTAGGTTTTCTAAAATTCCCCCAGCTTTTTCTTTTTTAGTCTTAAGCAGTATGTCCCTGATATAAGCTTCCCAGTCCCTTTAACTTGTTTCCAAGGAGCTATTATTAATTACAGCATAAAATCTGATTCTTTCATTCAAAATTCCTGTGTGCTTTGTCATTTATGTCATGTACAATTCAGCATCAATTATACCACCCTGCAACTAGTTATGTTTTTTGTACAGCTATCCATATAATAACTTACCCAATTTCTCTTCAATTTGCCCTTTGAACAAGGTGAAAGCAAGCTGGTCAACACTTGAAAGGAAGCAGAGTAAGATGGATCAGATATCTGAATATTGCCACTGTTTTCACTCCTAAAGGCTCCTTCCCATTGTTATCTCAGACTTACTTAAAAGTCTAAAATAAAGGACTCACACATTTACTAAATTGTAAGTTTTATTCATTTTTTTAATTATTTTTAAATAAAATAAGAATATATCCCTTTTCTAAACCTTGCTGCATTTAACATTAAATTCTATGTCAGTGAGGCACTTGTTTGAATTGCCATGCCAACCAGAATTGCTGCCTTGGCCCAACCTGGTAAAATTAATAGTTCAAGAGAGGCAATTTTGTCAGTTACTGGGGGAGTTGTATTCATGTTTAAATTTTTTCTTGTACAACAATTACTCTTATTTTGAAGCACAGCATGTGAATTTAGCACAGTTCCTACAGTATGATCAAAATAAAGTAGCTATAAGGAGTCTAGGTGGATGGTAGTTGTACTGTAATCACACTGTAATTTTAGGTCCAAATTTTGCCATCTTTCTACATATGCATTTATCATTGGCTGCAGAAGTTATACCCTTGCAGGATGGATCAGATCCCAAATTACACCCACATGTATACAATCTAGTCTCAAGTTTCTGGCTACCTCTAAAGCTTTTCATAGCACTTTCTATTATCAGCTCTTCCTTGCTGTTGCTGAAGTGCATACTAACCAGCATGTAGCTGGCCATGGTAAGCCAAAATTCTTCAAATGAGAATGAACTTTAAAATACTTATTTTAAGTCCATTAAATTGTACTGACTACTGTGGAAGAATAGCTTGGCTACTGAATAGTAGTATCTGAATAATTATTCATAGAGTGGTTGCTTGTTCAAGTGTTTGGTTTTTCTGTCAACATTTTCTCCCTTTTCAATAATATTCAGCCCCTCATATTGCCCCAACAGATTTTGTATGCTTAACATTTTCCAGATGGTGGATTCAGCGCAGACTAATTTACATAATTTAAATCTGCTTACTTGCATAAATTATATAATGAGCATGCATGCGCGCACACACACGTTCTCTTCTCAGATCCTACATGCCTCCCACTGAAGTCAGTGCGATATGCAGTTACACCAGTGGTTCAAATGTGGCCTCTCATACATACCAGAAGGGAACTGAGCTCTTCATGTCTGAAGTAAAACAAACAGATTTCAACTATCAGACCTATGAGGAATTTTACAGGTGTAAGAAAATTAACTGGGCATGATTTCCCTATATGCTATGTTTGAGTGCATTCCAAAAGCAAGATGATAACATGAAAATGAACTCTTATTTATTTAAAAAAGAAAAACTTAAACCAAATAGCTATTTTGAAAAAAGAAGGTCCATGAATGTGTGTGTTTACTCATCCAATGCACCAAATGTCCTGGTGGAAGATATGTAGGAGAGACCAAACAACAACTGTGCACCAGAATGAATGCACACCAGAAATCTATCAAAGACAGAAATACCCAATTACCGGTGGGGGCACATTTCTCACAGGAGGGCCATTCTCTCTCCAGTCTCTCAGGCCTGATCCTCAAGGGAAACTTACACAGCACTTCCCAGAGACGAGCCTATGAGCTCCATTTCATCAATCTGCTGGATACTGGAGATCATGGACTAAACATAGACATTGGATTTTTGATACATTATAA
>JAGPOW010001918.1:387017-458812 GCA_030014935.1 Caiman crocodilus | reverse complement strand
TCATCAATCTGCTGGATACTGGAGATCATGGACTAAACATAGACATTGGATTTTTGATACATTATAATCTGCCTGGCAACTGCCTCCCCAGCCCAGCCCCTGGATTCTTTACTTGTCATTCCACCCAGGAAGAGCACACACCAACCGCCGAAACTTCCTTAGCCTGACAAAGGGTTTTTGAACCCGAAAGCTTGCTTAGTAACTATTCTCCAACCATTTGGATTGGTCTAATAAAAGATATCAAATTCACCCAAGGAACCTCGTCTGCCTGTATTTACTCATCTAGCTTTTCTTTCAAGGAAAAATAAAAAATACACTAAGTGTTCCAAATAAGGCAACATAAAGACGCATGGTAATTATCTTCTTCCTTAGCTTTACTACACAAAGATTTTATTTGATTTTTTTTTTTAAGCACAAGAGATGGGAAATTTGAACACTATTTATTCACTTCTAGGACAGCTCCATACACTTCCTGGCAAATATTTTGTCAGTGCAACCCTTACAAACTAAATTATTCCCTACCAGTTGAACCAAATGTGCTTAGCATTTGTTTAGTAAACATACATTGTTAGAGCTTCAGTGAACACGGAAGAAAATGGTAAGCTATAACTGTGATTTTAGAGAAGTGATCAGAATATTATTCCAGCTGAGTTCAGAGGGAGAAGGAAGCTATACCAGAATCAATGTCTTTATTCAGAACTTTATACTTCACCCATCCCAATATTCAGGCATGAATACAAAAATTATTCCACTATAAACTAATCAATAAATACTAGGCCTGTGCAAAGTGGCTAGTATTAGCTTCAGATTCGGCCGATTCGGGGGACAGAGATTTGACTGGGTGATTTGCATCACTGTGCCAAATTGATTCAGCTGAATCACCCAGCCCCAGCCCCTGCCCGCTCTCCCTGCCCCAGCAATGGCTGCCCTGCCCACCCCAGGTCCAGCACTTTGGAAAAAAAGCCCCAACTCACCAGTTCCTGCCTGGCAGGAGGCGATCCCCACTGCCTCGCACCATGTGGGGGGCTCTTCCACAAGCTCCCTGAAGCCGCTGCAGGAGCTGGTGAGTCCAAGGGTTTTGTGAGGTTTTTTTTCTTAAAGAGCCAGAGTTGGGGTAGGCAGGGCAGCCATGGTGGGGCTGGGAGAGCGGAGGGGGGGCGGAGAGCTCATACCAAGTCCCCCATGCAGTATGGGGCAGTAGGGATCAACCCCTGCCCAGCAGCACCCAGTGAGTCGAGGCTTTTTTTAAAGCACTGGAAGCTGGGGTGGAAGGGGGAGCAAGCAGGGGATGGGGCCTGGCAAGGGTTTCCCCCCATGGTCTCCTCTTCCAGCCCCTGCTTACCAACATGGAGTCCAGCTCCAGCTCCCTGCTGCAATGACAGGGGACTGCCCAAATCAAAGTTATCCAAATCTTTTCTGAAGATCTGGAGAGCTTTGAATCAATTTGGAATTGGTCTCTGGATTCAATTTGGATTCGGAAATTTGGCCACCAAATCGGGCCAAATCTCCTCTGAACTGAATCAGCATCTGAAGCTTTGCACAGCCCTAATAAATACTACTAGAAAATCCAGATAACTTCCCACTTCAACAGCATGTCTTTAAAGTCCAATATGGTCTATGCTAGTTTAAAACCAGGATTAAATCATGCAGGATCTCAAAGGCCATCCAAGCCTTGCCTCATTAAGCAATAAGCAGGAGACTTCCTTCCACCAAAAAAGCCCTATTTCCCACTTAAGTGTTGGCAAAGATAACAGTTTTCATACCTGATATTGACTGGAAAACATGGGATACAGCAGTTTGAGCTAGCCAGGTACAAAGCCATTTATAACTTAACAGTTTGAACAATGAGACCAGAAGTATCCACTAACTTTGGGTCCCCAAACAGAAATGCACAAGAACCGGTTTTTCAGAGTAGATAGTACTATATAGTACTATATTTACAATTGCAGCTGGGGTTGCTCAGCAGCTCTGAAAGTCAGGACCCAGAGTCTCGAGTGGGACATCTAGAAAAAAAAGATGCATCATGACCACTTCTGAAACATTTGATTTAAATGACTTGCCTGGATGCTGTGGCAAAGGTGGGGATTGAATCGCATTTTCCTAAGTAGCATTCAACTGTATTAATCCTGACACCATTATTTGTTATCCAGCAACCACTTGTCTTACCACACACCTTCTACAACAAAGGAAGTAGAGGCCCAGCAAACAGCAGCCCAGAACATTTGATTTGATGTACTGAGTGGGGGGGAGGGGAGGCTGTAAAGGGAGGGTAAGGTAATCTGGAAGGACAGTGACCGTAAACTACGCCATAATACAGATATGCAAAATTGCACAGATACCTTAATTCTGACACTCCCTAGCTTCTGGATTCATGATTTTGCAGCTTTAATAATATCAACATAGCTTTTTAATGTTAAAAGGAGCTTCTTTTAAGGTAGGTTTGCCATTGAGCTAAAGAAATACCTGGTAGCAACAGTCATCTGTTCTTCCCCAGAGATCAGCACTAGAGATGTGACACTTTGCCAATGGGTTTCACGTACATGTGTTGATGGCTGGAGAATGGTGAAACTCAGGAGTCGTGGGCTCCATTCAAGGCTCTAGACTGGAGTGTGGTGTAATGAACACTTCTTAAATTCTTAGGTTTGGATGGCTCCCCAAAGGTCGTCTGATCTCATGCTTTGCACAGATGTAGGATTTGTTGTTCTTAAATCCTCCCAGACAAATGTTTATCCAGCCTCTCCTTCCTCAGAAGGTTTTCAAGAGATTTCACAACCTCCCTAGCAGTTTCTTCCAGTATCTTACTGTTCTTACAATTAAGAAGTCTTCAGCTCATTCTCCTCCAAGCTAAACTCCTCTAATTTCTTCTGTTCTAGTCCTGTGAGTGTGCAGGCTTCTCATGTTTGTTCCAGCCTCTTTACTTGCCCTGTCCCAGTTCTTCCCCTCATGTTTCCATGTCCCCCCAAGTCAACTGACTCTTAGTTCTCTCATTTATCTCACGGGGGCAGGTGAGTGATCCACCCCTCCCAAGCAGTCCACACACACACCATCCCAAACCATCGCCGCAAACTTCTCACCCACGTGCCCCCCCACAAGTTCCATGCCCCCTGACAAACCTCACTCCCACAAACCCTACGCCCATCTATAAACCCCCCAACCCCTCCCAGAACCCCCTATCCCTTCCCTCCCAAACCTTCTCATCCCCTCCACAAATCACACCTAGCATGCTCAGCTGCCAAATGGGATGGCACAGGACCTGCTGGTGGGAGCTGCAGGGGCAACTGCCACACTGCAGCCCTGCCCTGTGCCCACACCAGCACTGGGACATGCAGCAGCAGCCGGGGGGGAGGTGGTGTCTGGTCTCAGGAAATACTTGGGGATGTGATGGGCTGGGAGAAGGGATGGAAGTGGCAGCAGGGATGTATGCAAGAGAAAGAGAAAGAGAGAAAGGAGAGAAATGGGGGCTGGGAGTGGGGGAAGAAGAGAAGGAGAGTCCTCCAAAAGCTGGGATTAGAGCCCCCTGCACCCCTAAACTACAGCTCTACACCAACAATCCAAAGGAATTTTGAACCCTGTAATGCCTTCTAATTAAATGAGAGAGAGTGTGTGCAAGCACATACACACAGCAAGGAATTACTAGTGCATAAAAGGGGCATAAAGTAAATGAAGGACAGTCTACTTGTTTAGGGGTTTAGGGTTGGCATATGCCCTGTTTGAACAGGTCACTCGTAAAAATGGGTCACCAAGAGGACTGATTTAATAACCCCACACCTTGGTCAGGCAGAGTGGGGAAAGTATTAACTGTAATTCACCACCAGCAAAGTCTACTCTCATTAACCAACTCATCAGATTGTTGAAGAAAACTGAAGTTTGCCTTAACCTATGAGAGACAACTACAGTCCTCTGACCCCCCCTAAGCCAGGTAAGGAATAGCCAGAAGCCCCATTCTGGGTCTTGTGCTCCTGTTAATCCGAAAAGTTAGTTCACATGAAATCCACCATATTCCCACATCTCTACATCAGCTAAAGTTATAATGAAAAATGGTCCTTTGTTCCTGAAGTAAAGGCTCCAGAGTGTGGCATGTCCTGTAGCAAAATTTCTTTCTTATCCTCAGAGGGGCACTCAGTTGGGCCCACAGCATACCCTGAAACCAAGTTACTGCAACACTGCTACTGGCAACAGAATAGGGGCGTGCGTCAGGCAGAGCACCCACACGGTGATGCCATGTATCAAACCAAGTCAATAATTTAGCTTGAGAAATCTCCCACTGAGCTCTGCCTCATCCTGTCTCGCTCATGGAAGCAGCAAACATACTTCTGCCAATTAAAATGAAAACATTTGAAACAAACATGCTAACAAGTGTCAAATGCAAACTTATTCACCTTATGAAGGGTCTCCAAATTTTTAGAACATAAGTTTGAGTCTCAAAGTACACCTAGTGCCAACCACTCACACAGAACACACGTTGCCCCGCTTTGAGCAATTTAGGAATGTAATAAAACAATTAATAATTAACATATGCACTATGTATTATGAAAAGCCAAGATTTAACATTCTTTTGTTAATTTGGCTGAGGGAAAAGATGCAATGAGAGAGAACACTACAATTTGCAGTCATTTGCAATGCTGAAAACAGTAATAAACTTCAAAAGTGTCGTTATTATATATATTATCGCTCCTAGCAAGCCTATGTCTTCAAATATTTATGCCTTTTATACCCAAGTTAATGCCTCTTAATTTTTGTAGGGAGAAAAGTAAATGTTTTCAGCCTTCTTTTCCCATTATATGACCATTAATCTTTCCCACCAGTTCAAGCTCCAGAAGTACAATACAATTTACATAGAGATCACTGGGTTGGGTAAGTCATAGTCAATTATAAATGTAGGATGTTAAATTACTTAATGCTTGTATTTTTAGGGTTATGATGGGCACCAGCACTAATCACTGTCTTAGACCATTTTATCTCTGTACTAAGAATACCTCTGTATACAGAGTTTATAGGGCATATCTATCATTGAACTCACTGCTTTGCTTATAAAATGAATGCAAAGTTACTCAAAGGACAACAAAACCACTATTTTAAATTAAAATTCATGTAAGAATATTCATTTGCTTCTAAGTGACAGCTTCTGTCACCGAGGTCTATATGTAATCGGTCCCCCCCCACACACACACTCACACACTTGAATATGTTTGCTGTCCTAATGATAAATCTACAGTCTATCTTCTCCCTAAGAAAAATTACATAGACTTTTCAGTATGCTAGTACTGCAGGTCATATCTATCATCCTCAGGCCTCTGTTTTACTTTTAATTACAACACTTCACTCAGGAACGTTACTTCAAGTCATAAACCTAAGGAGAAAGTAGGTTTTAATTTGCAGAACAGCAGTTAAATCCTCTGCTTCAATGACATTAATTTGCTGGTGTACTTCTTACTAAGCAAAAGAAAAAAAACCCATGAACTTGCTTTCATGATTTAAGTCTCTGAAAACTGAAGTTTTGCTCAGATTACAATACCTCACCACATACTCTCTATGGCAGGGCTGTCCCACTTCTAAGCAGCTGGGGACTACAGGTCCTGTTGGCCACACCAACAGGGGTCACTCATCACACAGGCTGTGCCAGCACGATACAATGGTCCATGCTGCATGGGTGCCCCCCCACACTTCACTGCACATACACATGCACCCTCAGGCAGGAAGTGGAAGCTGGAGGAAGTCTAGCAACCCCAAAAGGTACTGCAGCTGGAGCAATGGGGGGAGCAGCAGCTGGATGGGAGTGTGGGTTTGCTACAAATTAACCCCTTACAGGCTGCAGGCAGTCTACAAGCCACCCATTGGGCATCCCTGTTCTACAGTACCTCATATTAATCCAACTGTCCATAAAAGAATCATTTTCATATGGCATTCTGGCAGGATATTGCCTCAAGAATTGCCTTTGACAGACATTTAAATGAAACATTTCATTTTTCACTTTTACTGATTTCACAGCTAAGCAGATCCAATTTTTTGTGAAACCAAACAAATGAATCTGCTGATTCCAGTCAATTTGGTTGCTAAGTCAAGTACTGAAGAATAGATGTAGGAAGCATGTACTTTGCTATCCTAAAAGTTCGTTTACTTTTTTGTTGCGTGTAAAACTCACCAATATTTCTAGTCAAAGTTACCCCACCTTGTGAAAAGACATTGTCTACTGATTTCACAGTGCTCACACAGTCAGCCGTTTATAGATCAATATCTGTCACAATAGGGTTTCTTTTTTATGGAGAAATGACAGAGCAATCATTCCCGATCTTACACATTGTTTTTTTTATTTCCTCTAAAAAAAAAAAAATAAGACATGCTGCCAACTAGATTAAGGCTTTGTGTTTGCAATATAGTATTTCTTCAAAATTCAACAACACAGAAGTGTTCTCATAGATACTTTTCAGGAGAAAAAACTTAGTCAAATTTAAAAGAACCCCACTGAAGTTCTGGAAACCTTGAAACGGAAGGGCAAAGTATTAGTATGTTAGGAAAAAAAATGATTCATCTCCTATACCTTGTGTATTATAGAAGTGCTAGAGCCCCCAGCTCCCCGTGTAGTGCAAGCAGTGATGCTGTGACAGTCCTCAACCCAAAAAGCTGTTCTCATCTGAGATAAGACTACAAAAATCAGTTGAAATTTTTTAAATGAAATCCCTTAAAGGGATGTGAAAGACTACAAGGGCCTTTGTCCTAATATTTGTAGTACCTGCGCCTTTCCTCAAGGGGAAAAATATTCTGTCTCCTGTAATCAAAATGTTCTGTATTTCTGACAGAGAACTATTATGTCTACATACCAAATAAAGTGCACATGAAGTGGTACAGAGACGAATATTTAAAGCTACACATATGAATGATATTTTCAAAGACACTCAGATGATCTAATTGAAAGTCAAAGGGGTTTGGGTGCTTGTGAAAAGATTATCCATAAATTTAGTTTTTCTTCAAATGAGAAGCAATGAAGTACATTGTTGCCTACAAAAGACCATGCCTCTGAACAAGCTACTTTCTTGCTCCACCCATACCTCTTTAGTGGTTTCACAGCAACTAATGAGTGAAATCTACAGGAAGTATAGATGTTTAGCATTTTTCATACCATTTCACATTTTCTAAGTATAGGTCAGGCTGATGTTATTATTCAACAGAATAGGTAAGTGAGGGTATACTGACTTTACAAGTTTAGAAGTCTTGCACTTTCACCTACCCTGTTTCTCAATTCTTTGCCAAAAAAAGCACAAGAATAACAACACAAAGTTAACAATGTTTCATTTCCATAAGCAAAGTAACCCAGATGTTATTCAATTTACAAGAGAAATTTGAATCTCAAGTGCAATTAGGAGGGCAAATCTTTGATGCCTTCTTTTCTGCTATAAAGATTTCCCTTGGTTATACTGGATACACAGAACATAATTTACAAAGCTCTCAGCATTGACCTAATTCTGTTCCCATTACACTCAACCGAAGTTTTAACACTATCTTGAATAAGAATACTATCAGGAAAGCAGAGCATTTTGAAAATCCCTCGCACAGAACAGAAATTTTTGCTATCGCATATGCTTTTTACTTCTCAAAAAATTAGACTAGCAAGGTAGAATGCTGATGTAACTGGGCAGGAAAGTGGTATAGTACACTTGGAACAATAATGACTTGTTTTCTAAGTGAAGTGCATTTACAGGAATGAGGTACAGTACCGAGCCTGTTAACCCCAGCAGACAAGCATGTACAATATCAGTAAGGATTTCTATTTACATGCTGAATATGGCAATGTCTGCCTTATTTACAAGAAGTCTACACACTGAATAGGTGTTTTCTTATAATAGCAACAGTGAAAAGCCAATTTCTTTCTACACAAATCAAAAGTTGTCTATCTAAAAGGCTTGTATTGCTTGCCTTTGTGCTGAGAGCTTCTTGCATGAGAAACCATCTGAAATGCTAAAAACCTAGTAATATTTTACAATATTTAAGGTATCTGCCAGAATGCAAGCATCACCCAGAATCCAATTTGGATTTGTAAACATATATTGTTAGAAGAAGCACAAATCTGTTTAAACACTCATATTCCGGCCCATGTATTTCTGTAGTCATACTGTTTACAATTTGTTTGTGGAAAAACAAAAGACCCAGACACCTTAAATTATTATTTTTTTGGTTAAATCTTGGTTTATTTAAAAATATTCTAATACAACAGAAAAAGGAAGTGCAAAGCCATATAAAGTCCTATCATGTTAAAAGAAAGCCCACTACTGGGATTTGTGCACTATCAAGTCATTTTAAATCATGGCACCATAAAGGTTCTGTAGGCCTAGCATTTACTTCATATATTCATTATCTAGAAAAAGTTATTTATCAAAGTCTAAAGGATTCCAAGCAAAACTTAGAAAAAAAATCTGATCTCGTGTTCATCTAAATGTAATGCTGAGTTATGAAAAATAATAAAAACTGAAGGGAAAGAAAAGAAAGATTTACACCTACACCTTGCTAGATTCTAAATTAAAAGTATCAACCCAAGAAAGACACAGACACTTGTGTGAAACAACCTAGGTTGCATATGGTTGTTCACCATACCAGGTCTGCATTCATGCACAGGGCCCCAGCTAACAGGATTCAGCGCCCCCCAAACGCAGGGCAGTGGGCAGGACCACAAGACAGCCTGCCGGGGGCTCCAGGTAGCTGCAGCAGGGGTGGGTAGGGATGCGCGTGTAACCAGGATCACAGTCCGATGTGTGGATCGCTGGCTGCCCAGCAAGGCAGGAAATTTCCAGTCAATTATCGTTCCTTAAGGAGATGATCCTCCAAGCCCAAAGGGTGACAATCCCTCATGAATCAAAGGGGGCAAGAGTGCTGAATGAGCCGCCCAGCTTCAATTGCCCCACCACCCAGCCAGCCAGGGCCCCATTCACCCCAGCCCCTGCCTCCATCCCACTGCCTCACTGTGGCGGCCTTGATCTGCCCCACCACACCCTACCCCTTCCCCCCCATCCCTTCCCCCATAGATGTACCTGCTGGGTGGGGTGCCCACATATGGCGGGGGTGGGCAGCCCTTGTGGCATACAGCCCCCTGGGCTGTGGCCTGCAATGTGTGGCTCCCACCTGTTTAGAAATTGAACATCCCTGATATAAGGCAATAGCACTTCCTTATCACTAAACACTGGGTCAAGCTTTGGTCACCCTGTTTCACAAAAAGCACAGCAGATTCAGAGACAAAAAACAAGAAAGATTTGGGAATTGGGAAAAATTCTCACAGAAAGAGAGAAAGAGTTAGACACATGTTGAAGAGGAGACAAAAACAAGAGGATATATGATAAAATGAATGGAGAAAAACAAATCAGTAACAGCTTAGAGTAAGCCATCTCTTTTTTCAAAATACAGGAACAAAAGGGACATTTGCTGAAACAGAAAGGTGGAAAATTCAAAGCTGATAAAAAAAAACCCACCCACTTTCACACAATGCACAATATGCCAAGGAATTCATTGCCAGAGGCTGTCAGGGAAAGTTTAGCAGGATGTCCAAAAAAGATTAGATAGAGTCATAATGAAAAGACAAGCAAAACCTTTGGAAATTATATAAACCATTCTGTCTTCAGGGCATAACCCAAACCTTAACTATGGAGAGACAAGGAAGAGGGTTTTCTTGACAGGATGTTATCCAGAAACTGATTACTGCAAGTTTTTGTTTAGGTGTTTTTTCAAGCAATCCTTTCTGATATTGGCCACGTCAGTAACCGGTCTACATGGAGTACTGATCCGATCCATCATGGCAGTTCCTCTGAACATGTTAGATGAGGCTTGTTCCTCAGAAAAGGAGTCATGCACTGGTATATGCTTAACATTGCTCCCTGTAAACAGCTTTGTTTTTCTGGACAAAAGTCCATTGTCATCTTTGAAAAGTCAGTAGCTCTCCAGTAAAATCTAACATGGTACCTGTTTAAAACTCTCCTAATAATGTTGATCACAAGCCAAGAAATTACAAATCTACAATACTGCCACATAACAAGGAATCAAAAGTAAATGACAACTAAAGAAGACCAGGCAACAAAGAACTGACTTAGTGGAGCAAAATCCCAGTGACAAATCATGGGCTTCTTGATAAAACCAGAGAGGGCTACCCAAGAGTGAAATGTGATCATTTAGAAGCAAGGCAAAGAAGAATGATACTGGACTCTGTGCTGCTTCTTGGGGTTCCAGAAACAGAATGCCGGCATTTCTCATTCCTTAGATATTTATGAATTCCAGTAAAATATTTATATTACATTTTTAAAATGCTTTTTGTTAAATCCAATTCTAAGTTACCTTTTTTCTTCTCCCAGCTATCTATCTGCTTCCTGAACTACGAAGTCAAACAAGAACTTTTCTAAACATAAAAATCTGTCCTTACTATGGAACATTACTGCTCAGTTAATTGAGGCACGTCTTGAAAAGGAAGGAAGGAAGGAAAGAAGGTTCCCTCAATGTCCAATTCCACTAACACCCCTAAATTGTGGCAGGGGTAACCTTTCATTGTGTCTGTGATATCTGAGTTAATAATTGGGTTTCCTATGTACTACAGTAATACAAAAAAGAATGAAATGTGCATAAACAAGCATGATCACTGACGCATCTAAAGTTTCATAGACATTAGAGCTGGAAGGGACCTTGGAAGATCATTATGTACAACCCCCTGCCCAAAGGGCAGGAAGTCAACGGGGGTCATAGGATCCCAAAGTTAATCATGTACAAAGGAATTTGCAGAGCTGAACCTTGATTTTTTTAATAAACTGCAAATTTCAGAACATTAGAAATAGAAACAAAACACAGACCTTTAGGCATTTTGTATATGCCCGTGAAAAGGAAGTAATGGGATAGTTGCAAAACACTAACTGTAACAAGCATATCAATGAAGCAAAAATAGATGCTTGTATTTTGAGCTATGGTTTCTGGTTTTCAGTCTCTTCACAGAAGAGGTTCTGCATTCCCCACTTTCTCACCAGAACTTGCATTCAGGCACTCGTGTCAGCATGAGAATTCGGCCTGAGGCACGACAAAAGACAGCTTTGTAAGAATGGAAGCCACCTCATCCTCCTGCTGTTTTGCAACATAGAATAATAAAAATAGGGGCTGGAAGGGACCTCAGGAGCTCATCAGTCCAACCCCCTACTCAAAGCAGGACCCATCCCCAACTAGGTCACCCTAGCCAGGGCTTTGGCAAGGTGGGCCTTAAAAATCTCCAAGGATAGAGATTCCACCACCTCTCTAGGTAACCTGTTGCAGTGCTTCACCACCCTCCTAGTGAGAAAGTTATTCCTAGTATCCAACCTAAATTTCCCTTGCTGGAGCTTGAGACCATTGCTCCTTGTCCAGTCACCTGCCACCACTGAGAACAGTCCGGCTCTATCCTTTTTCAACCCCACCTTTCAGGTAGTTAAATACTGCTATCAAATCCCCTCCATCTTCTCTTCTCCAAACTAAATGAGCCCAGTTCCCTCAGCCTCTCCTCAGAAGTCATATGCCCAGCCCCCAAAACCATTTTCTTTGCTTTCTGCTAGACTCTTTCCAACTTGTCCACATCCTTTCTATTGTGGGGGAGGGCAAGACTGGACACAGTATTCCAGATGTGGCCTCACCAGTGCAGAATAGAGGGAAATAATTACTTCCCTCAATCTGCTGGCAATGCTCCCACTAATGCAGTCCAGTATGCTGTTTGCCTTCTTGGCAACAAGGGCACTCTGCTGATTCATATCCATCTTATTGTCCACTGTAACCCCTGGGTCCTTTTCTACAGAGCTGCTGCTTAGCCAGTCAGTTCCTGGGATGTAATAGTTTTTGGGATTCTACCATCTTAAATGCAGGACTTCTCACTTGTCCTTATTGAACCTCATGAGATTTCTTTTGGCCCAATCATACAATTTGTCCAGGTCACTGAATATACTCCATCTTCCTCCTTTAAGGTTCTTTACCCTCCCTGAATTCCTTCTGCTAGAAATAACAGGCAGAAGCTGCCCTGCTGGAATCCCTTCTGACTATCTACCTCAATTATATCCTCTCTCTCTCTATATATATATATCTATATTCCCTTCCTGAGGGAATACTAGGCTTATTGCCAAGTCAAGTCAGAGAAATGCATCCAACTGACTTCTAAATGAACCTAACTTGGTCCATTTTGAAGAAGACACAGGAGTTGGCAGACTGCAATCCTACAAGTGCATTTCTTTGCTTTTAAAAAAGTATTCATAGATGTACAGGTGAAAATACTCCAGCACACTGTCAATGCACATTGTATGCTGGATGAAAGAGCCTGTGCATTTTTCTTGTGTTCATCTGTACTTACGTACTGAAATAGTCTGTAAGGTGCACATTTATCTGACATTTACAGTATCTGCAGCCATTTTGCTGCTGTTGTTTTTTACCACTGATTTAATCCAACCGTTTGTTTTCTCACTCCTAGTCTTCATGCTAAATTTCCCACGTTTAGCTCATTTTTGTTTGGAGGCATATTAGAAAATGAAACTTTCTGAACTACTGTTTTACAGTAGAGCCACAGCACAAATTCCAAGTATGAATTAAACAAAATAATCGTAACAACAGTCATCACAGGGAAAGTGACAGCCTTATGCCATGAGCAAGCAGAAAGGTAGGCATGGCCAGCACAGCTGAATGCAGTGATGGGCTGTTCACCCATTTATCTTGCTATACCCCCTTCCCCCCTCAGTGTAGGATGAAGCATTTGCCAGCATTAAATCATTATATTAACTTATACCCTAAGAAATACAAGACTAAATGTAAACATGCTTGGTCACATTTTATCAAATAAACACAATCAGTATTTATTGAATCAGGAAGTGGGAGAGGGGTACATTTATTTCTCTGTTATATTTTAAAAGCAGTATGAAAGCACATGGCACTTGAAAACAAGCTCAAAGCACTACACAACATTAACAAAGATGAAGTTAGTCTGGAGAAGTAAGTCCAAATCTGCCTCCAGCAATCAGACTTAGAGCACCATTCATAGAGCTCCAAGAAATTGCAGACAGCAACTTCTGTTGTCTCTCCTCTATAAGCAGTGCATTGGCCTTAAGTTCAAAATGCGAGAACTGCAGGCAGCTCATGCAAAGTTCCTGAGTTGCCTATTGCTTGGTGCAAGTTCATGAGCAGCCACAAAATTCAACATGAAATTACAATACTCACAAAAATTTCACAAGTGTTGGCAACTCCAAGCCACTCTTATTTTCATAAGAAAACCAAGATCATCTTGCTGCATTACAAGAAGAAATAAACAGGAGAACTTTTTAAAAGTCTGTATTCTGCCAATGCAACATCTAACATCTAGAAAATCTAGACAGTGATATAGTGCAATAACAACAGTTAAAAGTAAATGTTATCATCTACTGCATTTTATATAAAGGACAAGGAATTCCATCCCTAGCAGTCTGCATAAAATGCTGTGAATGCAAGGCAGAGAAAATGAAAGAAAAATACAATTAAAGCCTTTTTGGCGAGTTCTTTTATCTTTGCTTCTTGTTCTTTCTGAACACAAAAAAACTGTCTAAGAAAATTATGAACTAGATAAACTAAAATGTATGTGATTTCTAAATCTAACAATTTTTTTTTTATACTTTTCTAAATATACCCATTTTTAAATAAGCCTGAATGCCAAAACTGCAAAATTTAGGATTCTAACTTATGAAGTATGTAGATTTGAATTGTAGTCCTATAGTGTACAGAATTGAAAAAAAAAAAAAATCACATTCCAATAAGTCCTTAAGTAGGCACTGAATTGTACTAAATATTTTTAAATTTACTTTCCAGTTCTTGAGCCTGTAGAATTCACATTGGCAAGTCTCTCCTTGCAACCACAAAATCAAAATACTTGTTTTAAAATTAAGAAATCCATGATTCTTGGATAACGAGAACTCCAAAAGCTGGTGTTTTAGGAAAATCAAATATCAGGAGATTCATAATAAACCTTGCAGGAGTTTGGAACACTGCACCTGAAAGAAAAGGAGAAGTTGTGTGCGTCACAAAGCAATGGCGCTGCTAACTGTAAAAATTCAGGCTAAAAACACCTGTCCATAAAGTCTATAAAGAAATTTAAGCCCTCCATAAAAACAATCAAGCTCTGGCTCCTTTGTGAAGCTCCCTCTCAGAAAGAAACTAGATAGCTGGAGCTTGATTGAAGCATAGACAGAGCAGAACAGTGTCACCTGGGGCTGAAGCAGGAGTGCAGCATCCAGCAGGAAACTTCTCAGTCCTTTGTAGACCCCTCCCCCTCTAGGTGTGCTGCTACTGCTTCCCATCCTGTAATACTTCTGGGTTGCAAGTAGACTTCTTTGGAGGTCCATGCTGGAACACGGGGAGCTAGGTCAGCAGGGATAAGGCTGGGATGGCCAGCATGGTGTAGGGTCAGTAGGGTACCACTGTGGTGGGGGCAGCAGGGTGTAAGGCCATTGCTGCAGTCACACAGGGCTGCCAACCCATGGCATTTATTTATTTATTTATTTTTACTGACAGTAAAAACACAAATCCATAAAAATACTTTGTCTGTCAGTAACTTTGCATGTTTCAGCAAAAATAATTGAATAAATAAATAAATCTTGGATTGGCAACCATGGCTAAAAAGAAGTCAGAAGTAGGTTTAGATAATCTAGGATAAACCACAAACAACGCCTAATATACCCCTGCAGTCAGAAATCTGTGGGTGCCTATACACCTGGAGTGAGGCTGCTCTGATGCACTGTAATTACAGCGTGTTAGAGCAGACTTGATTAACCGAGTCTCCTGGAGTGCAGTAATTTCCACGCTCCAGCAAACTCCAGTGTCATGTGTATCAGTGTCCCCGCACTGAAAACAGGCGGCAGAGGCATTTTAACTAACGCTCATTGAGCAAGCTTAATTGAAGTGCCCTCACAGCAATTTTCCAGTGCAGAGACACTAATGCAAATGACATTCTGGGCTAATTAAAGCATGCACACACTAGCCCAACTCCTAGAGCAAGTATATAAATGACCTGGATGAACAGATAGCTGTAAAAACCCTTATCAAATCTCTGGCCCCTTTCCCTATATCTCCCCATGTCTTAAATGTTGCTTTTGATCACTCTTGATAACTCTGAACTCTTGTATCAGATTATCTGGTCGTGACCAACATCCTGGTTTGTAAAATGAGGTTTGAAGTTCTGATTGTTCATGTTGATTGTAGAATTTTGGCAAGTGTTTATATTTCATGAATAAGGTGTTATAAGATTGTTTTAAAAAGCAGGTTCTGCATTCTGGTAAAAGATCTTGGAAATCACAGTTTAAAATAAGGTGGACTGCAGATCAGATTCTCTCTTTACAGACGTATGCTCCATAGTCTTCAAATTGTTCCCTGACCCTTACATTTGTAATTTCACTGCTTTCAATTAAATTGACAGTTTAATGGAGAGGAAACTTGGACCAGCGATTAAAACTTAGTTAACAATTCTGTTAATTATGCACAAGTCAGAATAGACTGCATGTCATCTCCCTTTGGAATATCTTAATGCTTAATTATAAGCACCCACGGTGTGCTAGGTGCTGTACAAGATTTTTTTCACCAAGAAAAACAAACAAAAATCAATAAATTACTGATCCACACAAGTAACATACTTTTTGCTGATTTAGAAAGTGGCTTTCCAGGAAAAAAAAGGGTGGGGAAAGTGTAGGATTAATGAAATCATATTGCCAGAACAGCAGTTTTCAGAGCACTGTGCTTTACCAAGAGTTCAGGTACATCACCTCCAGACTAGATCTGCCCTTTCCTAATTAACACTTGAAACTGTCTTTTAGAGATGACAGTGTTTACTTGCAGCATCTGACATCCAGTGATCTTTGTCACTACAGCTTCAGCCTAAAAAGACGATGAAAATCGCCTAACATCAGAGAGAGTCATAATGAAGCTTATTCAGTGTGGCTTGGTGGCAGATTATATTTGAAACAAGTTAGGGCACAGGACTAGGATAAAACTGAGAAATACTCTATGAGAGTGAAGAGAATAAAAGCACCATTTGACTAAGCCATATAGCAGGAGAAGTGCATCAATAGGCAAGAGCAGGTGAAGTTGGACATTCTCTTCAATACAATTCCTTGAAGCTCTTTATGAAGTGTGTCCTATTTCTAAACACCCAGAGAAAGAATGAAAATTATATTGTCAAAGTAACTGGCAAAAAGAAAATTATTTTACAGCTAAGATAAGACCATCCAATACAAAGGTCTTTAAAAAAGGCTTCTCACAGATCTTTACAATTAAATCTCATACCTCCCAGGATTACAGCATGGGGAACGGAAGGATATTCATTAAGGACTGGCTCAGCAACTTCCCACTCGACAACGCTGCTGGGCTGGAATCCCCTGTAGAATAGCTATGACTTAGAACAAGCAATGATCAGTCAGGATGAAAGAGTAATACAGCCCCAACTGGCTTTTGTTATTTTGCAGCCACTGCTGTCCCTTTACCTTTCCTAGCTTGATTTGTTACTAGCACTTTGCTCCTGTGTGTTTTTACAGAAATGTCTTTCCTATATTCAGTAATGGGGTTAGCAATATCCTACCCTACTGGAATTCCACTTGGATCACAAAGCCTGCAAAGCTGCTCTCTGCCTCATTTATGACTATTACTGGAGGTACCAGTAGCTGCTGAGATGGCAAGTGAACCAACCAGAGAAGCTTTAAACACTGGGTCTTTTATGAACGGCACTTGAATAATAAACAAGTAGCTTGTCTAGAAAATATCCTGATTATAAACACTTCTCTAATGAGATTAAAAAAATGAAAATTACAAGAACTTAAATTAAAAAAGAAGCCATGATCAGCTGTACTTGTTTTTTTATTCTTGAATAATCTATTTCCAAATTGACATGAGTTGAGCTTATTAGTCCATTTGTTGAGGTGTAGACATTACTTTTTCCATTTTCTGGCAAGAGGAATGTTGGCAAGTAGCTAATATAATCAAAAGTAATTTCTGTTGAAATTGTTCCAATCCTAATGTTTCTGGTATCATGCCCAGGATGGCAAAAGAAATATCAGGCTCAGTTACCTTCAATGTTGCAGAAATAGATAAAAGAACATCTGCCAAACAGTTATGATTCAGGGCACGACCAAAGGAGATATGTTAGCATGACCTCGTAGTTTTAGGCTTATCAAAAATAATCAAGAAGTACTGAGTATAGTGCAACTAGAGTGCACCAATGCATGTAGAGATAGAATAAAACTTGTGTGGAAAAAAATTAGCCCAAAATCTTCACCACTTTGTTCAGTATATATATATAGTAGAATGTATCCCTCAAGAAAAATAGAAGTTTAAAGGGACAGGATTAATATATTTAGATAGGCCATCCATCCAAAGGATAAGGCATATTACAAATTATCATCAAAATATATAAAGGCTTGTTAGTATTGATATCAGCAGGATGGAACTGATAAGAATAGTTGGTTTACCTATTCCTGTGGCAACCATCAAACCTAAACTCAGTGACTGTTTCACAGTATAGCAACACCAGGCAACGGTTTAATACAGGAGGCAAAGAATATTTTACCGTGAAACTTCGGAGCATAGGGACATGCAACAGAATCAGCTAAATATCACCATCATTCCCCATAACTTTTCAAAGTGGGTCACTGTATCTTTTATTGCTACAAGGCATCAAGGCATCTTACTTTTCATTCAGTGACAAACCCCTCTACCAGCAGAGTGCCTTCAGTCATCCAACTAGTTCAGCCTTGACTGACAGTATTTCTACCATCAGTCTGACATCTCTTTCTGCAGGGCCTGAATACTTCCAGGATGCTCTATCTACAGGTATTGAGCACCCCAAATACTGGTTGGATTAAAGGACAGATTGGAGTCCATAATGCTATGCCTGTACCACATCCTGCTTATGGGTAAGGTTAAAATACTCCATATAATTTTCTACAGTATAAGGCCAACATGAACATGAGACCTGTGGGGAGATGAGAGGACAGAATCACTGGCATTTTTTGCCTTGGTGGAATTTTTTTTTAGGTTGAGGGAAATTACATCACTGTGACCATAAATAGGCCGTCAGGAACTGAGGTTAATTGAGTGGTTTCTACTGTGCTCTTCAGAACTAGGAAACAAATATATCCAATGACGGAAACATAATGTTTCAGCAATACCAAAACATGAACTGTTGATAAAGCAAATTCATTAACGCTCAGAATCAGTAATCATTTAAGGAGTAACTAACAACATTTAAATGTACTGACAAAGTAAACCAGCTGTGGATACTGACTTTAGTTTAAAATCTCAGAATAAAGAACAGGTCATTAGACCAGAGGTTTACCAACTATACTAAATGGAATAACAGTAGTCACTGCAAAAATAAAAGTTACTGGAGCCTTTTTGTGTCCTGGAAGCTTGTTTTACCAAGCAAGTCTGTAACAAGCCTTGCCTTCATACTGAGGTTCTTCCTGAGCGGCAAGACAAAACACCCGGCCTTTTGCTCTGGAATCTGCGTGAGAGTGGACAAGTCTAGAGAAGGGAAAGCAAGTGCTCCGTTTTTTCTTCTCTCCAAGACCCTGGGGACATTTCCCTTTGAAAACTGCTAGATTTCTTTGTCTTTGCACTAGCAATTTCTCCTCTTATTGAAAGAATACGACACAGGCATGGAAGGAAGGCCCCTTTCTTCTCTAAATAACTGTAGCAATCACATTTTCCAATCCTTCCACAGATCTGAAAAACACACCTTTTTTTGGCTTGTATTGATTCTCTATTTAAGTGCGTACCTAAAATTAAGATAGGAAGCCATGAATGGAAAGACTAAGGCTTAGTTTTACTTCCCTTTCTCTACTCAAGAAAGAAGAGGCTCTTACCTGATTAAGTGGGAAGGGAAAAGGCATCTCTATGTTAGTTCATGTGAGAGAGAGAACAAGAGTCTCTCTAGACTCTCCTTGGGAACAGTCAACTCCTTGGTAATTGGAGTCCATTATCTCCAGCTAGCCCAACTGTGGTTAATTTAAGGTGTCTCAAGTGCAACAGCATGGGTTCTTCTGTTACCACAAACTGTGCAGCAAATCTTGATTTAGTCTGGGGTTCCTGCTCAAACATGATAGAAGAGTGGAAATAAGATCATCTAACAATAACCTCAAGAGCAAAAATGAGAAGTAGAGCAGGCCCTCACCTTTCTTTGTGACCTGAAATTAATTTAGTAAATACCAGTTATGTTTAGGGATGTGGAACCAGCTTCCTAGGGAAGTGGTTCTTGCTCCTACCTTGGGCATCTTTAAGAGTAGATTGGATAGGTACTTGGCTGGGGTCCTGTGACCCTGACACTCGTTCCTGCCACTGGCGGGGTGGTCAGACTAGATGGCCTGCTTTAGGCCCCTTCTGACCCTAGATACCATACTTCACTTTCCCTTGCTCAGTCACTATTTAGTGATACTGTTCTTGTTTTCCAGTGGCAAGAAGATTTTGGGAAGTGAAAGTTCAATACATTTTATTTATAGGATTGAGCTTTATATTGATGTGATTGTGAATCATATAGATCATTTAAAATGTGTTAGAACATTCTTTATTGCTTTCCTATAACTTGCAAAAAGTAATAGTTCAAATCTGTCATACAGCTAACCTTTAATAAGGACAAGTGCACAAAGCAGTGCTTTGAAACTTTTTTTTAAATGACTTTGGACTTGAGTAGTTTAACCTTTGCAGGTGTTTCAAATTCTGCAGAGAATTGGTTAGTATTCACTACATCCACACATCTTAGTTTCCAGATTACTAGCCATGGTTCTTGGACACAAGTCACAGCCCCATTCAACCCTCTTGTAAAACTTTCTGAAATCCTCCATCTCTCCTTTTTGATCTCCAGACTTCTTCAAGTTGCTAACTTAGTGATCCTTGTATCTGCTGCTCTCAACATTTGCAGAAGTTATTTGGAAATGCAGATTCCCTCCTGATACTGCATCAAATAATCCTATCTGGATACCATATGTTACATTTTGTAGAAAGAAAAATCACAAATTACTTTTTCTTGTAGAATGTTACACTTAGATAAAAGTGTGGGTCTGTTATCATCTTATCCATTTATCCTACAGCATATTTCCTATGGTTTTTTTCTAATCTAGTTGCTTTGTTTTAAGGTTACAGTCAGTATTCTAAAAACCCTATTTCACATGTTTATCCCAGGGTGATAATGAGACTACTGCTAAAAAAATTCCCAGCATTCAAATTAAATATCATCATATTTATTTATATCACCCTAAATAATTTCTGTCCAGTCCTTGAATTTACATTCTTCAGGTTTGGGAACAGGTATGTTTCCTACTCTTTGGTGTTAAACAAACTATACACATTTAGCTGTTATAATCTTATCAAACCAGCTCCTTTAGACCAGGGGTGGCCAAACTGTGGCACAAGTGCTACAAGTGGCACAGACAGTCTCTCTATGTAGCATGTGACAGATCAGAAAGGGGACAAAAAGTACATTGGCAGATAGGGCAAGAAGGAGAAAGCAAAGAAGTAAATTGAGTAGGGAGCATACAGCAAAAAACCAGAATTGGAGCAGCAGATTGGCCATGGAAAATGGATTGCAGTGGTATTCAGGGAGGGCTAATTTGTGGCATGCCTGACCAAAAGGTCAGCCCTCTCTGCTTCAATCTATCACTGCTCCTCTCAAAGCTCCCTCCAATGGACGTGTATCTTTCTGAAGTTGTCATCTAGAACTGAATAGATTTCCCCCTATGGTCTTACAGCAATCATCTATAGCAATGGTGCTTAACCTTCTTCCCTGGGGCCAGATGGCTGGTCTGTGGGCCAGATCTGGCTGGTAGTCTCAATCCAACACTCAGGGCAAATGCAGTGAGCACTATCCAGCCATAGGGAATAGTGCAGGGGGCAACCAGGCCCCTCGGGGGAAGATGATTTGACCCAGCCCTGCAGGCTCCATCCTATGGGAGGAAGGGGGTATGGCCAAATGCCAACCTGGCTCTGTGGGAGAAAAGGGGACATGTTCCAATCCTGAAGGAGGAGGAAGAGAAGGGGAGGGGAGGTTCATCCCCAATCCAGCATCTCATGGTGAATGGGCATGACCCAGCCTCAACCAAACCCTATGGGGAGGGGAAAGGGGTGTGACCCAGCCCCAAAACAGCTGCAGAGGGAGAAGGTATGCCCTGACCCACATGGGGGAATGATGTGCATCCTGGCCATGTATAGCTTGGGGCTTGGGTATCTGGCAAGAGGGAGGATGGCTATATTAATGGCCACCACTCCCCTGCTACCAATTTTCCTGACCCGTAGGAAGCCCTATGGGCCAGATGTGATAGCTCTGTCCATTTTGCCTGGGGGCCAGAGGTTGAACACCCCTGATCTAGAGAGTTTATCCCCTGTTTGTGTGATGCAGCACAAAACTGCAGTTACTGCCTACCCTGCCATAATGCCAGCAAGCACTTGACTAATTTATTTCCTCCTATAATAATCTAGGTCTCTCACACTAGTGCTTCATTCCAATTTCCTTCCTACTAAAGTTATTTGGATTCCTGCCCTCACCAGATCAGCCTACTGTTTTATGCTGGTCCATGTTTCTATCCCTAACCATGTTTCCAGGGTCCATTTTATCCTCTCTGTCCTTACTGATGCTCAGACACCTTTAAATTCCTTTTACTTCCTCTTGCTGATAAAATATATTTAAGAACATAATATCACTACCATAATCTATCAAATGTGTTTCCTTCCCACAACACTTTTTGCTAAGTCTTCCAGCTTAAGAACCTGACTCTGTAAAATACAGGTGTTTCCATATCCCACTGAAGTCAATGGAATGGAAGTCATTTCACACATCTCAGAGCTAGGGTCTAGATGTCTTAAGTGTATTTGGATGTTGTTGAATGCATTGATTCAATGATTGCCTGGGATAGCTAACATTAAATGGCCTGCTTTTAATGTAAGTTTTGTGCAGAATAAGTTTATTACAAGTCTGGGAAGGGAGGTGGGGACCATGAAATGACAGCAGTTGCATTTCAGGAATCTCGTACAATTTGACTAATGCCAGATTGCTCAAACCATATTTACTCTTCCACAGATATTGCATAGGACAGTATTCACAATCAAATTACTATCTACTTTAATGTTCATTTACTTGTAGTGTATACATTAGAATTCTATTAAAACTGGGGTTGAAAATATCAGAAAAAAATTATGCAAGAAATCTTGTAAAACTGTATCTTGATATAAGAATCAAACATTTAGTAAGAAACATTACAATGGGTTTGGGTCATTACCTCCACATAGCAAATTATATGAACTGTTTTCTATTAGTATTGCAAATATTGTCAGATTTTTAACACTGCAGAACTCACTCCTAATGGTTCACATATACTGAAGCCAATAGAAACACCCCTGATGACACACCTGAGAGCAAAAGCAGATTCAGTGTGTAAGATGTAGCAGATGTGCTGCAGATCAACAGTATGTTGGTTCCCCAACAGCCACAGGCCTGTATTAGCTTCTGGAGGCCAAGATAAATTGATCAGACCCTCCAAGTTATTTCCTGCCCAAATACATTTAGAAGACATAGGATAAAGTAATTCATATAAAATTATGAATCATCAGTCAGAGTATCCATTTTCTATTGTGAAACATTAGTTTTCTGCACAGCAGTTTATTATTCATATTTTTAAATAAGATGAATTCAGCTACAGGAAGACACTAAAACTTAATTAATGCATATTTCTTGGAATTAAGGAAAATTCCTGTAATTGTAGAGCCTCCTTAACGTGATCTTATTTTTGGACTTCTAGGCTAAAGAAACTTTTAACATAAAAAAATGTATGACTCAAGCCTATTAGCATTGGGCATGTAAAATAGTTCCATTGACTTAATTTAGATTAGTTTGAGTGCATACACTTCTGGAGTAAATTTGCAGGATTGAGACTTAAAGGGTGTAACACCCCCCCACCGCCCCGGGATCTGAAAAACAAAGGCCAAGCCTCAGTCCTATACTTGTATGCATTTAGGTTTTTTTAAGAAAGTCTCATAAATACTTTACTTTCAGCAAGAAAAGGCATCTTAACTTCAAGCAAGCTATGAAAGGAGTCAAAAAGAGTCAAAGTATATTCAGCTCTACGTAAATTAGTCAGCTCTAATATCTTCGAATTCTAATATAGATCTTTCCTTGTAAGATTTAGCATGTTGGTTTATAGTGGTATAATAAATTGTCCTAACTAATACAGAAGCTCAGATTAATGTTTGTCATGCAATATTCGCTTTCTCCAATTTACCCATGCTAAGCTCCATGTCCTCTATACCATGGCAGATATGTCAATATTAATATCAATATGTGAAGCTTGATCTTTCTCCCACTGAATTAAAAGGGCCCAAAGTGAAAAAACAGTCAAGACAGACCTGAATATGCCTGCATACTTTATATACCATTTTAACCTGCCTAGTGAGAATCCTCAATTGAAATATCATTTACAGTTAGGGTTAATGCCAATTCATTCTCAAATGGTTATCTATACACAGTCAGTAATACTTTGTTGTATATATTAGCTTATATTGCCTAGGCATTTTATTTCAAAATACCTTCAAAATACCTCATTTGAGATGAGTAGTTTAATTTTTTTTTTTTAGGATTTATACAAATATATTACCTGGTCTATTTTAAGAAGATAAGAACTGAGAAGGAAAAAAACCCTGTGGGCTATTTCTAAAGGTATATCAAAATAATGTGCAGTGGAAAAGTTATAGTTTATAACAGTTGTTTGCAAGGTTTGAGTATGCCTCTCCTTTCTGAATATATTTTTAAACAGGGAAGAAAATAAAATTAGTTCTGATAATAGCAACCTTGAACTTGAAAGCTAAGAACCTTAGAACTAAAAATCACTAGAACTACTGAACTATTCCCTTGAGAATGCCAAAAAATCATTATGAAGTTAATCATTACATTATTTATTTGTTCATTTTTACTAAAGCCATAATCGCAGATTCATACTAAAAGCATATTCTGTTAGGCTCCGAGGAAATCTATTAGAGACAGCTATTTTTATTGTATTTTTTTTTTATATACACACACACACGCACACCTCATATACATATATGATTTTTTTTACACGTTGGCAAGCAGCCTGGCCACATAAGATTTACATTGATCTACTTATTATTCAAGGTCTACTATTTAAAATAGCTAAAATGCTTGCTGAATATTGAAGCTTAAAAGCCCCTGTAGGGTTACTATGAACCATAACCACATTTTTTCCACAGTAATTGCAGAGTAAAAATAAGAAGGCAGTTTAAAAACCTAGAGAGACATTCTGAAACAGCAGAAGGACGACTCTTCTGGTAGAAGCTTGTGAATCTTTAGGAATTATTTTTCAAACCCTGTCGTCAATCTTTATTACAGTAAGACAATTATCTCATTCCTGTGCCCACAAATGGTAACATGAAAAATATAGTTTTAAATTTCAGTTTACCTAATAAACTTACTAATGCTTCTACATATTATACATTGCATCTGTTAATCTGCATTTGTACAAGCCTGCTTATCTAAAGACAAAGTGCTGCTTGAATTAAGATTCCCTTTAGGAAATTTGCCTATATATCTTTGACTGACAACTAAAACAAACAGTACTGGGGTCCTAGAAGGCAGCCCCCTGACATCTTCACATTCAATTAGTTTAAAAAAAAAAAAAACAAATAAAACAACCTAGCCAATCCCAAAATCCACACAGCTTCACCAAAATAAATAAAAAATAAAGTGGTTTCTTTAGAAAATGAAATACATTACCAGACGCATCGTGAAGTTTCTGAATCACCTGCAGGGAAATCAGACCAAATCTGATGCTGATACAGTATTCCTTAGTGTTACAGAGCCCAATCTGACTCTTACAGAATATCAGGCGAGAGTGAGGCTGAAAACCTTTGAGTTGAGCTCTCTCTATAAGCATCAGAAAACCTCAAAGAAAAAAGGAGCAGCCCACAGACAGCTAGCTGAGAAACTTCTGGCACCTCTCCAGCTCAGGAATGAATTCACTATAATTTGGAGGTGTGCAGGGATGGAAATAAGGGAAACTTGAATTCGAAGATGGATTCGATCCTGCCTCACTTGCTCTGCAAAAAAACGTGTGTAGGTTACAGCTTGGCTCATTCAGGAACAAAACTGAATCAGAAAATAACAAAACTGAATCAGAAAATATCTAGCATGTGTACACCCCCTACACACTCTCTTTCTCTCTCTGACCATCTTCCCAAAATACACACACAATTCCACATGCACCAGCACTTGATCAGCTCCCTCTCCCACTCATAACCAGCTCCCCAAGATACTAGTGTAAACTTCAAATGGATCATTCTATCAGCTATTTGCTGTGAATTTTATTAATCCCAGCACAGAGGTACAGGAGAAAATCTAATTCCTTTTATGTATCAAAGTGGATTCATGGCTTTTTATAATGCACTTTGGACATATAAACAGATTTATTTATGTTTTTGTTGCTTGTGCAATATCACCAGGCAGCTAAAATACATTTCTGAAACATAACTCACAGCTTTTCAAGCACGTGGAAAAAGTGTCAGAGCTTTGAAACTGAATTTGTCCAAATATTTATTGTGTTTTCAGCAAACAGCATCAAAAGAAACAAATAAACAGTTCAAGTCCTGAACTAGAAATATTGCTAGAAACAAATTCTTTATACACAGGTGGGAAGGTTGTGTAAAGACATAAATAACCAAGGTCACTATAAAAACCTATTTCTGCCAATTTGATTTTGAAGATATAAAATCTGCACCCTAAGATATTGCTAGCTAAAAAGATAATTCCAGTACTTTGCACTGCACGTTTGCTTCAAATTGTCTAAGTAACATTCAGATTAGTATGTTTAGATATCATCCACTCATGTATGCACAGGGAGCATCAGCACGGAAAAATATATTTCAAAGTAAATACCAGCTCAGCAGTAAGGAAAATTGGAAGGAGTCAGGTTCAATAAAGAGTTATCATGGTTAAATTGCTTTTCTTAAGTTAGTATCTTTTATATCCATACACAAAAATAATTTAGTAATACAGAGTCTAGTTTCAGGTTCACCAAGTATTTAGTTTAAATGATAAATAGAACTACCAAGCAATTAATGATAGCCTACACACGTTAGAAATGTGGTCCCTGTAGTTTTGTGTTGCATTTAACTAACAAACAAGTTGTTAACAAGTCTATCCAGGCTAAATAACTGGAGGGCTTCCAAAGCCTCAATCCTATTTTTTTTTAAATAAAAATTAGTTATTTGGGGAGAGAAAAACAACACCCAGCAAAAACAGAGGGAAAAACAAAGTCTGTATATTAAATGCTGCCTAGGGAAGCTGAAAGGTCCCAAAAGGCAGGGGGCAACTTGATTTGGATATATAAAAACAGAAATGTATTTAATATCAGGGAAGCTGCAAAGTTTGGATCTGAAATTAGGATTCCTCAGAGTTCTGTGGCTTTCTGGTTGGGCAACATCACTCATATCCATCTCTAATTTTTAGTATGTCATTACCGTTGGAGTAACTGAAATATGGCAAATGTGATCACAATTAAAATTGCATGTGTAGTTACAACCCCTCTTGTAGATGTCATTTGCAATAATAGGTCCTGCAGTTATACTTTAGAAATAATTACGCAACAAGAACCCAAAACTGGTGAGTAGAGAATAGACTGGACAATTTCTCATCTGAGCCTGCAAAGAATCCACACTTGACTTATGAAAGGCAGAGCCTGTGTTCCATTCAGTGCTACGCTATAACTGTCTTCACTGGCAATCACTGACCATGCTCATTCCAGGTTCCATCACAATTTGTGACGAAACATTCTGTGTTCAGGTGTTCATCAGTCTGATTGGCATCCTTTTGTCTGCAAGAGACGGTGGATATTGCAGCCTATGGCATAGATGGTTTGAAGCATTTCATGTGACTGAATAGTCCCATCTGAGATTTGCATGATCTGTGACAGTGTACAATGATCTGAAGAAAGCTCTAGGCCCTACTGTCAACAGGGTTGCCCCTCTCAAGTTGTGCAGCGATGAAGCAATTACAGATAGAAGCAAGTAGATGCCTTGTGGGTTGGAACACTACTCAAAGCTGTACTCACAAGAAAGAAAGAAACGTTACCAGCGAATCACTGGACCAATACCAACTCTACACGTCATGCCAGAGTTAGATCTGGAGCCCATTGTAGAAGAGTTGAGCAAGGCAACTGATTCATTATCAAGTGGCAAGGCAGAGTATACCTACTTGCTCTGCAGTTGCAGGGAGGCACTTACAAAGCAGAAGCCAAAGCAGAAATGGAACTCAGGCTGGCAACAAAAATGAAAGACAACAAAAGGTCCTTCTTCAGGTACATAAGGAGTAAAAAGAAGGCACAGGGTAGCATAGGACCCCTACAGGACAAATCAGGGCAATTGGTGACAGATGGGGGGGGGCAAGGGTGAACTCTTCAGTGAGTTTTTTGCTTCTGTATTCCTGAACATGGATCAAGACGTATATCCCAATTGGATCATAGACAAGCACAAAAGGGACACCAACCCACCAACTATTAGTGCCAACTTTGTAAAGAGGCATTTGGAAGGACTGGATATGTTTAAGTCAGCAGGCCTGGATGATATTCATCCATGCTGAAGGAATTCGCCAGTGTCATAGCAGAGCCACTGGCACGGCTGTTCTTTGCACGACGAGTGCTCAGTCAGGTCCCAGAGGGCTGGAAAAGGGCCAGTGTGGTCCCTATTTTCAAGAAGAGGAGGAAGAAGAATCTGGGTAGCTATACAATGGTTAGTCTCATCTCTATGCTTGGGAAAACCTTTGAAAAAATTAAGGATTGCATTTGTGGAATATCAGCAGAGAAAAATCGTGCTAAAGGACAATCAGCACAGATACATAGCAGGTAGATCCTGCCTGACTAATCTTGTTTCTTTTTATAACCAGGTCACAAATGCTTAGATGCAGGAGTTGAGGTAGATATCATTAACTTGGATTTTAAGAAGACCTTCAATACAGTATCTCATCCTATTCTCATAAATAAATTGAGCAGCCCTGATGTAGATGATTACAGTCAGGTGAGTGGGAAATTGGCAAAGGGCTTGCACCCAGAGAATGGTGGTGGACAAGTCAGTATTGACCTGGAAAGATGTGGGCAGTGAAGTCCCACAAGGCTCAGTCCTTGGACCTGTGCCATTCAATATCTTCATCAGTGACTTGGATGAGGGCATGAAAAGTACTCTGTCCAAATTTGCAGATGATACCAACTTATGGGGTAAAGTTAACACATCAGAGAGTAGGGAATGTATCCAAGTGGATCTGGACAGGTTGGAAAAGTGGGCAGAACAGAATTGAAAGCAGTTCAACAAAGATAACTGCAAAAATAAGTGCAAAGTACTGCACCTAGGGGGAAGGAATCAGCAGGCTGGGGGAGGACCTTCTCAGCAGCAGAAAGGGATCTCAGAGTCATTGTTGACACCAAGATAAACATGAGTCTCAATGTGACAAAATGATCACTAAAGCTAGCCACATTTTATTATTCATTTGCACGTACATGGCGAACAGGTCCAGGGAGGTGACATTTCCCCCTCTATACAGCATTGATCAGGCTGCAGTTGGAATACTGTGTCCAGTTTTGGGCACTGCACTTCAAGAGCGATGTGGAAAGCCTCGAGAGGGTTCAGAGGGCCAGTCATGTGGTTAGGAGCCTGCAGGTAAAGCCCTACAAGGAGAGACTGAGGGACCTGGATCTCTTCAGCCTCTGCAAGAGAAGGTTGAGAATGGTTCTTGTGGCCACCTACAAATTCATCAGGGGGGCAACAAGTAATAGAAGATGCTCTGTTTACCAGTGCATCCTTTGGAGTAACCAGGAACAACAGCCACAAACTGACAGAGAGCAGATTCAGGTTAGATATCAGAAAGAACTTCTTTATGGTACGGGTCACCAGAATCTGGAATGGACTTCAAAGGGAGGTGGTGCTCTCCCCTACCTTGGGAATCTTTAGGAGGAGGCTAGACATGCATCAGGCTGGGGTTGTCTGACCCCTGCACTCTTTCCTGCCTCAGGCAGGGGGCCGACTTTAATCTACTCAGGTCCCTTCTGACCCAAACATCTTTCCCAATAGCCTTTCATATATTCATAGATGTCATTCCAGCAGAAATTCTCAACTTCAGGAAAGAAAGCCTACTACCATATCTTCATCAGCTGCTACTCAAATGCTGGAAAGAGAATGAGGTAACACAAGATATACATGACACAAACATTGTCACTCTGTATAAAAATAAAAGAAATAAGGGTGACTGCAGCAACTACAGAGGTATCTCACTACTAAGTACAGAAGGAAAAGCTTTTGCAAGGGTTATCTTGGTGCACTTACAAAAGCTGGCAAGTTGTGTCTACCCTGAATCTGCACTGAGATTCAGGGTTGGAAGATCAACCATAGACATGATATTTTCCCTGTGGCAATTTCAAAAAAAGTGCACAGAGCAAATGCAACCACTGTACATCGCCTTCATGGATCTAACCAAAGCATTTAATGCCATCAGCAGAGAAGGTCTATTTGCAATCCTAGAAAAGATAGGATGCCACCAATCCTGCTAAGTCTTATACATTTCTTCCACAACAACATGAAAGCAACTGTTCAGTTTGATGGGCCCACTTTCAACAGCTTCGAGATGAAAAGCGAAGTGAAGCAAAGATGCATTCTTGCCCCTGCACACTGTGCAGTCTTTTCCTCGGTACTCCTAAACTGAGCTTTAAAAGACATGGAAGGTGGAGTGTACCTTCACAAAAGCTCAGAGGGGAAGCTCTTCAACCTATCATGACTTAAGGCAAAGACTCATAAGACTACTTAACCTGTACATCTCTAACTCGGGTATTTGTGAAGAAAATCTTCAAAGGGCAGACCAACTTTATCTCATGCAGCAACACCTGCCTAAGTTTACAGAAAGGACAAACAAGAATTTTGAGATTCTTTTGAAAAGCTGCCCTTTTCATCTCAGTGAACTTTAAAATAGGAATGTAAAATGTGAATATTTTTATTCTTTTCATTGTTGGCCCAAGCCAGCAACTAAGGAAAAGGACACTCGTACCAAAGATAGGCAACATTTCTACTAGGCCTGTGTGAAGTGGCCAGTATTTGCTTCGGATTTGGCTGATTTAGGGCACAGCAATTCAATTCAGTGATTCAAATCGATTTGGCTGAATCCGATCTGGAGATTCAGCTGCCACTGAATCAGCCAAATCAAACAGGTTCCATCCCCCACCCGTGCTCTCAACCCCATCAATGGCTGCCCCACCCAGCCTCAACACCCTGGCTATTTAAAAAAAAAAGCCCTGTACTCACTGGCTGCTGCCAGGTGGGGAGGCGATTTCCCCTTCCCCCCACTGCATGGGGGGCTCTGCCACAAGCCCCCAGAAGCCCTGACAACCACTGCAGCAGCCAGTGAGTGTGAGGCTACCCCTCCCACCATGACAGAGCCCCTCCATGCCGTGCAGGGCAGCAGGGATCATCCTCCCCTGCCTCCACCTCACAGCAGCTGGTGAGTGCAGGGCTTTTTTTTTCCTTCTTTTTTTAAAGAACCAGGAGCTGGGGCCAAGCTAGGAGAGCGGGCGGGGGCTGCAGGAGCACTCAGGGGATGGGGCCTGGCAGGGCCTCCCCTGCTTCATCCAGCTCCCTCATCACCCCCCCACCCAACTTACTGCCATGGAGTCTGGGTCCAACTCCCTGCAGCGATGAGTGGAGACTGGCCAAATCTCCAAATTGGCCTGAATCTCCTCCAAATAGTATTGGCACCCAAAGCTTCACACAGTCCTATTTTCTACCACTACCTGAAAAAAAAATTTCCCACTTTTTCTTTACAATCATAAGAAGCCAGAGTTTTAAGGAACCCAGTAGAATCCATAGCACATCCAAATCTCACCTTGGGGAACCTTTCCAAGGAGCCAAGCAAAAGTACATGTGGTTATTTTGACAACATTAAGCAGAAACTTGGTCTGTGGGAGGAAGTTGAAGGGCTATCCTGCTCTTTCAACCCTAATTTTTCCCTATGACTCAGTAAAATTTAAGCATGATGCCTCCAAAAAAATATATTTGGGGACCTAATTTATATAAGATAAGTATTAAATCAAGAATGATTCTCGATTCTTTAGCACGTCTCAGCCACGTAACTCATTACAGTAATAAAAATTATTATCCTGAAGTGTTTCCCAATGAGGAATAATATATAATAACCTGCAAGTCTCATTAAAACAGTCTGGAAAGATATTTTCTTAATCATCACAATAGTTAAGCACAAGAATACAGGAAGGACAAAAAGAGACATTATGAAATATCAGTGTGCCTTGGGCATATAGATTCATGAGTATTTAAGCAAATATACCAGCATATACTAGTGAACATACAAGAGGCAGGAGTTAAAGAACTGTAAGTGAAAAACTTATACTTCCTCATATATAGCATGTAAAGTTATTGCATGGCTTTAATGCAATATTATATTTGCAGAACAAAAAGTGTTGCAAGAACATAACTTCTAGAACCAAGGCTGAAGTTCATTTAAAAAAGATCGACTATTATTACTGAAAAAGTTTTATCTACCCATGTTGTAAAAAAAACTTCTGGTAGGCTCAAGTCACTAAAAAGCATAAACTGTTACAAAGCCATACACAGGAAATTTCACCCTGCTCACCTTTATGCTTTACAGTCTGCATTCCCCTATCTGGTATCCTAGGACAGTCATAATAAGATCTATTTAGAAATTCCTCTCATTCAGAAATTGAGTTTTTGAGAGACGTGGTACAGTTGGTAGGATATTCATAATCAAAATAGTTATCTGGCTGAGGAAGTTTCTGGTAACCACTCAATCCCAAAACAAAGCCAACAGCCACAGCTGTTCTGTGAAGTGGGTTTTCTATCAGTAGTTGACTGGCAAAAATCCACGGAACTGTAAGGGTAAAGGCTGTCCAAAATGTACTACACAGCTGTTAATATAAATCCCATGTGTTCTCCCTAAAGAATGAAAAAGTGGCACTAGTACACAGCCCAGTATATAAATCTTTCCATTTGTACAAAGCTAAAGTGTGCCTCTCTGACTAAACAGGGAAGACAAATATTTCATGCCATTGAGAAGTATCCCAGATAGCACTTATTTTTGAAGGACAAAAATATGAAAATTACGTGATGATTTGGGAAGTCTGTGCATCTATAGCATATGAATTTGACACCATGGGCTTTGTGTCGTTTCAGCTGAAAACTCCATTTTAAATGTAGGGCTGGTTGCCTTCCCATCTCCAAGTTGGACAGTAACTACAAAGGATAGGGATACAGTCCTGATACTAGGAAGTTGTTAACCTGAAAGACTCCCATTTGATTGGTAGCATTTTGTAACAATGTGATGGCTGAAGAGTAGGGAAATCAGTTTCCTCCTGCTTCTCTACAGGGAAAGTTTACCTAGAAGCAGAACTGATGCCTGACGTTAATGTAGAACATTACAAAGTACCAGCAGAGCTATGTTAGCTAGTGGTATAAAACAAGCTACAGAGGTGACTTCCCGCGCCCCGGTAAAACATTTGGTGTGAATGCACACCTGCCAGAAGAAGATGGCTTCTGTTAGCCTAGCTGCCTTAGCTTGGGGGAGCTAGTGTAACTCTGGCAATAGCAAAATTCCCACCAGCAAGACTTCTTACCCCTGGGTTCAGCTGCTACAATGTCACGGACACTAAACAGCAGCAACCCCACAACAATCATTACTAGAGTTCAGGAGATGGATTAGCTATGAAAGCTTGGACAGGAGTAAAATAGGGGTATTATTTCATAACAAAAAGGGTCCTGTTCAACATCTAGACCAGGAGAGAGAAAGAGATACACTTAACCCATTGTTTGGTAAAGAAGCCACACACAGGACAAGGAGACCTGGACTCCACAAGAGATTTTGACCTAGGCTCCAAAATCAAGTGCTGGGGAGGAGTAGGGGGGGAAAGAGGGAAGAAGGAAGGGGAAATGAAGCAGAGAAACCACTTGTGTGTTTATTTTGCCTGAATGTGTGCCTTTCTTGTGCCAACTAAAGGAAAAAGGAATTGTATTTAGGAATTCTTACATATGCCTATACCACAGATGTAGCATGTCTAAGTCTAGGAAGAGCTACTCCTGAATACCCCATGGGCTCCCACATACATTTGCTTGTACCCAGAAATGTGGCAGCTGGGTATGTCCCATATAACTGCTCTCAAGGGCTAGAGACAAACATTCAAAAAGCCCAAGCCTGAATTGATTTAATCTTTTCAGGTTAGTCTAACCTGGTTAGGCTGAACTGGTTTGAAACCAGACAGACAATCCCTCTGGACTAAGGAAATTTAGGCTAGAAGCCAGGGGGCACTAGAGCAGCCCTCCCTTCCCTTCTGCAGAGAGCAGAGCTGAGGGGGGTGTGGCCAGGCTCTGGCAGGACTCTCTCATTAGGGAGGTCTGCCTGTATGGACACAGAATTTTCCTCACTGGCTGCTCAAGGGACAGGAGTATTGCTAGCCTCCAACCCTGGGCTAGCACTCTGGGGGAAAGGGAGTGGGAATACAAGATGCATGCATCTTGACGATACAGAGCTCTTCAATCTCCCACCCTGCTTCATCATACTGCCTGCAGCAAACTGACAGACAAGCAAGCCAGCTGGAGGCTGATAGTGATAACAGTCTTTATCTCCCGATTAGCAGAGCAATGGCCTCTCTCCATTACTTCAAACTTCTTAAACAGCTTAGCAGCTGACCTACTGATTCGTTCCAAACAGCCCTAAGCAGTCACTGTTCTGTCTGCCTGCCCCAGTGTAATTGAGAAGAGACACACACACAGACACCTCTCAGCATTAGCTAGCACACCACATGCCTTCAGTCCATGGGGCTTGGGCCCATGCTGTGGGAGATGGGAGGGAAGAAGGGGAGGGGATTTGCTTCTGGACCATTGAGGGGGAAGGTTAGGACAGCAGGAAGCCAGACAGATCCTGCTGTATTTGCAGTATCTGCTGGACCCTTACACCACGTTGTCAGCATACCATGTGCTGGCTATGGTCCATGCTGTGGCGGAGAGGAAGAAGAGATCCCTGCTCAAGCAGTGAGTGATGAGGAGGCAAAGGAAAGGGGGTGGGAGGGTAGCCAGCAGACCCTGCTGTTCCTGCAAGTCTCTGCAGGAGCTCTGGCCAGGGAGCAGAGGAGAGAGGCCAGCCCTGCTGTGAAGCAGAGAGCTCCACCCAGGCCAGAGAGCATGCTGGGGGAGTCTGATTTAACTTAAACCAGCATGGGGTTTGGGACAGACACTGCCTAAATCAGTTTGACCCAAATCAGGAAAGTCTGATACTACATTCAGGTTTTATCTCAAACTGGTATCAGCCATTTTCAAACTGGGTTATGTGCACTGAACATCTATTCTGTTACAGGTTTAAATCAGTTTCCGATCACTTAAATCGCTTTGTGTGTAATGTCTGTCCCTAGCCAAGTAAAACCGTGGGGAAGAATGAGCATGGAGAAGAATAAGCCAAACTTGCAAGGAAGTCTGAGGTGTCAGCAGTAGGCTTAGAGACAGCTGAACCATGTGGATGATTTATGTGATGGACTGTTACCTGCCCAGTGTCTCTGTAACCTACTCAGACCAAGTTCAGAGCACCTGTGCTGCACATGAGGCTGTTTAGCATGTGTCCCATGTCCATCCAGGAGAATACTAACAGAGCTCTGATACCTTCAAGCACTGGCAGTCAAACTCTCACCACCCTCTATGCCCACCCCACGTCCCCCCCATATCCTTTCTCACGTCATAGAAACAGATCCCATAGTGTCAAGGAAAGAGAAAAAAAAAAATCTAGAAACAAAAATCAAATGATTCCTTTTCAGGTACTACAGACGTGGAAAGGAGCATGTTAAATTCTGAATTTGGGACATGAAAAAGACCAAATATTAGAGCTCTTGGAAAGAAATGAGCTGACACAGGAAAACCAACGGAAATGTGATCACTGGAAATACAAGAGGCCATAAGCATGGACAGACAAATAATATAGAAAGAAAAGGTCCCAAACTCAAGCACCTGTAAAATACACAGAACAATATGCAGTGAAGAGAGCTCAGGTGCAGATGCCCAATTCTTTGGCTTCATCCGTGTTGGCTCTGATAAAACTAAAAACAGAAAGAACTGCTCTAACCTGTGCCAGGTGGTAGCATTCCCTACAAAGCCATCTGCCAGCTAAGACCAGCCAGAGAACATCAGCACTCTGGCCATGCCCTGCAGCTCTACACCTAGGATTTTCTCTATGCCAACATTATTCCTAGATAAGGATATTGGCCAGTTTCGGGTCCTGGGCAACAGAGTGACATGAAAGGGCCAGAGCAAACCAAGCAATCCCATTATAGCACTTCCATCTGTAGATCTCAGTTATCAACCTTTGTTTATTATTCATTCAGTGTTAGATATGTGCATACCCAACACCTGCTCCAACACATCACAATCCGAATGCACTGAAGTAGCCTCAGTGGCATGTGTATTCAGGTCCCTGCACTTCAAAATGGCAGCAGGGATGCTTTAACTAAAGCTCATTTGATGCTCATTAGTTAAAGCACCCCTGCTGCCATTTTGAAGCAGGATGCTGACACAAGACACTGAGGGTGCTTTAATTAGAGCGGCTCTGATTAAAGTGCCCTCTCTTACCCGACCCTGGAGCTTGTGTAAAGATGTCCTAAGGCACAGAGCAAAAAGAGTTTCAGCAGCTTTCTCAAGACTATTTAAATTGATGGCAGAGCTGGAAATTGGCTTGGTGTCTCCTAGTGCTGTGAGGTAGCTACTGGACCATGCCCAACCTCCCTTCAGGTATAAGCTCTCCTTCCTAAATGACCGTCTTCTCTTGAAAGGCTGAACAACAAAACTGGAGACTTTCAGAAAAAGGGGTCCTTAAAAACTGCAGTGACGCAAAGCTTCCAAGTAGCTATAAACCCCATATATTTGGACAAAGCAAAATGGGGTTTTCAGCATTCTCTCTCTAAGGCTATTAAAGGCAGTTGTTTAAATTATTTTAAGATATGAATCCATTCCACTAGGGGGTTATGTTCTTACCCACAATAAGCAATTTTATGTCCTGTACTTATTGCTTTGAGTCAAAGAGAAGAAAAGAGCGTTGGTTGCCCTGGCTATGTTCTAACTCATCTCTACTCTGGATTTTTGTCAAAATCCGTGTTTTTACTAGTTTCACTGCAGAGCCAATGAAGCTGTGGAAGAGAAAGCTGTATTCTATTCTGCCTCATAAATCAATAAAATTGCCAGCTAACTTCTGGTTCTGGAATTTTTATTGTTGGTAATGATGTATGAAGCAGAAAAAGTTTTATTTTTTAGAGACTAGATTGAGCTTGCAGTGTTTGCATTTGGAACGATCGTATTTGGACTTGTACCCTGGGCAGACAACAAAAGCAGTGTAGAAATCATTGAGAGAGAGTTAGTTACAGCGCACGTTCGCCGAAGTCCATCTTTAGTCACTTTTCTGACAAGCTCACTTTAAAACCAGAATAATCCTGTTGCTTATAGTCACAAGGCCAGCAATCTTCTGACCACTAAAACAGTATTAAAACAGGGCCAAGTTACCAAACAATCCCGTCTGCTGGACAGAAGATAAAAGATAACAAAGGAAAAAGGACAATAAAATACCTCTGATAATGTAGGACAGCATGAAATTGATTCACACATCCACTTTGTCCCACTTTTGCTTTTACCAGCTGTTTTAGACTAACAAATACTCTTTCCTGTCGTTTATTCCCTCACTATTTTCCCTTCAACAGTTCAAAATGCCTGCTTCTCTGTATTTAATCCCTGTAACAGATACCCGTCCTGGGCCGAGCTAAAACTGTGACCCATGCACCTGTTCCTAAGGCAACCACCTGCCTTTTCTCCTGCCATGCCTTGTCGTTAATTAATTAGTTGATGTTAATTAGCAGGAGGCTGCCATTGTACTGCCCCGTTGCCAGGGAGTGCTATCTGCGGCTCCTATCCTCCCCAATACCGCAGCCCAAGCCTCGCAGATGGAATATCTGTTACGTCTCAGCCGTTTTCCCAATTGGGCCCCTCTTTGGGCCTTCTCAAGTGTTGTTGCCTTCTCTCAGGCCTTCTCTACACTGCTGCCCTCTCCTCGGGCCTTTGTAAGTGCTGCCCCCCGTCTGGGGCTTGCCACGCCCATGCTAGGGCCTCTCAGTAATGCCCGCTCGCCATGCCCGCACTGGGCTTCTCAATAACACCCCTTCTCTGGGCTTGCCACACCTGCACTGGGCTTCTCAATAAGGCGCTCCTCTCTCTGGGGCTTGCCATGCCCACGCTTGGGCTTCTCCCTGCCCCTCCCTGGGGCTGGGGTCTATGTACCCCATGTACTGTGCCCGCTGGCGCTGGGGTCCTCATGCTACTGTGGGTCCCCTATGAGGTCTCCTCCAACCCCTAATAGACTCACCCAAACCACCGGTGATAGACTACAAAGCAGAACACAAACTCAAGCCTCTTGGCTACAACTTAAATATAAGCCGCCTGGCTATAACAACGTTACTCGTGTGGGGGCTGAGAAACGCCAGCAGAATGGGGCCGCTGATAGAGTCGAATTAGTTGTACAAGAGGCAGCAGTGGTTGAAACAAAAAACTTTACTTACAAGCTGTATACATGAGGTATGCAGTGTAGTCATAATCCATAGACAAACACAAATGAAAACCGTAGACAGGTACACCAACGCTCACACACTCACGCAGGGTACATCATGTAACCGCAACGGGGAGTTGTTGGTGGTTGATCAAGCCCCTCTGTGGCTCCGAAGTACACGTGGGGATCTCTCCCTATGCATGTTTGAGCTCTCCTCCAATTCGGGCGGGTACCACCCAAGCTTTTTGTACAGCCAGCGAGCCAATTGCTGACTGCCACGTGTGCGTAATTTACACTGAGCCAATCGTGAGCATGCACTCGATGGTGCAGCTGCAAGCTTTTGGCGGACTCTGATTTTGCACCAAGACTCTTTCCCACCTTACAGGGGAAATCCCTGCACCAGGGACTCGCAATGTGCTTAACACGCAGCTGTGCCGAGGCATCTCTTAACCGTTCCACTCTGACAACTCAGACATCATAGTGCTGCCACCCTTTACTCTGGTGAAGCTGTACCTACAGTCAGGCTGCTTCTCGTATCTTAACTCCAGGGTCTCCTGCCCCTCTGGCTGCTGGCAAGGAACTGCCTCTGGCCTCAGCTCCTGGGCTTTAAGGGCCAGGCCCTGCCCCTTCTGGTCAGCTGACCTTCCCTGGTTGCCCTGGCAACCCACAGCTGTGGTCCTTAGTTACTGCTAGGGCTCCTTCCCTAGCAGTTTTCCCCTCTTCAGGCACAGGGCACCTGAGTGCTCTGTGACACCCCATATTTTTCTCATATGTTTTCCAGTGTGTTTTTGTCTTCCCTTGAATTTCTCTCCCCTCGTTCTTATTCTGCAGTATTTTTTGTTTAGCTGTTAATTTACATGGCGTTTCCTGCATTATTTTCATTCTTTTAGCCTGTACAATGCATTTTGCAAGCCACAACAACTCACTCCCCACCAATCCTTTGTTCCTCACTCCCTCTATAAATTCCTTCCAACCAGCTGAATGTCCCACCTTTCTTTCCAATTTATGCTCCATTCCCAAAATATCCCCTTTGCTGCAGACCCCTGATCTCTATCTTGAGTCCCAGTCTCCACAAGAACTCAGTCCTTTTGACCCTAAGAGTCCTCTATGGTTTTCCAGAGTCTGAAGAGAAAAGATCAGACTAGATGAGTGCTGTACTAGGTTTCTCTAGCCTGCTTGTGTCCCATTCTGATTCTAGGAGCACAGAAGTCTCCAAAGCCAAGAACAAAGAACTTAAATTTTAACAAGCCAATTCATGCTACATGCAGCACCTCACAAAAAACAGGTGAAAATGCATGTCAAAGCTATGAAAACATTTCAAATCTGTTCCTGCCTCAGAATACTGAGATACCATAAGTGTCCTATACCCTGCAGTGGCACAGATGGATCAATCTCATCTGTTCCCAGGTATCACAGTCTTTCCTATGACATGCCTATAACACAGGCAGTAGGTCATGTTTCTGGGAAACGGAAATGCTCTGGTCTAATATTTTGGGGCTTAATATAGGGACATATAACACACTTTATGACCTATAATACACAGGAAGTCAGACCAGATGGTCCTTTCAGGCCTTAAAAATTATTTTCTAGAGTTTATTATATTTAATTTGAGGAATACAGTTGATTGTACATACATTTCTTTGTATTGTATAAGAACATCAAACTTTTTTGCCTGTTCAAGAAGTTTATCCCATGTCCTCAAGGCTGAAAAAAAGAAGTTACTCTATACAGACCATTTTGATTTCATGCAATTCAGTTAAAAAGACGTTACTTGATTTTGTGATTTTGGTAGCTCCCTACCTATAATTTCATGATTTTCATGGAGACCACAATTTCAGGTGGAGTTCTACAGAAAAGAGTATATGCTCCACACTTTTGGTAGACTCCTTGGAAGAAAAAAAAACCAAACTTACTAAAAATGAAGTGCTGGTTAACTCTGTCTGGGGAGCCAGCAGTCCTCATGGCTGCACAAGGGAGAAGGGGAACAGTGGCCTGCTGGCATGGCAGGATGGCTGCCACACCCTTGCCCCCCACTCCTAACTGGTTGTGAGGGCTGTCCGTCATATGGCCCCAGCCCTCTCCAGCAATCAGTGGCAAGGGATGGGGCCACATTACAGACATCCCTCTTAGTCATTCAGCAACAAGGGGCAAGTCCACCAGGGCACCTCAGCCAATCAGAGGTGTGAGGGGGAGGGGGCCTGCACTTGGCCTGTGAAAATGGCTGCTGGTCCTGAGATCTGCATGCTAAAATGGCTGGCAGCGACCTCATGTTTGGTAGACCTCTATTCATAGGTCCAGTTACATAGCCAGCATGGGACCTAGGTAGAACATAATATATAAACCAGCATCTAAGATCCAGACATGGAAACCCATATCTGCTTGGCATATAGTGAATGGACACAGGTGGAAAATGTCTGTCCCCAAACTGTGTTTCATTGCTACGTTTGTACATTTAGAAAACCTATTTAGGTCAAATGTATTGGTATATGAAAAGACATGCATGTTTTTTTGACTGGGAAGATGCCGAAACTGTCATAACCTATTAGGCGCTAGGTATTCTATGGTGCTGTGCACTAGACTGGAAGATAGAGAGAGCCAGTGTGAGAATATGATCTTCATAAGATCCACAGTATAGATAATTTGGGTTCTAAGTTACATACTGCACTGTAAGCTTAAATTGTATAACACGTTCAGTGGGATTTTTAATTTGTCCTTTGTCTCCTGATGACTGAAGAGAGATCATTACCAATAGGTAATGAAAGCTGTAAAGCTGATGAAGCATGTTTTGCTTGGAGCTAATATCATTTGAGTATTTTTTTGCGGTTTTTCTATTTGCTATATGACAGCCTCCTGCATACATCACTTATCTTATTCGATGTATCCCAATAACTACACCAGAATGGCTATAATTCATGGCTCCTGCACTTGCTCATTTAGGTTGACATGCAATTATTTTCTTGCAGCTAGTTAGATAGAAAAAAAAAGTGTGTCATATGAAGTTCTTTTATATGAAAGTGTGTTTTTCTAAAATACATCTTAGTTACTCCATAAAGTTTGTTTCAACCCTCAAATTATAAGGGTCAAAATTACCACATGAAAAAACATATAAATAGCTCTATTTCTTCAGTCATTAACTAGCTTTTATCTCAGTTACACATAAGTGATGGAGACTTTAAATAACTATAAAGGTTAATGAAAGAGAATGTAATAAAATTAATTTCAAAAACTGTCTTGCACCTGACCTATTAAGTAGTTAGATTTCTATAGCATTCTGAGTTACTGCTTTTAGTTATAGTCAGACCACACTAAGGCAAAACATGAAAATTTACATTTAAAGACAAAAACAAAAATACCTACAATTAACTTCCTTCAGTTCTGCAAACTGGTTGCACAAAAGGGTTGCCAATGTTAAAAGAGTCTCACGAATGCTGGGAACACATCACTGGAGGGGTGAATGCAAGTCAGAAGAGGTCTAATATGTCATGATTCAACCCAAATCATTTTCCTAAACCTAATAAGGTACATATTTTTCTGTGCATAAACACTGTTGAAATCTATGGAATTGCAGTGATTTAAAGGAAAAGAGGACAGAATTTACCCTATTAATGCCCAAATAATTTTGTGAGTATTTGCCTAAAAAATAGGTATCACAGATGACAAAATTCCTAAAACCAGAAAGCTGTCAGAAAAATAGATTAAGTGAAACTATTCCATTAATGACTAGACCAGGAAGGCATAATTTAGCAGTCTAACAAGAAGTTAGTAATCCTGTGCTTTTTTCATTACTGACTACAGTGAGTCAAAAAGGATTCTCCCCTGCATAAACGGAGTTCTAGCAGATATTCCATCTTTCAAAAAAATTTCCAAAAATGAACAACAACATTTGGAAATGTAATAGTTTGAGATGACTCACCCATTGACTGAAATCCAGAGCAACCTAAGGGCAAAAAGGGGGGTATATAAGCAGTGGAAACAGGGAGAGATTACTAAGGAGGAGTATACCTCCTCAGCTCACAGTTGTAGGGAGCCAATTAGGAAGGCCAAAGCTACCATGGAGCTGAGGATGGCATCCCAAGTTAAGGATAACAAAAAGCGATTTTTCAGATATGTAGGGAGTAAAAGGAAGGCCCAGGGTGAAATAGGACCACTACTGAATGGGCAGAAGCAATTGGTGGCAGACGGGGTGACAAAGCTGAACTCCTCAATGAGTTCTTTGCCTCAGGTGTTCCTAAATGAGGGGCAAGACAAGTCTCACAATGGGATTGTAGAGAGGCAGCAGCAGGGTGCCAGACTACCAAGCGTTGACCCTGAGATGGTGAAGAGTCACTTGGAAGGACTGGATGCATTGAAGTTGGCAGGCCTGAATGAGCTCCATCCAAGGGTACTGAAGGCACTGGCTGATATAATTGCACAGCCACTGGCAAGAATATTTAAGCACTCACAGTGCACAGCCCAGGTCCCATAGGACTGGAAAAGGGCCAATGCGGTCCCTATTTTCAAGAAGGGGAGGAAGGAGGATCCAGGCAACTACAGGCCAGTCAGTGTCGCCTCCATCCTTGGCAAAGTCTTTGAAAAGATTATTGAGGCTCACATATGCGAGAGCCCAGCAGGAAAAATTATGCTGAGGGAAAACCAGCACAGGTTCATAGCAGGTAGATCATGCCTGGCTAATCCAGTCTCTTTTTATGACCAGGTTACAAAACACCTGGACACAGGAGTAGGAGTAGACATCATTTACTCAGATGTCAGGAAGGCCTTTGATACTGTCACAGGGCGCCTCGGGGCCACCCTCAATGTGGCTCCCGCACCTGACTCTGGGCAACCGCCTGCCTACTCGCCTGCCATGTCTTTGATGGTAATTGGTTAATTGATTAATTAGCAGGAGACTGCCCTTCTACAGCCCCTCCACTAGGGGCACTATCTGTGGCTCCTTCCTCCCCAATACCACAGCCCAAGCCTCGCAGATCTCAACTCAATCTTCTGCTAATGCCCTCTCTTGGGGCTGCCTGTGTCCCCCTTGGGACTCCTACTAACACTGCCCCCTCCCTGGGGCTTGCCATGCCCACACCAGGCTTACTAATCTCTGCCCTACCTGGGCTTCTCAACTTCCAATGGCTCCTCTCTCTGGGCTTGCCGTGCCCCCTCCTGGGCCTCTCAATCTGATGGCCCCCCTCTCTGGGGCTCGCTGTGCCCTCCCTGGGCTCCTTAAAACACTGCCCCCTGTCTGGGGCTCACCGTGTCCTCTCAATCCTTGCCCTTCTTGGGCTCTCCCAATCCTTGCCCTTCTCGGGCTCCCCAATATACTGCCCCCTTCCTGGGGCTCTCCGCGTCCAACCTGGACGCCTCACTGGCATTGCCCCTCTCTCTGGGGTTTGCCACACCCAACTTGGGCTTCCTGAACGAGTGCGGCCCCCCTTATTAGGGGCTCCCAGTGCCCGGAGTTGGGCTTCTCCTTAAAATGGCCTCCTTTCTGGGGCTGCACGCGCCCACACTTGGGCCTCTCCAAGCTGCCTCCTTCCTGGAGCTCACCATGCCCAACTTAGGCCTCTCAAGACTGCCCCCTTCCTGGGGCTTCCTCAGCCCAATTTGGGCTTCCCAATGCTTCCCCCTTCCTGGGGCTTACTCTGCCCACCCTGGGCTTCTCAATAAAATGGCCCCCTCCTTGGGGCTCTCCATGCCTAGCGGACTCCAAGATGAACATGAGTCATCAGTGTGACAAAGCCATCAGAAAAGCCAATGGCACTTTGTCATGCATCAGCAGATGCATGACCAACAGAACCAAGGAGGTGATGCTTCCTCTCTATCAGGTGCTGGTCAGACTGCAGTTGGAATACTGTGTGCAGTTTTGGGCACCACACTTCAAGAGGGATGTGGATAACCTGGAGAGGGCCCAGAGAAGGGCCACTCGTATGGTTAAGAGCCTGGGTTTCCAGGTAACACTCTGGTTCTCAGAAAACACAATCACCTTTCGGTATACTAGCCATAGAAAATATAGTCCATCTATTGAGCTCAGGCTAATAACACCAATCAAAATATTTCCATTTTCAGGCATTCAGGTTTTTGACACAAAAAAAAAATACTTTTTCCACTAAAAAGCAGACGCTATCCAAAAATGTTAGCTGAAAACCCAATTTTCTAACTAGAAGTTTAAATAGGAAATATTTTTACTAGAACTACTGCTGATCCTTATGCACTCGCATGAACCTGTCCAATCCCACCAGTTCAAACCCTAAGGGTGAGATTTCATGTTAGCACATTCTAAATGCTAAGGAATGTTAGACTGTGTTCATTAGCACATGCTCCGAGTAGTTGCACGTTAAGGATTGCTACCCGCTCTGACATGCGCAGCTCTGACTTGCTGCAAGACGGCTGATGAGCAGTGGCATAGCTAGGAGCTGGAAGCATACTCTATACTTGCCCTGCTTACTGGCTCTCTAGCTGCAGTATAGACTGGAGGGGGGGAGGGTAAAGGGGCCCCCCCAAGAACATTTAGTTCGCCCCCTAAATCTACCTAGCACTCCTGAATTGCCTGCTTCACCCTCACTGGCCCATGCAACCCCAATCCCCCTCACACTATCCAGATCACCACTCTGCTGCCCCAATTAGCCCAAGTGATGGTGGCAGCAGCCCTCATGGCTGCCCTCCAGCTTCCCCTCCCTCCCCACAACTGCCATTACCAGCACTCTTGAGCTAATCAAGTTGGTGTTGAAGCAGGGTGACAGTGAAGCAAGGTGGGCGATTCAGGGGTAGAGGAGCTAATGGGGGGTAGAAAGTGTGACCAGTAGAGTGATGAGGAGCTAGGGGGAAGGCACCCAGCAATCCTAGGTGGAAGAGATTATTTGAGGTGGGGGTGAATGAAGTGGTATCCTGGTAGCTTCCTGCCCACCTGCTTCCCCTGTCCTCTGCCCCCTCCCCCGGCCCTACTGATTCACTTCACCCCTTTCCCATCCTCTCCATTCACCAGCTGCCCAGCCATCCCCAGCTGTCAGTCCAGGATGACCATAGCTAGTCCACCTAGGAGTAACGTGTCCTAGGATAATGGAGGATTACAAATTGATGACTTTCCCTCAGGTGACTAGCAAAAAGTTAACTTAACTTGATCCGAGTAGCACAGCTCAAAGATGATCCTTGCCCAAAGTGGTGCATCTTTAAGATGACGGTCTACACTGTTGCTGATGCAAAGAAAAAAGTGTAGATAAGAAATGAATAAAACCACCAACAGAACGTGCTTGTATACTGTTAAGCTGCATCCAGCTTATATTCACAATCTTTGCCATTTTACTAGCTTTGCCCATGCTTGTGTTAAATTCAGTTCAGACTGCATAATCCTCTCGGCACCATTTGAATCTACCTTGCTGTTTTGAGGTTTTGCTTAACACCTTTTTAAATGCTCAGTGCAACCTGAAAAGAAACAATAGGATACCAAACCAAACATTGCACTATGACCTAGCTGACTTCTGTGACTAAGTCCACTTGGCTTCTAGTGCCTATCAAAATGAATGTGTTACAGACTTCTGCATTTTGAGTTCCAATTTGGCATTAGATACTACAGTGACTGGTGCTATATAAAATATGCTAAATAAAGTACTGATACTGCAGTGCATGAAGACCCATCAGGAGATTTTAGCCCAGTTTTCCAAACTTCCAAAAGGATAAGAATTCTTTTTTAAAGCTTATCTAGAAGCATATCTTTTGATGTTTCCCTTTCACTAATACCATCATTAACTTTGTATACTTTAAAAAAAACAGGAGGAACAAGCTATATCATATTGTAGCAAAACCCCCAATGTTTCCTTTTTTTTTGTTTTTTAACTTAAAAACATATTCCCTCCCCTTCCCCAACCATTTCTGACTCTTCCTCTGCACCCTCTATCCCTTATGAGTAATTATAGGTAGTCATAGATAAGCTAAGTTCTTGTATGCCATTATTGTAACAAGCCCTTTTTTATATTGTAAATAGTGTTCAGTCATTTTTGTATTGATTTTTACTGTTTTATATTGTATTCCTATTATGTTTTGTATTGAATTTTACTGTTTTATATTGATACTGTATGCTTTAGGCCTGTTTCTGTAAAGTTAGCCAAAGTAATGTCAAATCTCCATCTTGTAATTTTAAATCTCCATTTTGTGTTCCCTGCCCCGGCATACCCTATTCTAATTGTGTTGTAACTGTGACTCATACCCAGCCCTCCTATGTAAATTGGTTCCTGGTTAAATAAGAGTGAATGAGGGTGCTTGAGACATAATGGTAGCAGAACTAAAAATAGCTCCTGCTGAATAACCAGGCCATCGACTTAATGACCAGGCCATCAAATTAACAACTGGACCATCACCTCGCATTGACTCTCTCTGAAACCACAGACCTACTCCCAGGACTTGAGACAAAATCCAATATTTGAAAGATAAAGACCCTCCAAGAAACCAGCAACATGGAAACAAAGATCAAAATTGAAACCAGCAACTCTGTCTGGAGCTGCATGACCTCATATGAACAGGACTGGCCCTTGCCTGGGCACGTCCTTCCCACTGGAGCCGTAGGTAGCCTGCTGCTATAAAAGGGGTAGTAGAGTGTGACCTCCTTAGGACGCCCCCTCCATCTGGACCAGCATTACATTATACCACCTATCCACCCAGAGACCCTGCCAGCGACCCTCTCTGAACACCACCTCACTTGAGAAGACTTTGACTGGCCGTCAAGGACTGACTCACAGCCTGGATAGGTAGCCATCACCCACCTTCTTCCCCCAAGCAAGGGACCTGAGCTCTGTCTGCCCACCTTGACTTCAATCCCTCCATTAAGCCTCTCCTCTCCTGCTACCATTATGCAAGCATATGTGTGTGTGCACGTGCAAATAACTTTCTGGGCTGTATAGTGTGTTGCCTGTTTAATACAAGTGTTATCCTGGAATCCCAAGTTGAGTTTAGTCTCACTGATCCCTTGGCCATGCTCCAATTTCTGCTCTCTGCCCCTCTGACCTTCCTCCCGTCTCTCTCATCTTTTAACCCCCCCAGTCTCCCAGCTCCTCCCAGTTCTGCCCTATGCCTCCCAGCTCTCTGCAACCCCAACCTGCCTCCCAGCTTCAGCCCCAGTTCTTCCCTCTGCCTCCTGACTCCAACCCTCACCACCTCCCAGCTTCTCTCTCTGCCCCCTGCATCCTCCCGGCTTCTCTCTCTGCCCCTGAAGCCTCTGGCTTCTCCGTCTCCTGGCTCCTTACCTCCCAGCCACCTACTCCTCCTCCAACTTTTACCTCCAAACTCTCGGCTTCTTCCTCCACTATCCCTCACCTCACTTCTCTGCTGCTCCTCCCGGCTTCTTTAACCAGATCACCTCTCTCTCTGCTGCCCCGGCTTGATCCTCTGGCTCTGCTCCTTCACCTCCTCTGTTCCCTAGATTTTCCTTCACCCCTAAGTAACCCCCAGGTTAGTCTAATCTTCTCTTGAAAACTTCCAGTGAAAAGGATTCTACCATCTCTCTAGTTAATTTATTCCAGTGCTTAACTATTTTCATAGGGCACTGACTGATGTGGAAACAAAACCCCCCAAAATGTGCTTTATTGGAAGCTGCAGTGCATTACTTTCACCTGGCTTTGCAATGTCCATGGAGATCAGGCACTTCAGTGGGGCTTTTTGGTGCTTTTATTTAAGGGTGAGTGGCAAAAAAGCCCCACTAAAGCACCCAATCTATACAGATGTTGGGAAAGCAGCATCTAACTAACACAATGCCTCTGCTGGTTATGCACTGGGCTCGGCACAGGGGTGTGCCAAGTGTAAAGTAAACTCCATTTTTTTTGGAGTTTTTTTTCCATGTCTGCAAACAGCCATAGTTTGGAAGTTCAAACATCCTACCTAGATTTCCCCTGTTGCCATTGAAGACCATTACTTCTTGTCCTGTTCCTCTGAATAGTTGCCACCACCCCCTTTTCAACAACCCCTCATGTATCTGAAAGCTGTTAGAAAAACTCCATCAGTCTTGTCTCTAAATCAAATAATCTTAGTTCTTCTAAGATTTATTGTAAATCATGTTAGACTAATTCTTGCTGCTTTTGCCTAGACTCTTTCCAATTCAGGTTTTTCTTGAAATACAGTGACTACTTCAAGCTAAAAATAATTCAGCTATTGACCAAAAGATATACATGGACAGAAATGTTTCTTTTCACTTACCAAGAGATTAAAAACTATACAGCAGCCTCTACCATCTTCTTTTAAAAAGAAAATTAAAAGTAGCTTTTCAGAGAAATGCAGTTATGTGACATCTCTGATGGCAATCCTACTAATCTTCCCTAGAAGATGCTGAATCAAGTAAACTGGATATTTTCCTTAAAAAAAAAAAAAAAAAAGGCTACTACTGATTGGAATAATCACAGAGCTTTCCTTTATTAAAACAATAATGCAGTGTTAAACAAAGGTAAGATTTTATTATTCCATTAAATAAGCAACTAACAATTTGATATAATTTAAAATATGCTAATTACAGATTTATTCTGGAATCCAATTTATTTTCTATGTATGCACAAGGTACAATCACATGCAAAACAGACCACCTCCTCTCCTTCCTTTTTCTTTGAAATGTTTCTAAGTATTCAAGGCCAAAAATAACTTATGCATCATTTCTTAAAGGATTTTTAGATGTACTATATGTAGGCCTCTCAGACAGCCATCTTGCAAACACAGAAAGGAAGGCTTCCAATGCTATCACCACTTGTATATTCTACAAAAGCCCTTTTGAGCTCGTAAGCATCAGGATTAGGATAAGGATTAGGATATGCATATTTAGATGGATCTGTACCATGTTTTTATAGCTACTACAAAGAGTACGGTTTAAAAAAAAAAAAAAAAAAAAAAAAAAAGAAAGAAAGATAAAGAGAAGAAATGGCTGCTCTCACTGGTCCAGCAGTGCCTCAGCACTTAAGAAACTATAAAAATTGAGCTAGTGCCCTGCTTTTCACTGAGAGCATTTCAGGGCAAGATGAATTAAGCCTGAGTTGAATCCCCAGGTGAAGATAATGAGAAGGTGCATCCAAGAGAACTAGTACTCTCAGATACACTAGTGTCAGCAGTTGATAAGTGTGCCTTACATGTTGTGCTCTTGCACAGTGCACAAAGGAGCTCTCATCAGAGTGTTTGATTCTTCATATCAGGCCATGGAGAATCTGCTTTTAGCTGTGAAAGCCCCTCATTAAGTGCTCAGTATATTGGCCAAAATGGCCATCATCACAATATCAGGACTGAACAGGCTAGCCCTTCTTGCTTGGAGATAGGCAACTTTGTATTAAGTAATTTTACTTCCATATCCAAATTCAGCAAGCGTACAATACAATACCACATAGATAGAAGTAGATTGTTATGAAACATTTTCATATTCAATCCCTAATTTTAGGTTCCTATATTACCTCATCTTTTGAGCCTGGAACTTCTCTCTCACTATCTGACACAAAGATTCTTTCTAGCTTACATGGTCAGCTGTAGTGGCCCTTCCCTGTATTTCCAAAGATGGACTGCCTGAGAGCTATATATAGTAAACCATGGTCAGATTTTGATAAATTGAATTTGAACAGCAGAGAAACTGAAGGAAGAAAGACTCAAGTACTGGCGACTGCAAATTAGACCAGAAAACCAAGTTAACCACAGATGCACCTATTAAAGCTAAAGCTAAAGGCAATGAGATTTTATGAGGAAACAACATTCGCTTTATATCTAATCTGCATATCTGGTTATATCATGTGTCTTTTATGCACAAGTTTCATAGTTGGTAGGGTCGGAAGGGACCTGAGCAGATCAAGTCCAACCTCCTGCCATGGCAGGAAAGAGTACTGGGGTCAAACAACCCCGGTGAGGTGTTCATCCAGCCTCCTCTTAAAGACCCCCAGGGTAGGAGTGAGCACCAAGTCTCTTAGAAGTTAGTTGCAGACCCTAGCTGCCCTGACTCTGAAGTAGCGCTTTCTGATCTGCCTGAATCTACCCACTTCCAGCTTGTGACCATTATTTCTTGTCACTCCTGGCAGTGCTCAGGGGAACAAGGACTCCCCCAATGCCTGCTGGTCCCCCCTGACTAGTGTGTAACAAGCCACTAGATCTCCCCTCAGCCTTCTCTTGTGGAGGCCGAAGAAGTTCAGTACCCATAGCCTCTCCTTGTAGGGCCTTCTGTGCTGACTTCTGATCATGCCAGTGGCCCTCCTCTGGACCCTCTCCATGTTGTCCACATCCCTCCTCAAGTGCGGCACCCAGAACAGGATGCAGTACTCCAACCGTGGCCTGACCAGTGTTGCATAGAGAGGAAGGATCACCTCCTTGGACCTGCCTGAGATGCATCTGTGGATGCATAACAAAGTATGGTTGGCCTTCCTGACCACATCCCCACGCTGTTGGCCCATGTTCATTTTGGCATCAATAATGACTCCAAGATCCTTTTCCGCCTCTGCACTGACAAGGGAGTTCCCCAGCCTGTAGGTATGCTGCTGGTTCTTCCCCACCCCCAGGTGCAGTACGTTGTACTTGTCAGTGTTGAAACCCACCCTGTTCTCATCCATCCACCCCTGTAACCTGTCTAGGTCCAATTGCAGCCTATTCCTCCCTTCTAGTGTGCCCACTTCCCCCCACATCTTAGTGTCATCTGCAAATCTGAACAGGGTGCTTTTTATCCCCTTGTCCAAGTCACTGATGAAGATGTTGAACAATGCAGGCCCAAGGACCGAGCCCTGTGGAACCCAACAAGAAGAGCAAACAGACTGATTGCCACAATTTAGGATTAACAAGTCTGCAACTTAGAATAAGACCTAAGATTTTAAGAATTGCTAGGCTCCTGGCTGCCACTAATGCATCCCAGCCTACTGTCCAGGCATTTCTGGTTGCTTGTTGACTTTGACTGAATAGAGGGCTGCAATTGAGTTGTCAGCCCCTGTTGCTGATTCCTGCATGGGGAAAAAGGAGAGGTATATGGCTGCTTCCTTCAACTACAGGATGTTTGATAGGTTGCTAAAACCTGGCTCAAGCAATGAAGTCAAACATCTTTTTGGGTGTCTGACTGCCTTTCTTCTGACAAGGTACCCTTCTGCTTCCTAACCAGAGAGGTTCTTCATATGGCTTTCTGGTTGCTACTCACAAATCTCCACAGCTAGGGACATATGACCAGTCTCACATTAACCTATGTATGAGTGTAGACTCAATGTATTGGTAAAGAACCAGATTCTAAGTTACACATCACTAGCTAGAGTAAACACAGGTATTCAACTGCTCTTCAGGAATTTGAAAGTCCTAGACACAAGCGATTAAAAATTCAGCTAAAAACAGAGGCTTTAACAAGCTACCACAGATCCAAGGTTCTCTCTCTCCCTGCCCCCTAGCCTCTGTAACCCATACAGACTGCAATCTCTAATAATAAATAAATAAACACATAAATAACTTAGGGGGAAATAAGTGTAACAAAGCAAGGAAGGGTGTTGGAAATCCAAAGTAAAAGCCCTTGAATGTTAACATGGTTGTACACAAGACTGGAATTTGTAAGTGGCCTTTTCCAATCCACATAAAATATTTGTCATCTCAGACCCAACATGACTTTACAGGGGAATTCAGAAATTATGACTTGGCGCCCCAATGCCACGGATGACAGGATTGAATCATGCTAGGCTAACTAAAAATATTTGCCAGTCAGATCACATAGACATAAAGAACTAGAACTGAACAAAACCAACCAAGAGAGGTCTCCTGGCCTGTGAAAGATGAAGACTTAGGGCTAGATCCACAAAGGAGATGGTGGCATTGCAACACCGAGTGCTGAGCTTCCCAATTTGCTTAGCTGTGTAGTGAAACTCAGAACTTCCAGGTTGGACATTTGGACTCCTTGTGCAGTGCCTGGGGGGAGTTAAGTACCAAAGAAGGGAATGCACAAAAAGGAGCATGCTGAGCAGGGACTTTCTACTCAGCAGAGTGGGGAGCTACCTAAAATATGTTGATGAAAAGAGTGCCCCAAAAGGCAGGAGGACAGAAACTTATTTCTAACCCCTGTGCACCCTGTTAATCATGGGTTGCTAAGCAAACACCTACTGGATTGGAGTCCCTGAGGTAAAATAAGTAGACGGTAACCTTGCTTAGACAAGGCTTAGGTATCCAAGAGGTCCTGAGCTACTCATTCCTGTCTGAAGACTAAAGTACTTGTGGACTTTCCCAAAAGCAGGCCTTTTAGCACCTCAGGAACTTAAGTGATTTTAAAAAGGAACATGAGGGATCTTTGGAGTTAGGCAGAAGCCAAGTGAGAGTCTTGTGCATGTCAAGTTTAGATCCATAGCATCAACCAGGGTCCTAACATCCATGACAGTTCCTTTGTAGATCTAGCTCTCCCGGTCTCGCAGCCTTTCCTCTCAGAAAACTGCAATGTAACCCAAGTACTTTGAGTCATCAGAGATCAAAATGGAGCATAAATGAAAGCCTTCAAGGAATCAGGAGGGTAGAAAAAGCATAGTCCTGGGGCTGAGGCAAGCAGCTGGGCTCTCCCAGCCCTGGGACTACACTCCAAACATATGTAGATGCTAAATTAAGCTGGTGCAAGCTGACCTGATCTATATAGCGCACCTCCTTCGGTGAGTCAAATTAGATTAGACTAGCCATTTTTTGCCCAGTCTAAACTCCCCGAACATCTGTACAGTTCAGCACTTATATCAACTTAACCATTGGTCGACCATAGTTAGGTTGATTTAAGTGTAATGTCTGCAGGTACCCTAAAAAGCCAGCTCTGCAGATACTACTACACACATAAGGTACCAGTGCATACTAAAAACTGCACAAAATTTAAAATGGAACAAATTATTGTAATTCAGTTCTTCAGTTTTCTCCAGAGTCCACCCCTATTACCGCCCTGTCATCTAAACTGCAACTTTGTATCAGCATAGCCTCACTGTTGTATTAATACTGAGCCAGACACTCAGCTGAAGGAAAGTGAGCAGAGCACAATCGTTTTCCACCAAATGAGGATCTGAGACCACAGTGGTCTCTCTGTGCTACAGCACATTTGGCAAGAACCCCCACCTCCCCCTCATTTTGAAGCATCAATTGAAGTGTTAATGTATCAATGCAAGTGGTTTTGCAGTTTATCCTTGACGTGCAAGATGGAAGGAGAACAGATTGCATTTGTATTAGCATAGGACATACAGCTTCACAGGACTATAACGTTTAATTGTTTTGATGATTTTACTCAGTATAAGACTTAACAAACAAGCTTTCAATGTAATTTGATTTAAACACCTTGAAAGGATGACTCAAATATGCCCATTGTATATTGAAGAAATTATATCCTATAAATAGCATATTAATCATTTATAGCTATCAGCTAGGGATTCAGATTTTAAACAATACACTCCTTGAATGTCAATGGAAAGGAAAAGGCAAAGCTGGCTTCTCTGTTCAAATATCTCACCTCTTGGGAGCTAATTAGTGGAGAAATACTTTGCTGAAAAATTTCAGCAATCTAGGTCCATGTCTGTTTGTGATTTCAAATCTTAGATAATACATCAAAACAAACTATTGAACAACTCAAAAATCCCTTTATTCCACCATAAAAAGAAGTAGATTTTGTATTTAAAAACCATTATTCTACTATTTGCATAATTAACATATTTTTGTATTGAAGTTCCTCTTTCCAGATAAAATGTAGTCCTCTTTGCAAGCAATTATCCAATATTGGACTGGGCCTGTTTCACAGGAACAAACATACTTTTTCTGAAAATGCCTGACTCCAATTTCTAACAGGATAATGCAAGTTCCCTAAGTGCATGAAAATAGTTAAATATTTTTGTTTCATTGAAGCAAGTATCCTGGGGAGGGCAGTTGCATATAATCACCCAAGGTCTTTTTAACATGCACATAGGTTTAGGCTCTTAAAACATATCATGTCTTGTTTTGTTTTAAGATGTATGGAAGATTTTGGCAACTTTAGAAAAGAAGAGCTAGAAACAGCTTTAAAAGAGAAGAGCTATCCTCAGAGACATTTGCTCTCTGCCTTGAACTCCAATTACAGTTAGTTCTTGAGGAAGAGTTGCCAAAAGGGGTTGATTATTTGTGTAGGGCTACGGTTTGCAAAAGAAGAGGATGTTCATTTCAAGACTAATGTACGCACGTAAATACAAAGTTATATTTATAATACAATCAGTCTCTGAACCACTGAGTTCTGCTCCCTGCAAGGCCTGAAAACACATGCTATGACTTAACAGAGACACTTGATGTCAGAAAAACCAACCAAATTAATGAATAGCTATCTATCTGGTAACATAGCACACCTGTGCACTATTTAAGTATTGAATGAATATGGTCCACATTTATACAGAAATAAACTAGGACACTAAATACATGGATAAGAGTCATAGATTCTTAAAATAAACCCCAGGTCCAATCCTGCCAAGAGCACCATTATCTCTTCATAGAACATGTCATTTGAGGGTGCTGCTACATATTATGCCGTCAGTGATTAAGTTCTGTTTTCTGCAACTTTGAGCTTTCGTTGTGGCATCTAGAGATCAAGGTTTTCTGATCAGGGCTTCTGTTTCTACCCATTTCTCTTCGATATCACTTGGATTAAAATTATTTTTAGCATATCCAAGCTATTTCTACAGAAAGAGGGAAGTATTTACGCTTTTGAACAAATGAAGACATAGTTTTTTTACAAAGAATTTTATGCAAACTAAGGCAGGCTATTAAAAGCGTAGAGCCCAATACAGTACTCAGAGTATCTAAGTTTTAAGTGGGAAATGGTTTTATTCTCCCAGCAGACATTGTCAGTATTACAGAGACAGCACACATATTTTTAGGAACACTGGTAAGTGATTCATTAGTTACTAGTAATTCCCCACTGGGTCAATTTGAGTTATGGTTGATTGATGTGCATATAAAGATCCACAATGCAAAGTAAAGAATAATTGATTAAAATGAAACTCCATAGCATTTCAGGATACACCGCATGCTTAATGAGTTGCTAGAGAAAATTAATTTCCATGTTTAATAGATGCAGAGGTTATAAGGAAATCTTATGATTTAATTAATCACAGCATAAGAAAGTTATTGGGCATAATTTGTAAATAAATAGTGCTAAATTATTCTTATAAACACCATACCTAATGCAGAAATGATTTCTTCCAGTAATGTTCCTGCTTTTGCTTGCTGTATATTTATTTATTGGCCCAACTACATTCTCCACATCTGTATAATATACTGGTACATTTTCAACAGATCAATTCCAAACACAACAAATTTGTAGCGCACAAAACTTGCCAAACCCCAGAGCTGAGCAGTGAATAATTAATTATGTAAAGAGGGTTATATTTTAAACAAAGCAACATAGACTCCCCCTGTAAGTACAATAATTTCTGTCCTCATTTGCTAGGAAAGGAATAGAAATAATTAAGATTCTCACTCATTTTTCTTGCAACTCAGTTCTGTCATTCATATCCCTTTATTAGCTGTCATTTATAATTAACTAGTCTGCCCAAGATCTAATTCAACTATATCCTCCTTCCACTTTTATTGGGAACCATGCTTTATATAAAGCCTACAGTGATTATTTTTATTAAATAAAAAAGCTGCTGCTCAGAGCAATAATTAAAAGAGGTTTGACTGAAAGCTGCATGTTATAAAACAGTCCATCTCAAAATGGTCTATTCTTACTGCTTTTATTACAGCCCAGTGAAACAAGCGAAGGCTGCTATAGTGTTCTTAGGCCATCTCCACAATGATTCCACAATCATTTTAGGGCCCTGTCTAACTCCTATTATTTTAATATAAATTAGCCAGGCCTTCATGCCATACTTGCAGAAGTAGAGTGAATCAAATGCCTTTGTATTAGATCAATTTAAATTCTTTGAAAAGCCCTTGTCCAGTCATGCTGTAACAATTACAAGCGGATTATCCAATATTTATGAAAATAAATGTCTTAAATTGATAGCAACAGTAAATGTTGAGCTACAAAAGCCTTTTAAAATTACATCAAATACAAAAAACTGTTTATGGAGCGAGTGGACTCCTGTTGCTGCACAGACCCCGTTTCAGAATCTAAAACTGCATACACAAAAGACCTTTATATTTGAAGACCTACTTCAATTTTACACAAAATGTACACACTATACTCCTTGATAACACAGGCCATGACTCAAAAATAGTTCAGCATGTGTTCCAGTCTCTCTCTGTTTAAGAGAACTTGAGCACATACTTGCATCCTTTGAACTATGCTGCAGGTAATATTAAAAATGACCAAAAATTGAACTTAAAAAAAAAATCAATCATTTTATTTAGATAATTTGATATTAATTAAGCATTCATTTGTCAAATGCAAAGCCAGAAGGCAGCGGTACTTTCTGCGTATAGTGAGAAGGACTACAAAGCAGGTCAGGGACATGAGAGAAGGCCAAGCTAAGAAGGATCTCAAGCCACTTGACAGAAAAAAAACCTCATTCACAGACTAAAGATGCATAAAACGCTGGGTTTGAGAAAGACCCATTACCAGAACAGACTGAATACACTTGAAGTATGCACTATGCTGAGAAACAGAGTATCTATCCTAGAAATATTGATTAGTTTAAATCTGAAGTCTCATTTGTTGAAGATTCAAATAATGTTCTTAACAAGATCAGCTTATGTGGTGACATTCAACAACATCACAGGCACTAGATACCTTCATCCATGGACTTCTTCAAGCTTGAGTGTGCATGTAAGCAGCTTCTTTGAACTCCCAGATGCATCTATCAGCAGTCAAACCCAATTACTACTAAGTACACCACAGTGATTTTGCAGGTATCACTGGCCTCTAAGAGTGAGGTTATCTATCATTATCTACAGCTAACAGTTGAATCCCACCCCACCCACTGTTAATTTTGGCTAAGACGACCTAAGAACTGAAAACTTGAGAACGCAACTATGTGGAAGTTAGGCATGCCTTGGTAAACTTAGTGTGCATGCAAGCTCTTTGCTATTCTATGGGTATAGTTGCAGGGTACAATTAGCACATGCTAACTCTAAGGAATGTTAGGCTACATTAAAGTTAGCATGTACTGTGAGTTGTCAAATGTTAAGGAGGTACAGTAATACCCTCTCTAACATCCACTGCTCTGACCTGCCCCTAGATGACTGGTGAGCAGGCACATGGCTCAGTACTAGGGCTGTGTGAAGCTTTGGTCGCCGATTCAATTTGGAGGAGATTTGGCAGCCAAGTCCCTGAATCCAAATTGAATCAGATGATGCATTAAATTTCTCCCATTTGAATAGGAAGCCTCTGATTCAATTCAGAGAGATTTGATGATTCAGACTTAGACACAACTTTATATGTTTATGTCTAGATTGGCTCTCCAGCCACCCCAGATCCCTGTTCACCCCCTCCTTACTTTGGTTTTCCAGCAACATCCTGCTTAACTGTAGCTTCCAGCACTACCCTAGAACAGCAAGCAGGGCAGGGGAACCCACCTATCCACCATCACTATTCTCCAGGCTGGGTTGCTTCCCTGCCTGTTTCAATGGGGCAAAGCCAGAAGCCACAGATAAGTGTGGAGATGGGAGGTATGGGGATCAGGTGGTGAGCTGCAAGGAATGGGAAGGGTCTAGGGAGGTAGCGGGAAGCCTAGAATTGGATTGTGGGGGAGGGGAGAAGATGTACCTCAGCAGGGAGAAGGAAGGAAGAGGAAGGGATTCTTACATTTAGGACTTTCCCAGCTTCCAGCTTTCCCCACTCTCACTCTGGGGCAGGACAGTGCATCCATGTGGGAATGGGTGGAAGCAGTGCCTCCTGGAACGCTGAAGGACAGCTCCCAACTTGGCCCTGCGGTGCAGTCTAACTAGCTGCCCAAAATAAGCTGCAGATAATCCTCACTGGACAAGGACCATCTCCAAGACACTCAGAGGGCATTTAGCTCACCTTTTCCTGCCTTAACATGTGGACACCCCCCACGTAAGAGCACTTGACACAGCTGAAAAACAATGTGTAACAACATCTTATCGTACTGTCTCTGCAATGCTTTGGATCTAAATTAATAGATCCTTGCTCTGTGACACGGGTTAGTCACTGGCTACCTGGGTTACCATCCTTCAAGAAGTGCTGGAAGTGCAGAAAAAAGCTCAAATGTACTGGGCTAATTGCAGTGAATTTGAAGTGTATTGCAAAATAGGAACTTGGAGCAGAGGAGGAGGAATGAAGCTTGCCAGGGCAAGAAAGATGTAGTACAGATTCCTGACCTAGGTAAGATGCCCTTGAACAGACCACAATGGGGGAAGACACACATGTACCCACTGAACTGCAATAAAGTTATCCAAGGGCGATACCTGAAGGCTTCAAGTTTGATAGAAAATTAGACATTCTACATCTATGGCATAAGAACAGGGCATCATTTTTGTGAGGAGATGCCAAACTACACCATTGCTAAAAAAAAGAAAATCAAAATCTTTTCAAACACAGAGCAATGAGTACTGAAGAGAAGGTCACAGTAAATTAGGACACTCACAGCTCCAAACTTCAGATGCAGTATTGATTTGGAGGCCCCTCAGAATACATCTTGATTGCTGGCACATTTTTCAAGAGCTGCGGGAAGCCCCAGAAGCAAGGGCTTTGTTATATCTGCATTCACCTGAAACAAATGCCATGGCATCCACAGTTTGTATCTAGTGAACAAGTCTCTAGCACAGACCACAGAAATCAATATCTGGTTTACAGCACCATGCAGATTTGTCATCAACAAAGCAATAGGAACCAGCACCTTTTTTGCAAATACACTGTCTCACTGGCAAAATGTAGCTGAACAGTAAAAGGGCCAACTACAGATACCTCTAGAAACCCATGGATTATGTCAATATAAAGAACAATAATCTCCTTTTGTAGCAGCATGCTGCCAGTTAATAAATATGACAATCAAATCTGTTCAAAGCAAAGCTAATTTGAGATGGGTCAGAAAATGTCTGTGATCAAAAGCATTTAGGACAAATAGACATGCCAATATTCCAGTTTAAATGAATAACAGCAAGCAACTAACCTCATCAGAAGTGCACTCTTGTTAGCACCTCAGCTGATGTAAAAATTGATGCATCTCATTTGAATTCAGTGGTGTCCTGAACAAGTGTTCCAAAAGGTTGCTTTTTTTTTCTGCCGGGGTAATGGTATAGAAGAAGTTAAAAATACAAGTTCAAATAATCATAGCAGAACATACAGTAAGCTTACTATAATACAATTCTCTGAGCTAATGTCTGTGTACACTTGCAGCACAAAAATATTATCTGCAAACCTCCGTAGCAAATTAGGATCCAATTAATGAAAACAGTGATTAGTGATTACTAGTGCAGTGGGAATAACTGGCTATAGTTCTGAAAAATATTGAGTTGAAACATTTTAAAGCTATGTAAAATGTTTAAAAAGTAGATGAAGGTCTATCTAGAATCAAAGCATTATTTTGGTTTGGAAAAAAAAAAAAACCAAGGCATTTTATTTTGAAAAACATCAAAATTAAAAAATTTCCTCAAGCAAGCCATTCACCAAAATCAACATGAATTTGCAAAATATTTCAGGCAAACAAATCTGCATTACTTCAGTGAAAAAGAAAAGCAGAAGCCAAATAATTTCACCCAGTTTATTGACCATATTGATTAATTCATTGTGATCAAGAAAAAATAAACAGTGGGGTAGGAGATAGAGGATTTTGACATCGACCCATTTCATTTTTGCCCTACAGTTCACAGTTTTAGCATCATCCCCTGAATCTCCCAGGTGAGAGTAAAGACAGGCATTGTGGCTCTGTGTGAAACGTTAAGTCCACAATATGCTGAATGGGAACAATTTAAAATATTCCTTGTTTTACACACACACACACACACACACACACACACACACACACAATGCTGAACCCATATGCTCATTTTACATTTGCACTTTTCAAGGAAGACAGGGGGTAACTAATAAATTATTAATTTTCTGAAGGAGAACTTAATTTTAAGTTCTTCTTAGAATTACTAACCTATCCCACTGCATGATGCCCAACAACCCTTTATATTTAAAAAAAAATCTGCAACTTAACTGGTTCATCTTTCATTTGACTCGAATGCCCCTTTTAAAGATTAAAGAGATGTCAAATAATTTCCGGAGTATGATTCTATGCGTTTGTATTGTGGCAGATTCTGGAAGGTCAGCATTTCTCAATGAGGGTGTCATGGAAATCAGGGTGTTGTGGGGTGCCACACTATGTTACCAGTTTGCAAATCTAACACCTACAATGTTTCACAAAATAAACCCAAAGAGTTCAAAAACAAATCCATAGTATCAAAAACTTTTTAACTGGTCATGATCTTTTTGCAACAGAATAGATATTCTGTACTTTTCTGTAAGGTGGAATAAAAAACCAAAACCACCCAATAGTGAAAGCTATGAGATTGACTCCTTCCACAAAATCCTAAGGTAGAGAACTCCTGCCTTGGGCCATGTCTATACTGCATCTCTTCCAGACCCAGGACTGCCATGAAGGAAATAAGCGCCACCACTCACTCCCACTCCACACTTGCCCAAGCAAGTGCATATGCTAAGAATCATTCCAAATTAATGGGGTTGGGGGAGGTTATTTCCTTAGTGGCAGTCCCAGACTCAGCAAGGAGGCAGTACAGATATAGCCTTACCCAAGAAGCAGATCCATTCCTTCAGGAGTTTTATTATATACACATCAGAAGTCTATCATGCTCAAATCAGGTACCATTAGATTAGAATTCAGGCACATGTTAAAAGCAATTAAAACAGTAAAAGGTCTAACTCCTTGACAAGTTCAAGTTTAACATTTTTTTATTGTCCACACATATTTTATTTCCTTTGTGCATTAGAAGCTTGGAAAAGGAAAGTAAACCAATCAGCTTAATTTTCATTTCTAGTGAGCTACTGTTAAAATTTCTCTTTCTTGGACTTAAGAAGATGCTGCAGTTTGTAGGTTGCAGAGCTTCAAGAGAAGCTTACATCTCCAATAACAAAATTGTTTCAACTTCATTAACAAGTCACAGCCAATTTTTGTAAATATCTAGTGTTAAGGTCACATCAGAGCAGATGATTGCTCTTCAAGGAAGCCTTGGAATTTGAATTATTTAAATACTAGCCTCTACAAAAAGAAAGTATCCCAGTTATCTTCAGTGAAGCTTATCACAAGGTGTTTTTGCTAATGCTAGTTCCAACACTTGCTAATTTTGCTGTGTAGCAAAGGCTGGGATTGCGGTTTAAAAATATTCTAGGAGATAAAGAAAAGCAGTTGTGTTTTGGAACAGTAGGCAAGAAGTCAAACTTGCTTTGAAGGTCACTGTCACTGCTCTTTATTTGAACAGTGCATTAAAACACGTTTCCTTCTCCTTTCTTATATAGGACCCAAGTGCTGCTTTCATCGAGAGATGCAGCTCTGCTGTCACATGATTTCCCACTTAATTGCTACAATTCTATTATCCCACCCATTTACAGGAATCTCCCTTCCCTAATGATTTGAGACTCAGATTTTGTGGGTAACATTGTTGCTGCTTCAAATGGAACACAAGTAATTGAACCAATTAAGCCCCAAGTATCTTGAGTCATTATTATTCACATAGGCTCTCATTTTCCAGAACTGCATCCTCCCCATGGCTGCTATTTTCATGCATGTAAGAAATGTGCCTTCTAACAATAGGACAGGGGGCAACTAAAGTTTCTACTGTTCCAGGATACAGAGACCTCCCCTTAATAAGAATAAGTGATAAGGAAAAAAAAACTATTTTCAACTTGAGATGCTTCACTAGAGAAGTTATGAGCACTTTCACCTAGCAGGGATTTTTTTTTTTTCTGATATTAAAGTTTTTACTAAGTTTGAGGTATGCCATTTTAGACAGCAACTAAAACCCTGCCACATTTAAATAATTTCACTGTTGTGTACCAAGGATCATTTGAAGGAATACAAACATGTCAAAGTTCAAAAGCCTCTTCTGTAGAAACAGCAGGAGGGAAGCCACAAGACATTTTTTTTCCCCTCTCAGAAGGCACTTTTTTGTTATATTTTGTTATAGAAGATTGCAGGTGATGAGGGTGTGGATTTGGATAACTGAATCCAACCTATATTCTGCATGTTTGGACCAACCCAAGTAATCTCTCCTCTTCTTGGCTTACAGACCCTACAACAAGAGATGGCTTCATAGAAAATATCACAGTTAAGAACTCCATTCTGTTAACAACTTATGTAAATGTAGTATCCCAATGGTGATAGATCACCTTTGATCTGTCAGAAGCCAGTCAATTAAGCACTGGCTCTGCCTTTAGCATGCATGACTTGAAAAAGTTGCCTCCTTAGTCACCAGCTCCTTCCCTCCGCAGCACAAAGCTCTTCTCTGTCCCAAGGCAGCAGATTCTCTACGCTGCAGGGAGGGGAGGAAGGCACTTCCTGCCTTCCCCCACCCAACCCTTCTCTGCTGGAGTAGGCAGCCCAGCCCTGGAAAGCATGCTAGGATCTTGAGGGATTATGATTTAACTTAAACCAGGAAGGGGTCAGGGACAGAAGTTTCATAAATTGATTTGACCCAAATCAGTTAAGACTGATACTACATTCAAATAGGTTTAATCTTCAACCAATTTCAGCCATTTTAAAACTGGTTTGTGTGTACGAAACTTCTGTTGTTACAGGTTTAAACCCGTTTATATGTAACTTCCGTCCCTAGCCATGATGTCTACCATCTTCCAAATCAGTACTTCCCTTCCAATTGTTTAATGGCCCCCACTACCACAAACCCTGGACTTTATTTCAAATGGGCTACCCAGAGTGAAACTTAACCCTTGTTTTCCCTTGCCTGTTTCTGGAAATGTTGCTCTTATACAAATTTTTACATATTGATTTTCTCACCGACACAGAACACTGCTGCTCTGTGATACAGACTATGGAGTTCAGGAATCACAGAACGCTGCCTAGTAAATGAAAAACAAGATTTGTGGCCTCAGAAGTCATTAATAGCCAGAAAGATATTTTTACAGAAGTACAAACTGGGGCAAGGAGGGGAAAATTCACTTCAGTGTTTTCTATCAACCTAAGGTACTCTGCTCCCTGGTCACAGGATCGTGCCAACATGCTGCCTACCAGCAAGACAGAAATAAAAACAGTTTAACTTTCAAAGGCTCCGGCCTAAAGGATAGACATCTTATTTGTATGGAATTATTTTTTTAACAACTTTGTTTGAAAGAAGCTTTTTCCAGGACTCCTATGATAAAGGACACCAAGCACTATATAAGTATAAAATTATCCATTTTTAAAAATCCTGTCTTTCAGGTGGAAAAAAATGCAATGAATACTTTAGATATTCCCCAAGGTGAGGCCAGGAATATAATGCACTGACTGATATATAATAGCTGTCTTGCATGCAAGGAATAAAGAGCCATTTATGGCTCTTTCCATTGATGGTATTTTAGTATGGTAGAGCACTAATATATCTATTAAAGGAAAAATGTGAACTTCAGGTCTCTCATCAGGGACTCATTTAAATGCAATTTTGCTAAATTAGCTACAGCAAGGAGCTAACTAAACTCAGATAAAATAGCACTTCTTTGGTAAAGGCAATTCATATTAAAGAATTCCAATGATATCAAAGTCAGTAAAGAAGTAAATATTTTTACTACAGTATATCCTAAAACAAGTTCAGATTCAGTAACAATATCTTGCTGATCAAGTTTTCAGTTGTTTGGAAAACACCAAATGTAGTACCCATATTTCAAAAGTCAGGGCGGTAGGGAAGAAGAATGAGTGAGACAAATATTTGGACAACTACAGGCCATTACAATCTCAAGGGTATTCAAAGCTTTAGAAAAAATATTAAAAGAAAAAAATAATTAGAAAGAAAAATGTAATATAGGATAAAATGAAACAATTTTATCAAAGGTAGACCATGCCAGGCTGACCTGATATTTTTTATAATTGATTCTTTAGACATACGAAATTAAGTAGGTCTGTACTCCATACAGACTATGGAGTTCAGGAAAAGCATTTTCTCACATGGGAAATTAGTACTTAATCTTGAGCGAAAGACTTGTATAGTGAGTAAAGAACTGGGTAAGAAAGAAATAAAGAGACCTGTTAGGTCATAGAGGTTACTAAACGAGTTCCTGAAGGTTTGGGACCAGTCTTATTAATAGACATGGCACAAAAATGTACGAGTATGGCAATGAAAATTTATCAAAGACTCAATATTCAGAGACAGGTAGGTAGCCATGTTAGTCTGAAGTGAGGCAGAATCAGGGTTGCCAACCAAAGCAAAATGCTTTTACTGATGATCTGTAAGCTTTTTACTGAAAGCAAAACTTTTTTACTGACATGTTTTTACCAATATGTTTCATATAATGTAAATGTAAAACTTTTGCCAGCCCCTGCCCTACCAAGCCCCAGTTAGAATGGCTGGGTTCAAATTTAGGGGTTTAATATCAGACATGGTAAAAAACCCAAAAAGTCTGGATGTCAGTAAAAAGTTTGCAGTAAAAAAATTAAATAAATAAATACATACATACATTCTTGGGTTGGTAACCCTTCTTGACTGTGGTGAAAGCAGCAGCAAGTAGCTGAGAGTTTTCTCCCTGCAGGATGCTGCCTACCTATTCAGACACCAGGGGGTGCTGCTGTGCTCCGTGTATGGGAGTTTCAATCAAGATGTGGCTGCTTAGTGTTTTTACAGATGGCTAAAAATGTTTATGGACTTTACTGACAGCCATTTTTAATTTGATATTTTACTAACAATTGACAAACCTGCATTATTAAAGACCAATGCATCAGGGAAGATTTCTAGTGGAAAGATTCAGGAATTTTCCCAATGATATTCTGTAACCTGTCTGCCTTTGATGAAGAGGCTAAGATAAAGTTTTTCCTTTTACTCACAAGGCACTTTTGGCTTGTATTGAGATAATAATCTTCTATTTATCAGCTCTACTGTGGAAATTGCCATAGTTACAAATAGTTTAGGTAGAAGGAATTGAAAAGATGTATACTTAAGTAGGGCCATGGACAAGTTTATGCCAGGAGCTCCAGTTATTTTAAAAGCATACAGCAGGCTAAACTACCTGTGTGGGACTATAACAGAGGAAAAAGTAAAAGAGAAACTCCTGTGGGTGGCTGAGAAGCTACATGAAGAGGTGAGACTTTAAGGCATATAAGCCCAGAAGAGGCAATCTGTTCTGCAGGAAAAGGAGTTCCTAAGGGAAGATAGCTGCAGCAAACAGGCCCATGGACACCTAAGCTACACACAAGAGCAAAACTGAGACAGCAAAAACATGAGGTATAGCTTGCAGTGAGGTACTGAGCAAAAGTCAGGTAACATTTTAGGAAGTAACTTGCTTATGTTTATGTTTTGACAATGCTTAGAACTGGATTGTGGCTGTGAGGGTGGTGTGGAAGCCACACGAGTGTCTGAGAGGCACCCAATATAGAGCTCGCTAATGAGGGCCAGGGATCCCAGGGGCACAGCAACCAATCGAGGGTCAAGGCAAATCAGTGCACAAGTCGCCATGCCAGGGCCAAGGATCCTAAGGCAGGGGCAGGCAATGATTTTGGGCAAAGGGCCACTTATTGAGTCTTGGCAAGCCATCGAGGGCCACATAACAGGCAGACAGGGGCAGATAAATATTAATTTTCTAAATTTTTAGGGGCCCTGTGGGACGAATAGAATGACCAAGCGGGCCACATCTGGCCCGTGGGCCACATTTTGCCTGCCCCTGTCCTAAGAGATGTCACACAAGACCAGGACCAGGGTTCTGAAGCCCAAGAGGGTGAGAAAGAGCTAAGGCCTAGAAGCTGAGGTCTGGAGCAATAGACCTGGGCTGGGGGCCCAGCTAAAGGAAAGGGGCTGAAGCCAGAAAAGTAGAAGCCCCAACAGAAGTTCAAGGTTTGAGGGGCTAAGTGCAGATTCAGGACCAGAGACCTCTTTCCTCCTCTCACCTCCTCCCCCAGCCCAAAAAAAGGAGGAAAAAAAACACTGACTGACATCTGCAAGGCATGGGCATGACTAAGGACTATAGTTCACAAGTCTAGCCCCTAACACAACCAAGGCCTTCTTAAAGGAGTACAGCCATGTGGTGAGATGAGAAGAGGTAACAGGTACCAAGTAACAGGCCACCCCAGCTTCCATAGACAGCCTTCTCTTTTATATAGTTAACAAGTTATGGCATGCAAGAGATAGGAGATGGAGAAAGTCAGGGAACACTGACAAGCCAGTCTACCAACTAGAGCAGGGGTGGGCAAAATCCAGCCCGCAGACCAAGTTCAGCCAACTAGGCAATTTCACCTGGCCCACAAGGATCCACCCCACCCCAATCATACCCCACCCAGCCCGCACACCTCATTCCCATCCTGGTGCATGGGAGAGTCAAGCTGAGTCAGCACCTAGCTTCCAAGCAGGGCTGCTGCTGCCACTGCTTCAGCTGCCAGGGGACCTGTTTGGCTTCCCCAGCATCCAGAGGCTCTGGCTTATCTCCTTGATGCAGCATTTGCTCTGGGAAGCAGGTAGGGAAGGGGAGAAGGAGCTGCATCTGGGCAGGAGCATGGGGCTGGTTGGAGTGTGGAGCCTGCACCTAGGGGGGCTGCAGGAGTGTGAAGTTCAGGTGTGAAGTTCAGGTTGGCAGGGTATGGGGCCTACCATACTGCCCCTCTCCCCCCTGCATGGTGCACAGCCCCCACCACTGGCAGAGCAGCAGGCAGTGGGGCCTCAGGGCACTTGTGACCCGTGCAGGTACTGCTCCCTGGTGGCATGGAGCTCTGGCCAGAGCTGCTCATGGTGGCAAGCAGCACAGTAAGCTGACTCACCTGTATCATGTGGGGCTCCCTGAGGTGCACTTGCGTTGCCCAGCACTTGTGCATCACTGGGGGAAACCTCATACAATGAAGCCAGCACCTCTGCCTGCCACCATTTGTAGGTCATAGAATCATAGAAATAGGGTCAGAAGGGACCTCATAAATCTTCAGCTCCAACCCCCTGCCTGGGCAGGAAGAAAACTGGGCTCAAATGACCTCAGCCAGGTAGGCATCGAGCCACTTCTTGAAGACCCTCAGGGTAGAAGCCAGCACCACTTCCCTTGGAAGTTGATTCCAGATCCTAGCCGCCCTGACTGTGAAGTAGTTCCTACGGCTGTCTAATCTGAACCTATTCTCCAATAACTTGTGGCCGTTATTCCTTGTTATCGCGGGGCATGCTAGGGGAAACAAGGTCTCCCCCAAACCCTTCTGGTCCCCCCTAGTGAGTTTAGAAATGGTCACAAGCTCCCCCCTCAGCCTTCTCTTGTGAAGGCTGAACAGGTTCAGGTCCCATAGTCTCTCATTGTAGGGTCTGCCCTGCTGTCCCCAGATCATGTGGGTGGCCCTCCTCTGGACCCTCTCAATGTTGTCCACATACCTCTTGAAGTGGGGTGCCCAGAACTGGACACAGTACTCCAGCTGCAGCCTGACCAGTATCACGTACAGGGGGAGGATTACCTCTTTGGCCCTATTTGGCCAAAGATGCACCTGTGGATGCAGGATCAGGTCTGGTTAGCCCTGCCGACTGTGACCTCGCATTGTTGGCCCATCAATGACGACTCCAAGATCCCTTTCTGCCTCTGTGCTCTCATCACTGGGAGAAACCATCAGAAGTGGCAGGGAGCCCCACCCCCTGCTTCCTGGTGGAGACCTGTAAGTTGAACATGGCGGCAGGCAACAAGGAAAGCAGCTGGCTCCATTACACAGGGTTTCACCTGGTAGCACACAAGTACTGGAAGCTACATGTGCAACATGGGGAGCCCCACACGATAGAGGTGGACCAGCCTCGCTCTGCTCCTTGCCACCATATGCAGCTCTGACTGGAGTTGCACATTGCCAGGCAGCAGTGCTTGCACAAGCCATGAGGGCCCAATGCCTGCTGCTGCTGCCACCAGTGACAGGTGCTGTAAGCCTGTGGGACAAGGTGTGGAGGGTGTCCCTATACCGAGAGGGGTCAAAATGCAGTCCATGGACTGGATGCAGCCCACCAGGCCACTATCTGGCCTGAAGGGCCCCTAAAAAATTTAGGAAATTCATATTTACCTGCCTCTGACTGCCTGCCATGTGGCCCTCAATGGCTTGCCAAAACTCAGTAAGCAGTCCTCCACCCAAAATAATTGCTTGCCCCTGCCCTACACCCTTCCACCCTTCCTCACACCCAACAAAACCCAACCCCCTCACCCTCCACCCCATAGCATATCCTATTCCCCCCCCACACGGCCAAATCCCCTCATAAACCCCCCCCACACACGCACACCCCCACCCTCACAGCCCCATCATACACACAATATAGAAAGCAAGACTTTATTTTTGAACTATTATGCAATCACCTCTATACACACTAAGCAAACACAAATCATGGCAAATACTTTTTTTGTAATAAAATTAAAGTGTTACAGTAGGTATTTGATTTCATAGATTCCAGAGTCGGAAGGGACCACAATGGATCATCGTGTTCGACCCCCTGCCCCTGGCAGGAAAAAGGATTGAGGTCAGATGACCCCAGCCAGGTGACTATCTAGCCTCCTCTTGAAGACCTCCAAGCTAGGTGATAACACCACCTCTCTTAGAAGCCCATTCCACTGGGCACCCTTACTGTGAAAAATGTCTTCCTAATATCTAACCTAAATCCACTCTTAACTAGTTACAATTATTCCTAGTCACTCCCTGGGGCACCCTAGTAAACAGCGCTTCCATTTCCCATTGACCTCCCCTAGTAAGTTTATAGGTGGTCACAAGATCTCCCCTCAGCCATCTCTTGTGAAGGCTGAAGAGATTCAGCTCTCTCAACCTCCCCCCATAGGGTCTACCATGAAGGCCACTAATCATGTGAGTGGTCCTCCTCTGGACTCTCTCAAGATTCCCCACGTCCCTCTTGAAGTGCAGCGCCCAAAACTGGACACAGTACTCCAACTGCGGCCTGACCAGTGCTGCATATAGTGGGAGCATCACCTCCTTTGTTCTATTAGTCATGCACCTGCTAATGCACAACAAGGTGCGATTGGCTTTGTTGATGGCCTCCTTACACTGCCGGCTCATGTTCATCTTGGAGTCAATTATGACTCCAAGATCCCTCTCTGCCTCCAAGCTGCTAAGAAGGACACTCCCCAACCTATAGTGTGCTGGGGGTTCCTGCTTCTCAGGTGGAGTACCTTACATTTATCTTTATTAAATTGCATCCTATTTCTCCCTGCCCATTGATCCAACCTGTCCAGGTCAGCCTGAATCTGCTCCCTGCCCTCTCCGATTTGGTTCTTTTCTAGTTCCAAGGTGGCAATCTTCCCCTCCCAAAAGGAGTACTTCCAGGGGACAAGGAGATGAACTTCTGGTGGCAAAAGTCAGGTGTTAGGGGTGGGACTTCTGGTCCCAAGATGGTGACCAGGGAGCAGGGTACCTGTTAAGGGGTGTGGCTAGCCTTGTGGCCCTTAACAGCTCATTGATCAAAACTCATTAAGTGGCCCTCCAGCTGAAATAATTGCCCACCGCTGCACTACAGGCACCAGACTCCGGGGTGGGAAGTCTCCAAACCTGTGTCAGGCAGGATACCTGCAGGAATTTAAGAGGAAGAGAGAAAAAACAAAACATATTATTTTGCACTGTTATAAAAGATGAACTGTGACATTTCTGACACTCTGCTACTGAAAAGAACTGCAGAGCAATGCATGTTTCATGAGTTACCTGGGACAGGAAGCAGTACTCTAGATTAAAATTACATTTTCTTATGCCAGTCTGGATATAATTTAATTTCAACTATCTTAAACACGGAAGCTTGGCACAATGTTCATAGTAAGTACCAAGAAAAGAGAGAGGAAATTCTAGTGTTACACATGGGTAGGGTAGATAACAACTAGAACTAGAAAGAAATGCTTAATATCAGGAAATTTGTCTCTGCAAGGAGACTGTATTCTTTTAATGTCTCTACACCACATTTGACATTTTATTGAACATGCTTGTAGCTAATGGCTTGGAACTTTTAAAATTTAGGCAGATCAAAGTATTGGAAAAAGAGATAAACTTTAGTGGACAGTGAAGGATTCAACTGATGCTGCAACTAAAAGATGTCCCCTAGCTGGAAACTCCTAGCTAGCTCAGGTGTAATAAAACAAGCTTCATCTACTAAAATGCTTGCTTATGGTCTCAGACAGGCTTAGTGAAACAGGGTTGAATACCATGGTACCAAAGCTAGATTAGTATAGCACCCAAGCTAGCTAATCTCAAGCATGCCTACATCTGCCACATTCATACTCTGGGTGTTTAATCTGGACATAAGTTTAGTTAGTTTCTCCCCATTAATTTATTGCATGTTACTGGGCATGTCTACACATCCATTAATACCCCTTTTCTAATGTGCATTAAATTTAGTACCTCCAATGTGAGGCACTAAATTAATGTACATTAGGCTGCCCTAAAGTACAGTAGTGCATTTGTACATTTTTAAGTGATGCTTAATATGCAGTAGACTATTTTACTGTGCATTAGTTTAACATCATGGCTTATGTGACACTTTAATGAGCAGTAAAATAGTCTGCTGAGCATAAAAGCACACATGTAGATGTGCCCACTGTTTGGCACAGCCATATAATCCAGGTAGACTGTAACATTTTTCTAAGCATTCATTTATAAACTGTTGATGTAGATTTTAGCCTCCATGAAAGCTAGAATCTGATTAACTGAAAATACTCCAGGATCTTGGCTATTTACCAGCCACCTACTAAAATTATTACCAGGGACAATTCTTTCAACAGAACGGGGGGAAAATATGATTTCCAGCCACTAGATGAAAGTCAGATTACTATGAATGTCTTTGCATATTTTATTTGTGCATGCTCCAGACTAATTAGTCATATCAGAGGCTGCTCCAAGCTGTTCAGTGGTTCTGTCTTTGCCCACACAAATCTCAACTCCTCAGCTAGCCATTAGAATGCTTGACAGGTTGCAGGGAGACACTAGCCATGAAACCAGCGATCTCTGGCTGCTTGCCTTTTTAGTTTGCTTGCTCCAGGGAACTGTAATGCAGTCTGCTGGCTCTTCCCACTCACAAAAATATTAAAGCTGACAGCAAAATGTTTGAATGAAATTCTAAATAATTTAATAGTTTAACTGGGGAAAAAAATAGTAATTTTTACTTGCATATAAAAAATACAACGCCTCCCCAAAATCTAACCTCCAGATCACTGCATCACACCAAAACACGAAATCCTGAAAGATCCAAGTGAATTTCCTCTGCAAGTATTTGACTATGAAAGAGTTCCCCACAGCTCCAGGTATACAATAAATACAAAATATGCATTTTTTTGTACTATTCAATCCTGATGTCCAGAAACTGCAGAAGGGAACCTGCTTATGGTCATCATTCACATGCTTAATTTTGCGTACTAAACCAGATGTCCACAGAGCATCAGGCTCTGCTTTCTTAGCAGTTTCGTTTAAGAAACCCCATCTTATAGTCCATTGGAGCAATTTCCAAAAGAGTTGCGTTGGCAAGATTACTTTAAGATGGCTAAAATCTTACCTTGAAAAGCATACCTTTCAAATGGCTGGAAATGTATTGACCAGACAACTATGAAACAAAAGGCAAGTTAACATGGGGGAGATAGGAAACTGGAGAAGTGCCTTGTTAACATGGCTGTGGAGAGCTATTGACAGGAAATTCTGCTTTCACAACAGCAGAATGAGTTAATTGATTCTCACAGAGTCATAAGCAAGAATCTGGGTTTTCTGTTCCCCATGGAAAAAATGCAGAATAAAGCAGATTTTCTCCTTTAAAAGAGAAAAACCTGGGAAACCACAGGTTTCCCCTTGCAGGCTGGTAGAGTTTCAGCCTGCAAGGGGCTGCTTGAGGCTGGGGGGAGCAGGTGGAGGGCAATCAGATGCAGGAGGTGCCATGTGCATGCGTACAGATGCAGGTGGCTAGCAATAGAGCCAGCCACCATATTGGAGAGCAGCTCCTGCAGCTAAGGCTATCGGGCAGAAGAGGCAACATGTTGGGGGGCACAATCTATCAGGAGATTGAGGCAGTGGCTCACACAAAGACCACACAGGGTGGGAGGGAATGGAACAAAGTTGGTGACTAGGACTGGTAGTGCTGCCCAGGCAGGGAAATACATGGTGCTTGGGCTGGAACAAGCAGGAATGCAAAGCCACAGGGCCCAGCTGAAGAACAAGTTGGAGCCATGAGCTCATGCGGGGGGGGGGGGGGGGAAGGCAGGTGGAAGGGTCCC
>JAGPOW010001918.1:367670-386917 GCA_030014935.1 Caiman crocodilus | reverse complement strand
TAATTTTTTCAAAGATTTTGCCTAGGATGGAGGTGAGACTGACTGGCCTATAGTTGCCTGGGTCCTCCTTCCTCCCCTTCTTGAAAATGGGGACCACATCGGCCCTTTTCCAGTCCTCCGGGACTTAGCCCATGCGCCATGAGCATTCAAATATTCCCGCCAGTGGCTCTGCAATGATGTCAGCCAGTGCCTTCAGCACCCTCAGATGGAGCTCATCCGGGCCTGCTGACTTAAAGGCATCCAGTTCTTCCAAGTGACTCTGCACCATCTCAGGGTCTACTCATGGAAGTCTGGTGCCTTGCTGCTGCCTCTCTACAACCCCAGTGAGAGACTTGTCGTGCCCCTCGCTTAGGAACAGAGGCAAAGAACTTGTGGAGGAGTTCAGCCTTGCCCCCCCTGCCTGTCACCAATTGTTTCTGTCCATTTGGCAGGGGTCCTTTTCTTCCCTGGGCCTTCCTTTTACACCCTATATATCTAAAAAACAGTTTCTTGTTGTCCTTTACTTGGGATGCCATCCTCAGCTCCATGGTAGTTTTGGCCCGTCTAACTGCCTCGCTACAAGTGCGATCAGAGGAGGTATATTCATCTTTGGTGATTTCTCCCTGTTTCCACTTTTTATGTGCTCCCCTTTTGCCTTTAGGCTACCCTGGATTTCTCTGGTAAGCCAAGGAAGCCTCCTGGCCCCTTTCCCTCTTTTTCCTTGCATCAGGATTGTCTTGCTTTGTGCCTGAAGGATCATTTCCTTAAGGCATAGCCACCCTTCCTGGGCTGCCATCACTTCAAAACTCCTACTCTGCAGTGCGTCCTTGACTAATCATCTGAGTTCACTGAAATCAACTTTCTTAAAGTTTAGCACTTTCACCTTACTAGTTGCCTTACCCACTCGACGTTTTATAAAGAATTCTATTATTAGGTGATCACTGTCCCCCAGATGGCTACTGATCTGTAGGTTCCCTACCATGTCATCCCCCGTTGCCAGAATGGCATTCCCCCTAGTGGGACCGTGTACCTCCTGTGTCAGGTGGAGGTCCTGTACACAGGTTAGAAACCTGTGTGAACAGTGGAACTTTGCCATCTGTGTCTCCCAGCAGTAGGTCCCCCAGAACTACTGCCTCTTTAGCTTTTATGGTCTCCAAGAGCTGCCTCAGGAGCCCCAAATCTATTTCTTCCCCTTGGTGAGGGAGTCTGTAGCAGACCCCTACCACCAAATCCCTTTCTCCTTGCCCCCCATGTAACCTAACCCACAATCCTTCTACTTCCTCATCCTTAGATTCTGTCTTGATGAGGGTTGATGTATATTGCTCATTGAAATAGTGCAACCCCTCCCCCTTTTTTCCCAACCCTGTCCTTTCTGTACAATCTGTAACCTAATTTCTGCACCCACAGCAGGGTGCGGGGCTGCAACCTGGCTGGACTGGTACCAGGCAGGAGCCACCTCTGTGGCCCAGCAGATAGGACCCACCATGGGAGGATGGATATGGGCAAAAAGCCTCAATGCCAGGAGTGCTGCACTGCCACAGTTGCCAAGGTGAGGTGCCACAGCAGCAATATGAGTTCTGCCTTCACCCCCACTGCAGTGGCAGACAAGGGGCACTTCTCCTTGACAGCCATGGCAGCACAGCTCTCCTATTCACAATGGCAGCACCGAGCCTCCCCACCATACTTTGCCCTTCCGTGTCGGGTCCTGTCCCTAGACCAGAGGCAGCAGTGTTCAAAATATATTAAAACGTAATGCTGGTAACACTAAGAAACTGCAGGGCAGTTCTTAATGACAATCATGGAAAATCACAATTTCAATGTAATTAGCCAGTGACAGTGTAATAAAACCCCCAGGTCAGATGGCCTCCAAATTGAGTGTCAGAAGAAATTTGTTAATTATAGGAACAACCCTCAGATATGTACAACTTTCTTTCTAATGGCACTGCATAATTCCAGATCAAGCAAGAAACACCCTAGTCAATTTTACCCAACTGAATGAGAACTTTTGATCAGTAGTTTCTATGCACCAGCTTGCATAAAGTGACATCAATAAAATAAAATAAACTGGACAAAATCTCTTCCTAGTGATCCAAGGTTAAAAGTCAATACTGTCATTCACGTGGCTCAATCTAGCTAAAGGTATAGAAACCCCCTTTGTACATCACAAGACTGCTACCAGTTTTCCCAAAGGCAAGTCATAACTATACCATAAGATGCCCAAAAGGCCCTCAATTCAACTGAATGGGCTAAGTAGAGGCCTACTTAATATTTGCTTAATATTTAAAATAATACTCAGACCCTGATGCTGCAATTGGATATCCACACAAGCATATTCCTCTGTGTAGAGTTGTCTGAAGTCAGTGAGGCTCAGCACAGGTGTTGAACCTGTGGACTTGGGCTCCACTTGGAGGAATAGGAACTTTATATAGTATGAACTTTAAAAAAACAACAACAAAAACCCACACAACATAGAAGGGAATATACACCTGGCACATCTTCACCCAAAGGAATCCTTGGAGTCAGTACATGTCTAGATTTTGTCAAATTATCTAGGGCAATGGCTCCCAGTCTGTGGTAGGGGTACCACTAGTGGTACACAGACAACCTGTCAGTGATAAGTGTTAATAGATTTATTATAATAAATTTATATGACAACATTTTTCTGGTGGTTCTTAAGGTTGAACTGAAAAATCTGCTGCTAGTACTTAAGGTTATACCATTTTAAACTGGTGGTGCACGATCTGTCAGATTTGGGGAATCCTTGATCTAGGGAAGTTCTTACTGCCTGTCCATTCCGACCAGTGGTTACCAACCAGTCGATTGCGGAGTCGCCGACAATCGATCTAAGTCTGTCAGAGGCTCCACGATCAGGAGTGGCAGGATGCATGCGGCTGGACTGAGCCATGCTCCCTGCTGCCCGGGCTGGGCTGGGTAAGTGGGATCAGAGCCTGGGCAGCCTGTCTGGGAAGTAGGAGGGGCAGGGGGGCCTGGTAGATCCTGGGGTGCCAAAAAGTGACCTTCACCATAAAAAGATTGGAGACCACTGATTTAGACTGAGTGATTGGGCAATGGAAGCTTCTACCTGACTTTAACATAACCTTGGGGAAAAAGTATTCCTCGGTCATTTATACACTGAGCTACAAAATGCAATTTGGGTTGCCAACAATGTTAGGTTTGAAGCAAACATAGCCAGGAATTTACCAGCTAATGCAGTACTCCACTGTGTAGAACCCTTTCAATAGGAGAGGTTCTTGTTTCATGAGCAAATGGTTTGCTATTCAGAAGATTCTACATTTTCTCAGCTTGAATTTCATAGAAAAAAAATGGCACAGGATGTTTAAAATTATAAAACTACATAGCTGAATTTTAAGCTATTTAAACAGATTATCCCTGACTGTAGTAGTCGGTGGGGAGGGGGTAGTAGATATGCTGGAGGCTAAGGGTAGCATTCAGAGAAACCTAGACAAATTGGAAGACTGGACCAAAAGAAAATCTCATGAGGTTCAATAAGGACAAGTTAAAAGTCCATGCACTAATACAGGCTGAGGACTGACTAGCTAAGCAGGACCTCTGCAGAAAAGGACCTGAAAAAGGGGGTTACAGTGGACAATAAGCTGAATGAGAGCCAACAGTGTGCATCTTTGTTGTGAAAAAGGCTAATGGCATGCTGGGCTGCATTAGTAGGAGTGTTGGCAGAAGATCAAGGGAAATTCAAGGTGGGGATGGTCCTACTTTGAGCAGGGTTGGACTAGATGACCTCCAACCCTAACTTTCTGTGATTCTATATTTTTATCCTACTGAAATGTAACCATGCATGTTACATGATCTATATGAACACCTCATTCTCTTTGAATCTTAGTGTGCTTTTGATGTCTATCATTTTGCAATTGGTTTCAGAGCATAATTATTTTTGTATTAAAACTACTTAATTATACCAGTTTGGATCATGGGTCTTTCATTTAATTATCTCTTGATCTTATAGACTCTTATTTGTCTCCTCTGTAAACAATAAGGAGATATCGAAAAGACTGGAAATCTTTCCTTGCTTCCAATTTTTCAGCATCCACTATTTGCCAACACATCTTTTTATGCTAGGTAGAGATCAGAACTGAATGCTGCATATTAGGGTACAAATGGATTTGTATAGCAAGCTGCAAAACATTTGGTCACATCTCTCATAACAAATGAGGAAAGCAAGATGCGATTAAAAATACATTTAAAACAAATTTTTTAAAAAGCCTTACCAATTTATTCTCTCAAGAACAAGAAAATAGAGCTCCCCGAAAGTGCTATCTAAGGCTGCTTCCTTTTCTACACATCTAGGGAGCTTGTACATGTGATGGAGGTTTAGTCCTCAGGGCTTTATTCTATACCCCCCAAATTGGAATGGAGCATTTTTAATCGAAACCCACCATTTCAATTTTTCTGTCATGTTACAGTGAGGGGCCCGATCCTCTTTTTTTTTTTTGGTTAGAGCCAGAGCTTGCCCTTGTCTAGGGGGCAAACCGCCAGGAAGCCAAGTGGCCACTGAGGTGCAGGATCCTCAGTTGTTCTCTCTATGATGGCAGCACACCCTTACCCCTCCTTGCCCCAAGGATGAGGGCTGCTTGTGGGCTGGATGCTGCCCCAGCTTAGAGGCAGCACCCAGCCTGCTAGCAACCCACCCATGCTTCCAGCACCTGATGCACCAACCCCGCCACCTTCTCTGGCTCCCAGCAAACTCAGCCACCCTCCTGCTGCCTTCCCATGCTGCTCCAGGGGCAAGCAAGCCCACCCCTGGGCAGCCCCAGGAGTCCTGCCAGCACAGGAGCATGCCGAAGGGAAAAGCTGTGAGGAGCCCAATCCTTTTTTTCTGCAGAGCCTGCCCACCTCTCCCAAGGCTGAGGTGTAAGCTGACAGCTGCATTATTGCAATTTGTAATGTAGTTTAGTTTGCAATTATGCAAACTCATTTAAATCTCTCCACACTCTTGAATGTGTACAATGTGACACCATTAAGCCACACACAGTGACATTTTTATCACATGTACATAGAAATGGCATCACGTGTACAAGCACCCCTAGGAATTAGAGGACCCATGTCCAAATCAGCCTGTAATAAGAGTCCTGAAAATGGGTATATTAAACAATGCTACAGAGAGTCTGATGCACAGCTGTTCCATTGGAAATAGTCTCTACTAACTGTTTACAAATAAGTTTACTCTTCCGGAAACTGACAACAATTCTAGTTCCCACTGTGAAACAGCTGCTTGCAAAGATTCGTTTTTCAGAAGCAAAATGGTAGCTAGTTTTTGGCTAATACTCATATGCATTTGTGTACTCTTAGTTGTTAAACTACCAAGTTACTGTTCATGAAAGGACACTAAGCCCAATGCCCTATTCATTATCGAAAACTCTTGAATTCTGCCCCCTCTACACATTATGGCTAGGGAAAGACATTCAAAAATCGTGAGCCTGAATGGATTCAATCTTTGCTAGTTAGCCTAACCTGGCTAGACTAAATCAGTTTTGTAACCAGACAGACATCCCAGAAATGCAGGCACATGCCTGCAGTGGCTCAGGCTAGAAACCAGGGAGCACTAGAGCAGCCCTCCTTTCCCTTCCACAGGGCTGAGCTGAGGGGGGCATGGCCAGGCCCTGGCAGCACACTGTGGTTAGGGAGCCCCCTGCTGTGATAACAGAGCATTTATCAACTCTGTTATTAGCATTTAATACCTCATCAGAAGACAAAGTCTCACTCATTACAAGCTCTTCTTAAACAGCTTTTCCAAAGAAAGGAATGGAGGGACATTACCATCTGAGCTGTTGATTACCACCAAAAAGCCCTAAGCAGACACTGTCCTATCTGCCTTACACAGCATTAGCTAGCATACCACAAGCTGGCTACAGTCTGTGCTGTGAGGGAGAGCAGGAAGGGACTGCTGCTTAAGCAGTGAGTGGTGAGAAGAGCAGGTGAAGAGGCACAGGGAAGCCAGCAGACCCTGCTGTGCCTACAAGTCTCTGCTGGAGCTCTAGCCAGGGAGCAGAGGGGAGGAGCCAGCTCTGCTCAGCACAGAATGCATGCCGGGGTGTCTAGTTTAGCTTAAACCAGCAAAGGGTCTGGGACAGACACTGCATAAACAGGTTTGAGCCAAATCAGTTAAGTCTGACACTACATTCAACCAGGTTTATCTCAGACCGGGGTCAGCCACTTTCAAACTGGTTTATGTGCACTGAACATCTATTCTGTTACAGGTTTAAAACTAGTTTCTGACCACTTAAACCAGTTTAGGTGTAATGTTTGTCCCTAGCCCAGAGGTATTGTGCAATTACCTTGAGACCAGCTACTCATACAAAGATTGATTAGAATCTCTGTCTCAGCACCAATCTGAGGCTTGCAGTCTATAGCTGATTCCAGCAGTTAGTCTCAGGATTAAGTCTAGGTACTTTAGTAACTAAACTACCCATTTCACCCTTTCTACCCCTCTCTACTACATTCTCTACACTGGGTTATCTAAGACCATGCCTCTTAACACCTCCTTTGATGCTCTCACATTATGGGAATTCTCGTTTAGTTTAGGGTGCATGATTCAGAAGCATAACCAAATCATTCATGAAAATACAGCATAAAAGGTGAATTATTAACTGATTGGCTTGTTGAAACCCAGAATCCACACCCTTGGTCACAGCCTCAACGGTCATTAAGTGGGCAGCAGGATAAGAGACTCTTTTGCCCATCTGTTCCAGTCTCGTAAAGACTGCACAAATGTTCTCCTCTGATCTCTAGCTATTCAGCCTTGTCTCAAGAGGTCTGACCCTTCATCAGATCCCCTGCCCTTTCCAAAAAATAGCTTTCAGGGTTGTAGTGTTGAATTCGGTTTCCTTGCAAAATCAGAGCCTACCTCTTAACTCAGGGTGACTAATTTTTTACAAGATGCATCTTGACCAATTAATCTGCCCTTTCAAGAACACATTAACAAGTGCATGAATAAATCAGAACAAGATAAAGTACCAAAAATCCAGATTAGCATGTTACAGTACATCTAGGGGCAAGGAAAACTATAATTTACATTAACAGAGTCTGTGGGTTGCTGACTTTCCCCAGTGAGAGAAATAGATGGTTCCGACCTGCAAGCCTTCAGGGTTTTACAATTCAGAAATATCAGCCAAGCCCTCTCAAAGCATGCTACATCCCACCCACCTCCAACTCTGAATTCAAGACTTACTACAATGCACAACACACTTATACCCAGGCTTCACATCAAGACTCTTTTCAACTTTTACAAGGAAAAATTTGTTATAGACAAAATTCTGATTCATACAAGCCAGCAGGCTGTGAAACCTGTGACCTTCCACACTGACAAGATATACAGAACTCTTAGAACACACAGCACTGTTACATTTTATGACCAAAAAATAAATGTCATGTTGACACTAAATCCATGGCTGGTTAACTACTTACAAACTGTTACTGCCACTCCTGGTGACAAGTTTCACAAAACAGACAAACAAGTTCTCTTTTTGTTTTAAAAAATATTTGTTTCTGTTAAAACAAAAGGCAAGCCCAAAAAGTAAGATTACTATAAACTTAAATCTTACACTTTCTTTCTTTATCAAGCCCTACTCTGGAGAGAATTTAGATTAGTTAATTCCCCTCCTGATGGGATATTCTTCAGTTCTGTCAAATCATTAGCTCTTCCATCTTTATACCAAGCAGGAGGCTGCAAGACTATCCAACAAGGTTATTTCTGTTCTCTTGGAAAGAGAATAGTCATATTTTTGGCTCATGGTACTATTCTTCTACTAAAATTTGGGTGGCAAGAGCCAAGAACTGCTATTTTTATATGCACTATGGTAGAATTGATCTCTGTGCGTGCTATGTAACTGCCAACTATGCAGTCAATTGTTTTGAACACACAATTGATATAATATAAACACTGAAGTAGGTTAATCCATAGTCCTAAATGCAGAAGTTACTATACACAACTCAGGGTGAGTTTGTATCTAGTCTCCCTATTTGTCTCTCCCATCTAATATCATTTAATATTAAATACATTTTGCCCCTTCTGAGATGAATTACACTAAATTACATATGGACATGGACCATGCTTTGTATTATGCATCCACATGTTGACACTGATATACAGTCCAATTCTATATTGTTCTGATGAAATATCTGAAAGTAGGATTTGTTACCATGGTAAAATACAATATGTCAAAGCCACTATGCTTCGCGTTATACATCAAAGCAATGGAGCTTTAATATTCTGCACCTCATGTTACTCTAAAACTTGTTGCGCCAAAAGCTGCTCTATGAGCATATTATTTCATTTTAGTAAGGTACACCTCTGTTAGTAGGAACATATATTAGAGTCCACATCAAATGGACTCTTAATTCATTCAATCTTACTCCCATTTTAGATAGAAATAATCTTATCAGTGCTTTATAGCAACAGTCCAACACTTTGCTCATATAAGCTTTAATGTATGAATCATGGCAGCAGAATAATGTATCATTTTAGTAAGAGTAAGCAGTTGATCTCCTTTTCCAAATGATAAAAAAAACCACATCACTGCTTGCGCAGTAGTGATACCACCACTAACAAGGTTGAATAACTGTAATTTTAGTCGTTGATTTTTTTCCCCCGTTGGGTTGTTCCCCATTCAGGATTTGGGCTGATTTCTTAAATCACATCTATTTAATAGTGATAAAATAATCTAAAACTGCATGAATAAAGCTTTATTATGATCAAAGGCAAGTCATAATTCCAATTTTATTTACTTAAAATATTTTTTAATCTTATTGGTTTAGGATCACATTAGCTAGAGTCTGAAGTATTGTCAGAGTAAAAAGGAAACCGGAGAGGTGAACTGGTTTAGGATCGAGGCAAATGGGATCTATTCCCAACTATGCTGTTGAGCTGCTATGGGACCTTCATAGCAGTTTGGGATCAGAAGGGACCTGAAAAGTTCATCTAGTCTGACCCCCAGCCACTAGCACAAGCACATGCTGGGATCACATGACCCCAGACCAGTGTTCGTCCAACTTTTTTTTTTTTTTTTTAATTTACCCAAGGTAGAAGCGAGGACCTCCTCCCTAGGAAGTTGGATCCAGATCCTAGCCACCCAATTATTTCACCCATTATTTTCACCTAGCCACAGTGAAATAATGCCTCCTAATCTCTAACCTGAACCTATTCTTCAGCAGCTTCTGGCCATTATTCCTCATCACCCCATGTGGTGCTGGGGGGGAATAGGGCCCTTCCTATTTGCTGCTGATCTCTCCTAACAAGTTTGTAGGCAACCACCAAATCCCCCTTCAGCCTCCGCTTGCTGAGGTTGAACAGGTTCAGGTCCCTCAGCCTCTCCTCATAGGGCCTGCCCTGTTGCCCTCCAACCAAGCGGGTGGCCCTTCTCTGAATCCTTTCAAGGCAGACTACATCCTTCTTAAAGTGCAGTGCCCAGAACTGGATGCAATACTCTATTTGTGGCCTGATCAGTGTCGCGTAGATGAGGAGCATCACCTCTCTGGACAGGCTTGAGATGCATCTTTGGATGCATGACAAGGTGCAGTTGGCTTGCACAATTCATTTCACTTCCCATCCTTCGTGTAACCAATGAGCTCTGTAGAATAGGGAATATTTCTTAAAATGTTTGTACATCACCTAACCTTAATGTTAGATATGATAACAGGCACAGATGGCCCTAACAAATAGGCGAGACCCTAATTTGAACAGATATTTGCAAAGTGTTCTTAAAGTTACCTGTAGTATTCCTGATTTGGTAATGGAGTGCACAGGTTACAAGGAAGAAGTCACCCTCTCTGCATTGCGGGACCCCTGGCATGGCTTTACGAGCACTCGTGGTGCTCTGGCAAAATGCCAGAGGACTGGAAGAGGGCCAATGTGGTCTCCATTTTCAAAAAAAGGGAGGAAGGAGGACCCAGAAAATTACAGGCCCATTATTCTTACCTCAGTCCTGGGGAAACTCTTTGAGAAAATTATCCAGGTACATGTCTGCAAGGAACCAGTAGGGAAGTTTATGCTTAGGGGCAATCAACGTAGGTTCATCAGAGGCAGGTCCTGTCAGACCAACCTGGTGGCCTTCTACGACCAGTCACAAAAGTCTTAGATGCAGGTGTCACAGTGGTTGTAGTCTCTCTGGACTTTAGGAAAGCCTTCGACACCGTCCTCACCCCATTCTCATTAAAAAAAATTAGGCGACTGTGGTGTTCATGCCTACACAGTCAGATGGGTCACTAATTAGCTGGAAGGCCACACCCAGACAGTGGTGGTAGATGAGTCATTTTTGACCTGGAGTCATTTTCTGACCCTATCAGTTATGAAAAAAAATATAAATCACATGTTGGACATATCTGTACACTTACAGTATTCAGATACATTTAAGCTTCCATTCTTTGGAACAGTTTTATTATTTCTCTTCACAGAGGCATAGCTAGTAAGTTCTGTGCCCTGGACAGAGCTGGAGGACACCAACATCTACTACACATGTCCTTCCACCTCTTGATTTATGCCCAACAGATCTGAGAAATGCTGAGCGGGGGTCACCTTGAGGGCAGCTCCTTTAAGTCAATTCCTGGGGCTTGTGCCCTGTACATGCACCCCTAGTTATACTACTGCCTCTCCAACAGGTCTAAACATGCCTGTATTTGTGAACCACTCTGCCAGCATCTAATATACTTGCGACCACACTGGCTAGTATGGGAGCTAAAAACTATTGCCAGACAAGTTACATGCTGCCAGAGGTTCAACTTTGGACAACAAAAAAATGGGATAAAAAACTGAGAGAATAAAAGGAAATAAATGCAAAGTTCTTAAGACAGCATTATCTTGGTCCCCTTCAGCATTTGGGTATTTGATTGCAACCATGTAGCAGCAAGTGATAACACAAAGGTAAATTTCGAGCTCAGTGGACAGTTTATGCCAGATTTCCAGAACCTAATTAGAGGACAGCATTCAAACAGCATACTGTCTGGTAGCTTTGTTCTGTAGAAGCAGCTTATTAAGTTTGTTTGGATAAATGTTACCTGGTACTTCAGAACAAAAGAACGTGTGGATCAAAGTGTAGAGAAGCATCATTAAATAATGGGTTAATATATATACAGCAGAAAAATCAAGGTTTCTCCTGAGTTTTTTTCATTTACAGCTTAAAATGAAAACTCATGCACTACAAAAGAAGGACTACATTTCTATTTTATCAGTGTCAAGGTGAACTTCTTTTCACTTTTGAAAATCACTATTATTTGCAGTAATGCAAGTTGTAAAGACACTGACCTGCAAGTGTCTGAAAAGTAATAAGATATGCAATAAACTGGTTTAAACAACAAATCTCTAAGCTGATAAATGACAGTTTGGCTATTGTACATTAAATTGGATTGTATAAACAGAAATGCAGCTATGCTTTAACTGCAGTATGTCACTAACAGATGTAGATATATGCAAATTTGTTTTAGTTCACTTGGTTCTGAAGTCAGAAGCAAAGATTGAAAGATTTATGCCAGTATTAATCTGGATTCTGACAGGCTAACTTATTGATCAACTTTCTGCAAAAACAGTTCACCTAATCTTGGCATCTCTGCCCCTGTCGATTCCTATACTTCTCTGTTCTGCTAAAATATATCAAGCATGAAGATTCAAATACCCACCCTAAAGTGTTTCCACTCTTATGTTATGCTGTTCCTCTGTAGACCAAGGATCCAATAATAGCTAACCCCACAACCAGGGTTCCCCCAAGTCAAAACAGTCTTTGCATAAGCCATGACCATGAAAAACAGCAGAGAAAACACTTTAGACTGCACCTTGACATATGATATGCCACTTATTCAGCACACTACATTTCATCTTCAGACCAAATGTCTCAGAATATCTCCTATGAAGCTATTAAAAATTCTAACTCTGTACTTTTCCTGAAAAACTGAAGATGTTCCTGTTGCATCACAACAGGATTCAGGAGTTAGCTATGCACTCAAGCCACCACAATTTTCATGAAGAACCTGATGACCTAACCCTATCTTCCAAATTGTTTGCATAATTTTGTTTGCAAAGCAATACAACCTTCCTACCCTTTGAATTTCACCTCTATATGCACTCTTATATAGGTCCTTAATTATCATTCCATCCAGCCATGAACATAAAGTTTAAATCTTTGACAATTTCTTCAAGGTTTGTTTGTTTTTGTTTTTTTTAACAGTAATTATTTTAGGGAAAAGAAATGCAAAGAAAACAGGGCATTGGGATCTCTATTAGTAAGAAAAATAAATTACTTTTTTTTTCAGTCTCTTGTTTTAGATTCAAGTCATATTTTAAGGAAGAAAGAAATACATTAGATGTACATAGGCAGACAAGTTTCTTTGGGTAAATTTAATACATTTTATTAGACCAAACTCAAATAATTGGAAAAATTCTTCTTTGCAAGCCATGTCCTTAGCTTCAACTTATCCCCCTGATTATATGCATGTATCCACACATGTATATGTATGTATGTATGTGTAGATGCATTCTGGTAAAACCTTAAATATTAAAAAGTTAATACTGGATGAAGAGTTAGGACAGGGGTTGGCAAAATTCAGCCCAGAGGGTCAGAGGGTCTTTGTCTGGACCACAGCGTGGTCCCTCGGTCCTCCTGGCCCCATTCAACCCATGGCACATCCCACCAGCCCTGGGCACACAGAGAGGCTGAGGCAGCTCCACAGCTGGACTGCCTTTCTAGGCAGCCCAAGAAGCTGCAGCCACCCTGAGTCCGCACTTGGGCTACCCTGTGGCTCCTCTGCACAGCAACTGCTATCCTATAAAGGGGGCCAAAAGGCAGCAGTCAGGGTGGCAGAGAGGAGCTGCTGGACAGCCTGGGGTAGGATCCAGGTGGCTGCAGCAGAAACAGCCTGTTGAGCAACAGTTTCTGCCCAGCTACTACCACTGATCAGTGTGGGTGGGCAGTGAAGAGCAGGCACAGGGCAAACCAGTGTCAGGGCTCCGTGTGCAGGTTTCAGCTGGTCCGCTCTGGCTGGGGTCAGTCTGGACCGGGTGCGAGTCATGCTGGAGTAGGGGTTAGCGCTGCACATTGTTGGAGGTGGCAGAGAGGAGCCACAGGACATGTGGGCTCTTGGGAGGGGGGTGCTAACCACCTTGGGGGTGCACCCACTGGCTTACTTACATGCCTGTGGCTTCCCCTGGACCAGCAATTTTGCATCCCCTTTTTTGCATCCCTTCTCCTCCACATGGTGAAGACGCACTAATCCTCAGGCTTGGGCACAGTGGCCCCAGGAGTTGGCATACACTTACCTCTCCAGCCCTGGCACTGTAGCCACCTCTGCTGCTGCAGGGGCCCATTGGCTTCCATAGCAATGGCAAGGGAAGGAACATGGCAGGGCTGGGCCCAGGCATCCCTGGTCACTAGGGGAAGGCAGAGCAGGGGCTATAGTAACCAGGGCTGCAGGTGCTACAAACCACTGCCAGCAATAGCCACAGCCCAAGGGCTCGGGGCACCTGTCTGCCCTGCTCTGATGCAGGGATGTCTGTCACCCCAGAGTACGTGTGCATGTGCATGTCCCCCACACACACTGCTACTCCCACACGTCCTCCCACTCAACTCCACAACCACACCCTCCTCCACACCCCCTATACAAGAGTAAGACTTTATTTTAGGCTATTTTGCTATCACCCCCATATATATTACACAAACGCATGTAAATAAAGACAAAAATATTTTTTTGACATGAAAATGTTGTAATAGATGTTTGATTTTTAGTGTATGATTTGGGAGGGTGGGGGGTTCAAGTTCCAAGATGGCAAACACCTCTTCCCAAAAAGAGTACTTCTGGGGGCAAAGGGTAGGACTTCCAGTGTCAAAGGCCCAGGGTTAGGAGCAGGACTTCTGCTCCCAAGATGGCAACCATGGGGCAGGGCCCCTATCAAGGGGCAGGGCTACCTGTGAGGCCCTCAACAGCTCACCAAAACTCATTAAGCAACCCTCCAGTCAAAATAATTGCCCTCCCCTGAGTTAGTGGTTGAAGGGAGGGAAAGCTGCACAGAAAAGATTTAAATTCAACCATAGGTGCAAGCTGAAAGAATAAAAATATGACTTCTTACGGACTGCTGAAAGACAGGCAATTGTTAACAATGTTGTTACCATTTCTTTTCTTCAGTATAAAAATGCAATTGAATTAGATTCCAAAGAACGGCAGTTAAGAACTGAATGGCTTAATAGAAGAATGACAAAGATAAATGACTCTAAGTAAGTTCTTATGCAAGAGGTATTATACAGTAAAACAACTGCGATATACAGTAGGCAGAGTCACGTGTAATCCTCAGATTCTCAAATCTCAGCATCAGAATCCACTTCACTATTCAGCTTCTTTTGACTGAACAGATATGAGTGAGGTAAGTAGCTGTCTTGGCAAGCCATAGTTCACCTGATGGCAGTATGACATAGTAGTAAATGGTTAATGCTACATAGGGTCCTGGTAATGAATGCACATATAAAAGCTTTACTCTAAAACTGTACAAAGCTGAGATGGTTACAATAATTAAAAGATACAACCCTGTTCTAAATAACATCCTAACAAGGTTGTAAAACTATCAGAAACTGAATTGACCTAGATAATGAGCTCAAATTCAGAAATAACCGAAGTCAAAAATAGGAGCAAAGAAAGGAAAGAAAGTTTCCCTTCTTCATAAATTCCCTTCCTGAATATGCTCAGGACCAACCATTCCCAATTCAGCACATTGCTCAGTTTATTTTACCTCAGAGGCAACACTTTTCTTATTAATGAATATATTAATTTTTTCTGAAGGTGGTTTCCACGGGCCAGGATCTATTCAATCATGAAGGATGACATGAACCAGGCCCTGAAGAATTCACAATGCAAGGAGACAGGCAGGTAAAAGCAGAAGAACAATGTGACCTCTTACAAGGCAAAGAATCGATATTCTCTTCTCTAAGCTAAATAACCCTAGTTCTTTCAGTCTCTCCTCACAAGTCTTGCTCCAAGCCCCTAATCATTTTTATTGTTCTGCCCAAATTGTCCATATCCTTCTTGAAGCGGGGGGGCCAAACTGGACAGTACTCCAGATGAGACCTCACTGGTACTGAAAAGAGAAGAAAAATCACTCACCTTGATTTGAAAAGCACCGGTTCTGTTAATACAATCCAGGCAGGTGCTGGCTATTTCTGCAACAAGAGCACATTGTTAGCTCATATTCAGCTTAAGTTCCACTGTAACCCACAGCTCCTTCTCTACAGTACTGCAGCCGAGCCAGTCTGTATTTATGCATGCAGTTATTCAGTCCCAAATGCTAGACTTTGCACTTGTCCTTCTAGAATCTCATCTCACTTATTGCAGCCTATGCAGATCGTTCTGGATCCTAGGCTTGTCCTCTGGAGTGCCCACAATTCCACCCAACTTGGTGTCATCCACAAATTTGACAAGCATGCACTTGATCCAATTATTCAAATCATTAAAGATTATGTTGAACAATACTGGACCAAGCAGCATGCCTTAAAAATAGAAGAGAGTCTGGAATAGTGCAATTTTGGTACCAGTTAGAGGACATAATGAATATTAGGACAACAAAAGAAATCCACATATTTCAGCTAAGGTTTTATACTTCAAAATACATACATTCTGACAAAGGGTATAAAGTTACAGAGTTGGAGGAGCTCATTTTAACATACATTTGTTAAATAATCTTTTTTCAAGACATTATCTTTGCATTGTTTTTCCCTGAATTAAACATAGCAAATTGGGACCTATAACACAAGTCACATTTTAGACACTGCAAGCACTACAGAACCAGTTCTTCACTGATAAGGCTAATGCTTTGAGTTTGTAACAGCATATTATTCCTTAATGCAAAACATTCCTCCCTCTCAGCATACTGAAGTATAATTACTCAGTGATGTGCTGGAGGGGGCTCATGGGAACACTATGTTAGTTTTGCTATGAAACTAAAGGGAAAGCTTGTTTAATTTCCAGCCTCTAACAGAAGTTAGCACATTTCTGAATAATACTAATTCATACCCAATTTTCTTTGCTTTTAGACTGTACTGAGCATCAGACATTTTCCAACAGATTACAAGACTTGACCAACTCCATAACCCTTTAACTTAAGCAGCAGGATTTGAACGAGATGGTTTACTCAGGGATATTGTTACAGAAATATAAACATTCTGAAATGATCTCCTTGCTCAATCTAAGAGCCCAATCCAAATCTCAGAGAAGTCAGTGAGAGGTTTTCCACAGAATTCAGTGGTCTTATGATCACAGCAAATGGTATAAACAGACTTCTAAATGATGAACAAATATTTAGATTCTCCCACAGTAGTTTTATGTTAGTGCCCTCTGCTCTGGTTCTGTTAATTCTGCACCCTGAAACAGAGGTGTAACTGGGAGCTTGAGTGCTCTGGGCAGCTTCCACATACAGGGGAGCACCAGTGGCTTCAGTGCTAGGGGTGCTGTGATGGCTGTACCAGCAGCACAGCTACTGTTACCTTTGCAACCCCACCAGGGTCAGTGCCTGGGGCTTGTACCCCCTGTCCTGTTCATTATGCCACTGCCTTGAACATTTCTGGAGCATTTTGTGTCTTTATTGAGTTTTCCTTCTAAGCTTTGTCTTCTTGTTGGCGACTTTCATTTTTAAAAGTGGCAACAACAACAAAAATCAATCAATCAATCAATCAAAACCTGACTTTTTTTTTTTTATACTTTCAGTCTGATGACAGGTTAGGACATATGGCACATACAAATTCATATTCTAGCTATACAAATCAGTTTGCACATTTTACCACAAAAAACTGAATACTAAAAAATAAGTGGGCAGAACAAATGCAGCACGTAGACCTTCTAACTGTATATGTTGGTGGTGATATTGATAACGTACAATATAAAATCATCATTATTTCTGGAATCACCAAATTTCTGTACGACTTTAACAGGGAAAAATTATTTCCGTATTAATGAGCTCTCTGTTCACAGTTTCTTTCCACTGTTTTAAGTCAATCATTTTTGTCAAGTTCTTTTGATCTGTCTTCACAATTATGCTGTACGCTACTGCACACTCCACTGCACTTAGCTACCTCATTGTTCTGCACTGCCCTTGTTTCACAGAACCCCTCTAGCTTTTTTATATATGGCTTTTTAGACAGTACTACACATGCCTTCTGAATTTTGCAACACTGCCTCAAATGGAAGATTTGGCAGAAACAAAATTTCCATTTCATTCTCCCTTCAATTAAATTTAGGACTTGAGATCCAAGCTGTGAGAGGGTGTCTCTCATATATCTCTCATATCTCATATTTTTAAGAGATCTTGAAGCCTGAATCATCAAAACTGTGTTTGCTTCAATATCTGTACTTGTATTTTTCTCCGAGTTGAAGAGCATTCAATTCTCTCTCCCTAAGAGGTTAACATTGCTTTGCCAAGTCTTCATCCAGAGAACCCCTGCTAAAGCTTAGGTGGTTTTCAAACCAACTGCATGGCAGTCAACAAAAATGTTTTTCCCCACAACAGAAACTGTAATTGCCAGTGCAATAAAACAAGAAGTGAAAAAGCCTATTTGAGCATTTTCAAGCTTAAAGCCTCAAAAGCCTCAAAAGTGTTTCCTTTTCTTGAAAAGGAAATGCACACCACTAACAGGAAAGAGTAACATGCTATAATGTGTTATTGTTGGCACTAAAGAGCGAGTACCTCATCATTATTCAGAAACCTGTATGCAGTTCCTCATCAGAACATCTCATCATCTAATACTATAACCCCTGTGACATTTATTAGCTTAGTGGATTGAGATATTATCCCTTCACATGGACCTCATGTGGATTGTAATATCTATACTATTGCTACCTGATCAGCAAAGTCCAGATCCAATTTAAACGAACATTTCATTCAGAGATCAAACTGCTACTTTGTGTATTCAGTCTGAAGTGTTGCAGGTAAACACCAGATAATTTCTTGTACAATCATTATGTATTTATATGTACGTAGCAATTAGAGAGGACAAGAATCTCCCCAAGTATACGGAGCTGCAGGAATGGACAGTGCTGTATAACTCATTGGGGCATTTTCTATGTTTTTCCCCTAAGGAGGCATGGAACAGAAGCTGCAAGGAAACGGGTATCTTTGCTTCGTTTGAATTGTGGGGGCTGCAGAGCCCAAAGAGCTGCTAGCATAAATAAGAAAAATACAAGCCTGAATAATTTCTGTCAGCTCTCTCTACAGCCATGCATGAACTACACTGCAGCTCCAAATATCTGTAATGCTAATCATTATTGGCACACCCCTCTCAGTGTGGAAGGAGGGACTAGAAAGGGTAGGAAAAATAGGAGCCCCTGTATCTGGGGGAAATTATCCTCTGATCCTTTGAATCTTTGTCCCAGTACACCTTGTGTACAGCTTCTTTTACCAGTATATAATATGGAGTAAATAACGGAAAAAGTGTTGTATTAGTCTACCTCACTTGCAAATATCAGTGAGGGAAAAACATTCAGTAACCCTTAGAAAAGTAGACAGAAATCAAGATCCAGCTTGTAATATGGATATTTAAAGACTGGGAAACCAGTAATATAGATACGTATATCAGCATATCAAACATGAAGTTTAACTTGTTACATGTGCAGTGACTGCACGTCACACAGCAGAGTTACGCAATCCTCCATGTACAGCTCTGAGGCAGCTACATATGGAACTGTGCATTTATTTCTGGGCATCTCAGTATCCAGTACTGACAAACTGGATGTCCCATTAGAATGAAAATTGGAAAGAGAGAGATTGTTTGCAAGAGAAGGAAGAGGTAATGAAAGATCCTTTAACTAAGAAATTGCCTCATGCTAGCAATAGATTCATAGATGTTAGGACTGGAAGGGACCTCAACAGATCATTGAGTCCGACTCCCTGCATAGGCAGGAAAGAGTGCTGGGTCAAGATGACCCCAACTAGATGCATTTCCAACCTCCTCTTGAAGACCCCCAGGGTAGAGCAGAGCACCACCTCCCTTGGGAGCCCATTCCAAACTTTGGCCACTCGAACTGTGAAGTTCTTCCTAATGTGCAGTCTATATCTGCTCTCTGCTAGCTTGTGGCCATTATTTCTTGTAACCCCCAGGGGCACCTTGGTGAGTAGAGCCTCACCAATTCCCTTCTGTGCCCCCATGGTGAACTTATAGGCAGCCACAAGGTTGCCACTCAACCTTCTCTTGCAGATGCTGAAGAGGTCCAGGTGCCCCAGTCTCTCCTCATAGGGCTTGGCCTGCAAGCCCTTAACCATATGAGTGGCCCTTCTC
>JAGPOW010001918.1:351285-367570 GCA_030014935.1 Caiman crocodilus | reverse complement strand
GGGCTTGGCCTGCAAGCCCTTAACCATATGAGTGGCCCTTCTCTGGACCCTCTCCAGGTTATCCACATCCCTCTTGAAGTGCGGTGCCCAAAATTGCACACAGTACTCCAACTGCGATCTGACCAGCACCCGATAGAGGGGAGGCATCACCTCTTTGGATCTATTCGTCATGCATCTGCTGATGCACAATAAAGTGCCATTACATTTCCTGATAGCTTCGTCACGCTGACAACTCATGTTCATCTTGGAGTCTACTAGGACTCCAAGATCCCTTTCCACTTCTGTGCCTCCAAGCAGGTCATTCCCTAGGCAGTAGGTGTGCTGGACATCTTTCCTCCCTAAGTGCATCACTTTGCGTTTCTCCTTGTTGAATTGCATTCTGTTGTTTTCTGCCCATATGTCCAACCTGTCTAGGTCTGCTTGTAGTTGTTCCCTGTCCTCCAGTGTGTCCACTTTTCCCCACAGTTTTGTGTCATCTGCAAAATTGGAGAGAGTACACTTCACTCCTTCGTCCAAGTTGCTGATGAAGATGTTGAAGAGTAGAGTATCGGTCCAAGAACCAAGCCCTGCAGGACCCCACTGCCCACCCCCTTCCAGGTCGATACCAACCCATCCACTACAACTTTCTTGGTACGACCCTTTAGCCAATTCGCCACCCACCAGATTGCATAGTCATCCAAGTCACAGCCTCTTAACTTGTTCACCAGTATGGGGTGGGATACCGTATCAAAGGTCTTCCTGAAGTCTAAGTAAGTGACGTCAACCCCTACTCCTTTGTCCAGGTGTTTTGTAGCCTGGTCATAAAAAGAGACTGGATTAGTCAGGCATGATCTGCCTGCTATGAACCCATGCTGGTTTTCCCTCACCATAATTTTTCCTGCCAGGCTCTCGCAAATGTGAACCTTGATAAATTTTTTCAAAGTCTTTGCCTAGGATGGAGGTGAGACTGACAGGCCTATAGTTGCCTGGGTCCTCCTCCTCCTTCTTGAAAATGGGGACCACATCCGCCCTTTTCCAGTCTACCGGGACCTGCCCATGCGCCACGAGCTTTCAAATATTCCCGCCAGTGGCTGTGCAATGACATCAGCCAGTGCCTTCAGTACCCTTGGATGGAGCTCACCTGGGCCTGCTGACTTAAAGGCATCCAGTTCCTCCAAGTGCCTCTGCATCATCTCAGGGTCTACACTTGGTAGTCTGGCGCCTTGCTGCTGCCTCTCCACAATCCCAGTGAGAGCCTTGTCTTACCCCTCGCTTAGGAGCACTGAGGCAAAGAACTCGTTGAGGAGATCAGCTTTGTCCCCCTGTTCATCACCAATTGCTTCTGCCCATTTAGTAAAGGTCCTATTCCACCCTGGGCCTTCCTTTCACTCCCTACATATCTAAAAAACAATTTTTTGTTATCCTTTACTTGGGATGCCATCCTCAGCTCCATGGTATCTTTCTTTGGCCCATCTAACTGCCTCCCTACAAGCGCAAGCAGAGGAGGTGGACTCATCTTTAGTAATCTCTCCCCATTTCCACTTTTTATATGCCCCCTTTTTGCCCCATAGACTGCTCTGGATTTCTCTGGTCAGCCAAGGAAGCCTCCTGGCCCCTTTCCCCCTGCATGAGGATCCTCTCCCTCAGTGATGATCATTTCCCAAAGGATCATTTCCTTAAGAAACAGCCACCCTTCCTGGGCTCTCTTTAAAACTCTTACTCTGCAGTGCGTCCTTGACTAAACACCCGAGTTCATTGAAATCAGCTTTCCTAAAGTCTAGCACTTTCACCCTACTAGTTACTTTACCCACTTGATGTCTTATGGTTAATTCTATTATTTGGTGATAACTGTCCCCCAGGTGACCACCGATCTGTAGGTCTCCAACTATGTCATCCCCCGTTGCCAATATCAGGCCCAGTAAGGCATTCCCCCTAGTGGGACCATGCATCTCCTGTACAGAGGATAGGAACCTGCGTGAACGGACAATCTGACATTAATTTAAGGATTTAAAAAGTGAGAAGTCAGAAATGGGACAAGGGCTTAGCCAGGAGTAATATGACAGAAGTTAAGCAAATGACACATGCTTTCTAAGGAAAGGGTACCTGACAATGTGGTTGAGGAAGCAGCACATGTGGGGAGCTGAGCGGGGTGTTGTTCAGAAAAATGACAGTGGAGGTTGCGAGGATATTGAGAGAAAGAGCACAATGCAAAAACGTGGGCAAGGATGGGTAAACAGAAGGGGCAGAGATAAGTAGACCCCAAAACAAGAAACATGAGCTTGACCTAGGGGAGGGACTCAAAAAGACTGGAGTAATAAGAAAAGGCTGAAGATCTTAAGAGCTGTGTTGGTCAGAAAAAACGGCACTACATAGATGTAAAGGAGACTTCCGATATAGAGGTTACAGTAATTAGGATGTAATTAGGCCATGAAGGAGTGGATGACAGCTAATATGCTAATAAAGAGAAAAAGTTCAGATATTAGAAAGACTATGGAGTTTTACATGTGGCTCTGACACTTTCATCTCAATAGGGCACTTGGTTTGCGCCCTTTAGAAAAGGCAGACAGCTCCCAATGCTTGTGCCTGGACTTGTGAGAAAGATAAAGGTTGAAGAAATGTGGCTACCCTCTTCTTGGTTCCTAGGAGTCTCTTCATAAGGGAGAGGGTCACACAAGGAACATTATCAGAGAAAAAGAAATCAACATGGCACACAGTCAAAAATGGACTCAGGGCTGTTTCCAAGTGAACAGGATGATTAAATCAGTAATAGCCTGTCTACCCTACACAGGAAGTCCTATTTAAAAAAAAACAAAAACAAAAAACAAAAACCCCAGTTGCTTATTAGCCATTCAAAGTCAAAGGTACATGTGACAAAAGCCCTATTGAGCTAGTATTGTTAAAATATACCTATTTTGGTAGTCAACAGCGCATGTGAGAGGCTGGTGCCTTCTGATTTCCACACCCAGAAGACCCATTTACAGCTGGGTCAAGTAGAAGTGAGAGTCTAGAGCAGAGTTTGAACTCATGCTTACATAGCAGCAGTCAGGCACCTAGCCTCACTGCCATCACATCCCTCAACAGCAGTTATTCTTGCTCAGTTAATATACTGCTCCACACCAACTGAGTACGTAACTCTACGCCATGGAACATTTTGTGCACTTATGGGATGTATGCTATTTTTCAGATCCTATACTACGTAGCAAATGTCCATACTTTTCACCCTCAAAGCTTCTCCTTTTATGAGATAAAGTAGGCCTAGGAATGACTTTTCACTGTTTTAGACAGGCAAATATAAAAAGATGCAGCTTTAAGATTGCCTCTCAGAGAGTTAGTTACAGGGCTCTACAGGTTTGTGCTGATCTTTCATTCTTGATATTGCTTCAGAGCCCAACTCAAAATCTGACTTTTAGTGGTAGAAAAGAACTAAAGGATCCTTAGAGACAACGTGGTATTTATACCATCAACCTATGAAGTGAAGCAGTCTGGGAAACTGGACACACACGTAACCAACAATAGCTGCTTCAAAAAGTTCCATGTTTCTTCCTACAAGAGACTCCTCATTTAACACCAAAATTAAAATGTGCCTTTATTATTACAAGTATATTCGTGGTGACAAACTTTTTTTCTTTCATGGCACTGCATTGATGGTAAAGAGCCATGGTAATAATTACAACTACAAGGAATTCTGATCAGTGAAAAATCCTTGACGCTGGTGTTGTAGCAAAACCCCCTAGTTTTTCTTTTTTAATGCACACATGATAGATATGCATTCCCTTCCCCTCCCCAATTATTTCTGACTTTTCTTTCTCTCCCTCCATATAAACAAGCATAAGCAAGCTCAGACTTAGAATAAGCTTTAACATTTTTATTTTGGTAGCAAGTTTTTGGTTTTGGATATCCACTGTTTTATACTGTATTATTATTAAGTTTGTATTGATTGTATTATCATTATTGTATTGATTTTTATTGTTTCATATTGATATTGTATGGTTTAGGTCTGTGTTTGTGAGTGAGTCAAAGTCATGTCAAGTTTCCATTTTACATGTCAAGTCTCCACCTTGTGTCCTCTGCCCAGGCATCCCATGTTGCAACTGATTCACGTATCCCTCCCATGTAAATTGGTTCCTGGATGAATAAGAGTGATTGCGAATGACTGAAATACAATGGTATCAGGCCTCTGCTGAATGGCCTGTAATGACTGGACCATCACCTTGCATGGATTCATCCAGGAACCACAGACAAGAACCCAGCATTTGAAAGACAAAAGACCCTGCAGAACCAGCAATTCTAACATTGCACCCCACCATTACAAACACCCGAAACTGCACAACCCTGCATGGAGCATACGTGCTCAGTAAGCCAGGGGCTGACCCTTGCCTGGGCATGCTCCTGTCACCAGGGTCACACAAGGTCTGCCCCTATAAAAAGGGGCAGTGAAGACAGACCCAGTGGGATGCCCTCTCCATCTGGACCAGCACCATAGCATACCACCTATCTACTGAAAGGCCCTGCTGGCGACCCCCCTCTGGACAAGGACCCCTTTCCAGCCTGGATAGGTAGCTGTCACACCCCACCCCTTCAACCAAGGACTTGGATTCTGCTTCTCTTCCCCAACTAGACTCCTGCCCTTCCACTGAGTCTCTTTCTCCTGCTGCCATTGTGAGCGAGCGAGCACCAATAACTTCATGGGGCTGTGTAGCACATTGTCTGTGTAATAAAACTGTTATTTGGAAGTTGGGTATTGCTTTACTATGGTTTGGCGCTGCTCCAATCTCTGCTCCTCACCCCTCTAACTTCTGCCTCATTTCTCCCTCTCCTACTTTTGGCTCACTGCCACCTCCAACACCCGTCCCATGCTCCTGTGGCTCCAGCCGTCCTGAGCTCCTCTCTGCCTCCAAACCCCCTGTTTCTTTGCCACTGTCTTATCCCTACTGCTTTTTCCTTTTCCCCTGAGCAACCAGGTTTCTGCCTCAGTTTCTTCCCTGGCTGTCTCCTTCTTGCCACCACTTATCCACCCACCCCACCCCAATATCTCAGCCGTCTGCCTCAGTTTCCAGCCCCAGCCTACCTTAAGTAACTCCAAGACTCAGTTCCTCAGCCAGCTTCTCTGTAGTCCACCAGCTCTAATCCTGGTCCTGGCAACTTTCACTCCCTACACTTTAACTCTCTTGCTCTCACCTGAACCTTCCCCCAAGCACACACACACATACACACTGTACCATCCAAGCTAGGAACATGTGTGAGTGAGAGAGAGAGAGAGATACAAATTAGTTTGTATCTAATGACCTGTGTTTAACTTTTGGGGTGTATAGTACATGTGCTTGAACTGGTGAGGTATGCATGCGTCTAGGCTGGTTTGGATGTGTATGTGCCTAAGCTGGTAGTGTGGTTGTATATGCACCTAACAGAGTTGTGTGTTTGTATATGTGCAATTGTGTCACACCCTCCTGTCTAACAGCACAATATCGAGATCCTGAGAGTTGGCCTGACCCCACAGGAGTAATAAAGCTATGACGAACACATAATTAACAGGGAGTGAAATAAGCTATAAAAATTATTTACAGGGTTTCTAGAATCTTTCAGTTAAAAAATTAACTTGCTAACGTTTTTTTTAAATCTTTCTTCTCCATTTGCCCAGAACAGAAAAGCAAGTCTCTCTGGTGGTTTGTTCTGTTCAGTGGAGCTTTAACACCATGAAAACAAATTAAGGCCATTACTTTCCACATTTCAGCACTTCAACAGGTTGTCTCTTTAAAAACTAGGTATGTAATCGGGTGTTTGTACTGTAATTACTGAACTCAGTAAAAAAAAGTTCCACATGTGGGCCAAGTTAGAAGTCAGTAAGGGAAACTGAATATGGTTAACTCAGAAATAGTTTTCTTGGTCAGCTATTTTTATCCACACTTACTAGGACACAGATACCTGAAATAATTACAATTTGATCTCATTGCTAGAGTTAAGAGAATAAATTTGAAACAAATATAGTATGCACAATATTTATTCTCTTTCTCCTCACACAGGATCTGCAAGCCCACAGTAGCTCTCAGATTTAGTTGGCTTTTTTTTTGCATCCAAATAGCTTCTCAGGGTTTATTAATCTTATTGAATAGTGATACCTAAAAACAAAAGAATGAAATACTAAACCTTTTTCATATACACTCAAAATAAATTGAAATAAGCCTCCAGAAAAGTTAACTTAAGTTTGTGGTTACAATTTATACTGACATGTTTTTTGTTTCCCATCTCCATTCCATTCCTCACATTTTTTTCCTTTCATTCCTCCATTTTATGGAAAAAGCAAGAGGAAGAAAAGGAAATGACCCAATACATTTTGGGGTTATTTTATCATAAAAGAAAACAATTAATGTGGGAGGAAGAGACCTTTCAGATGAAATATAAAAGATTGATAGATTTTTGAGAAGTTGTGTGATGAAAATGTCCTATTTAGTTCATAACTGCACTCTGTTGATTCATTGTAAGGTCACCTAAATCCCACAGTATTGTGTTAGTTTCCTAGTTGCATCAGTGCACAGCTACGCTCAACAATGCTCTTCCATTGAAAGTAGAGGGTAGAAGCATAGGATGCAAACACACACAAAGATAAGCTAATTAAATATATGAACAAATAGATGGAAACTCATTTGTCACATTTAGCCTTCACCTTTTAAAGATGCATGGGAAAAGTGAGGGAGGGTAGTCACATAAAATAAGCAAAATAATTTCAAAATTATCCTAATGAACATAAATATGATATAGCATTAGGGGGCACTGTATTGTCTACTATTATCTTATTTCAGGCATTATGGAACCCTACCCTGGACTCTATGGATGTTCAAAGTCATGATTCTTCAAAGTGAAATTTTTTAGGGTCAATAAATCAGCACTGTCTGACAAGTTTTTGCTTCGTTGGAAAATCTCTCACTCCCTCTAGTTATGAACATCCAGCTCTTCCAAATGAGCAAAAATAGTGTCTCTTTCTCTACCCATGTGCTGCAGTTAGATTGTAGAGAGAGAAGTTTTAACATCAACATACAGAGATGTTCTAAAGTTCCATTTCAGCATTAGAGGTGTGACAAATTATCATTGTAAACACTGCCATTTAACAGCTGAGGCAGCTTTTTATCACACAGATTGAAAACTGCATATGAAGCCATAACATTTCTTTCATTTTGAAAGAAAGAAAAAAAATCAGTGAACTGTCCTTGACTACAGACCTCATTCACTCTCAGAACAATGTCTCATCATTGGCAACAACAACAAAATATATTTCCAGTCCCCTATTACAAAGCTCATTTAGGCTATACCATAGCAAACCTAGTAGAAATGCATCAACTTCAGTTCTGATCTCATAGGTACCTGTGCAACTCTTCTTGAAGTCACGGGATTTACTCCAGATTTACACGGATATGACTGAGGTCAAAACATGACTTAAAATGTTACCATTCCATTCAGCTGGAACATCTTGAGGAATTTAGTAATATTTCACAAGATAGCAGAGATACAAAAAGGTAAAGCTTTGAACTTGATAAGTTATGATATACAGCTTTGCTCAGGACTACTCGGCAAGTGATCTACTTTAGTAAAACTCCGATACTATGGCATCTTGCTGAAGCAAAGCTATGCTTTTATGACGCCTTCTTTAGTGACTAGATTTACAAGCACCTTGAGCCTTTGTCTGTGTCACAAGTTTATACATATTCCAAGCTTACCAATACTAAACTTGCTGAACACAGTTGCTGCAAATGTAGGATACTTTCACATATGCTGTACTTCATATCAGAATCCACTTGAGAGAAAAATCAAGTCTAGTTATTGTCACTGGAAACTGTGCCAGGTACCTGTCTAGAAACAGTTTAAAGAAGGCCCACACAGCCATATCATTTGGTCCATGGTGCTGCTTGTGGGTTTTGTACTGAACCCAGATGCCTCATGCAGTGCACACAAGCTAGACTTCATGCCACATGCAGTATGCACCAGCCCTGACCGTGTACTCTGAATACAGGGTCAGTTTGATGTGTGCTTCACGTAGCATGCAGTCACAGCCAGTGTGTGCATGTTGCTGGGGTCAGCAAATATACTGCATGCAGTATACAGGGCCCATCTGTGTGCCCAATCCAGCCCAATACCAGCACTATATCACTCATTCAGTTCATGGGGCCTGAAGAGTTTGATAATCCTGGTTTACATTAATAGGAAATATAGACTGTTGTGCAGCTAAATAGAAACAGGAAATTGTGTTTTAGCACAAGCTTCATTCATGGTTTCATAGTTTTTATGTAGATGATCTACTCCAAATTGCCATTATGTTCCTGCTAGGGATGTGCAAAGTGGGCCCTATTCAATTCAGATTTGGATTCAGCCTGAATCAGGGACAACGATTCAACTTATTGATTCAGATCACTACCCCCGATTCGATTCGGTCAAATCCAAATCCGAAGATTCAATGCTGATTCAGACAAGCAGCGATTCAGATATGGACACAGCATTAAAAGTTTTTTCTACATACCTTGAAATAGCATGCTCAGCTTGTGATCCCCGAGATGCTGAGGTGCATGGAGCATCCCACAGGTGTGCGAGGGCCCTCCACATGCTCAGCAGCAAAGCTGGAAGTGAACCAAAAGTACTTTTGGTTCACTTCCAAGTCTGCTGGGGAGCACACTGGGGGCCTCCCCGCACCTCCCTGGTTTGGTGATTGGCTGCAGGGGACCCCAGGTCCCAGGAGGCACCAGGTCACTGAGCCAGGGGAGTGCAGAGGGGCTCCCTAGCGAACCGGAAGTGCTGCTGAGAGTGCTGGGGAGCCCTCCGTGCTTTTGTGGGACACTCCATGCACCCCACTCATGAGCTGCCTGCTACCTAGAGGTATGTAGAAAAAACATTTGAAGTCATCTCTATGTCCAAATTGACTCGGAAGATTCCAATTTGATTCAGAGAGATTAAAAGATCCTCTTATTTGATTTGGATTTGGAGATTCAGCCACCTAATTGGGTCAAATCTCTGCCGAATCAAATCGGGGACCAAAACTTTGCACTGCCCTAGTTCCTTCCCCTTATTATATAGAGTATAAGTCAGTAATGCATGATTTTATTAAATTCTATGTGCTGTTTTCTATTCCCATGTAGGGAAAGATTCCCACCTGGAAAAAATTCTTCTTAAGCTACAAATTATTGGCACACTCATTAAGGTGCATGTCTTGTCTCCCCCCCTCCCCACATCATAATGCATTTATCCCATTTTTGCTCTAAATTCCAGCTGACAGACCACATTATATATCCTAGCATATTTAATTTGATTTAAAAAATTATGCCTGTTTTAAGATAAATTCACTTCTGGACATGGGTTACACAGGAAAGTTTCCTTGTTATGGTAGAATTCTTATTTGTAATAAATGAAATAACTCCGTTCATATAAGCTTGAATCCTCCCTTTCCCAGATTAAATAAGGGAGGATATATAATAGGGAAACCCTTGACTGAAAAAAATCCACATTTCTTGAATAGGCTCTCGATTTCCACATTGCCACTTTTGAGAGACAAAAAAGGAGTAAAAGTCAGTCAACACAGCCGAATTGTGGTTCACAAATATGCAAATCCACTTTAGAGATAGGATGCTAAATTCCCATCCTAATTTGGTTATTTGGAGCATTTGACATATCCCAGTCTTTTATTTTACTTAAACAGAGAGAACTGATGGATCACTATTTAAACCCACATTCTAATTGTTCATTGCTTACCAAAAGATATATAATTTATTCTAAGTGAACTGAGACTTACTAAGGAATCGTGCCAATACTTTTTGTTATTTAAGTATTACACTGAAAACATGTCTGGCTTAGTATTATTTTTAACGAACAAACTAACTGTCATTTTTTTTGGATGTGAATAGGAGGTCACACACTTGAAGTGTTTTACAATTAAAGAAAGATTTTGTTTTATATCACACAGATGTACTCCAATTGAATCACTGCCAAATTTTAATGATAATTTCTCTCAAGAGCTACTTAACAAGTTAGAGGTGAAGGTTCACTCTAACAATTCAAAGCAAACCAGATGCCATGTGCACATTTTTATATTTCAATTATATGTTTTGACCTTTGCCTGTTACTTGTTAAATGTCTCTTAAAATACATTGTTATGCTACTGTTGCTGGACAGTAAATCAATATATAAATACCTGTGTGAGTCGCATGATTTTAGTTTTAACTTCTCACCTATCCTTATCCAAACACTCTGAAAAAAAGATAGAATAGCAAGCACTAATATATATTAAACAAATTTTAAAAGGCCTTCCAGGCAAATAATGCTCAGGGAAACAAACATTCACTTCAGATAAATTTAATTTTAACTAAACATATATCTATGTGAGCTTGAGAGTCAGAAGACATAACGCAATTACAGGTAACAATGAGCACAACTTTTCAAGTTACATACTGACTGCTCTGAGTAGCTCCATTCAACAACTCACCACACAAAGGGGATGAACAAATGACATATTTACAGCAGTGCCACTTGCATCTATTTTGTACACCAAAGTAAATTATACTAGGATTCAGAGCAGGTGTACAGCTCTTCCAGAATAACTGCTTCCTCAAGGCACCATTAGAGCCTTACAATGCCACTATGTGACAGGGAAAACCCTAAATCACACATTTGTCTATAGTACATGACTACCCTAGGATAGCTCTGGACACACAATACCTGCACCAATGCAGTTTACACTAAAGTCATTTTCTTTCCCATTTTTCCTTGGGTAACTCCATACTAGATTGAAGAAAATTACGCTGATCTAGAGGTGCACATTGTACAGATGCGCAAGTGTAAACATGCATGTATACAAGCTCTACACAGCTCAGTTATCTTAAGCAGAGTGCTACGCCAACACAGCCAAGCTAGCTCTCAGTGCTTTTCTGTGATATTTTGGACAATTGTCAACTCTGAACTGAACCAAGCACTGAATTTGTTTACTGCAAAATATTGGGCCGCCATCAACTATTAATAAGGCAGCAGAAAAGAGTGGCAAGGCCTGCACATTTCTGAACATATGGGCTACAGACAGATATTCAGAAAGCTGGAGCCTGAATTGATTCAATCTTTGCAGGTTAGCCTAACCTGTCTAGGCTAAATCAATTTGTAACTGTACAGGCATACCAGAAATTCAGGCACATGCCTGCAGTGGCACAGGCTAGAAGCAGGCGGCACTAGAGCAGCCCTTCCTTCCCTTGCATGGTGCCGAGGTGAGGGGCTGGGCAGGAATTGATAACACAATGTTTATCACCCCTAACTCGGCATTTATCACTCCATTAAAAAAAAACAACAGAGGGATATTACCAGCTACCCATTGATTCTGCCTTTACCCCATCTGCCACAGAATGGACTATAGTCAGCATATGGTCTGGTAGGTAATGCTGAGAGGTGTCTGTGTAAGGCAGAGGGGATGAGGCAATCCTGCTTAGCAGGGAGAAGCAAGGAAGCCAGGAAGATACCTGCAGTCTCTGCTGAACTCCAGCCAGGGAGCAGAGGGGAGGGGCCAGCTCTGCTGTGGAGCAGGTACCTCCACCCAGCCAGAGAGCATGCTAGGATGCTGGGGGCATCTGGTTTAACTTAAACCAGCAAGGGGTCTGGGACAGATGTTGCATAACTGATTGGGTCAAACCGGTTCAAGTCCAAGACCACATTCAACCAGGTTTATCTCAAACTGGTTTCAACCATTTTCAAACAAGTTTATATGCACTGATCACCTGTTCTGTTACAGGTTTAAACCACATTCTGAGCACTTAAACCAGTTTGTGTGTAATGTCTGTCCCTAGCTATGAGCACAGCTCTACCAGGTTTGCAGCTTGGGAAGCAGACAAGAATACAGCCTGTACCCTTCTCACAGGACCCTGCTAGGCCTCTGCAGTGACCACTGTCTCAAGATTTCTGGCAGCAGAACTGCAAAAAGCATGTTTCATATTCGAGTGACTTTGTCCAATTTCAAGGCCACAGGAGAAGAGAACGGGTAAAATAACTGGCTTTTTCACCAGATCCAGTTAAAATGTTTGTTCTTAATCCCAAGTCATATAGAGATACCAGGTATGCAGAGTAGTTTTTCTCTTTTTTATTTCTAGTCATAAATGCTTTCCATAGCACAAAAAAATTGTTAACATGCTAATACTTCAAAACAGCTCTTTATTGGGTTATAGGTAATTAGACCATAGCAGTATTTTGCAATGAAACATGTCATTGCATTTTATAGCTAGCAAAGAGGATCACAAAATCTGCTTCCAGAACAAGTATTATTCAATTTTTGCTGGCCTTTTTGCAAGGTTAGGAAAAGTAGGAAAGGGCTTCTCTTCTGTGCCATGCAAGTATGGGGAGCACCCACAATATAGACTGCCCAGTAGGGGCTGCACTCCTCACCATGCTGGCTGGAGCCAAGCATAAGTGCTCCCCCCTGCAGTTGCCCTCACTGCATGCCAGGGCTCCACACCACTGGGGAGAGGGAAAATGTGAGAGGGGTCCCCATACCCCCCACATCCTGCCCAGCCAAGCTCCACACTGCCCCCCCACCCCCTAGGCATGGGCTCTGTGCTACCACCAACCCCAGCCCCATGCTCCTGCCCAGCTGCAGCACTCCCCTAGCTACTGCCCAGAAGCAGCAGGATATGGGGGAAGCCTGCAGCAGCATCTCCACCTGGTGCTAGTAGGGCCAGGTCCTTCTGCCCACAAGGGTGGAAGTGAGGCATAATAGAGTATGTTGTGGGCAGATGTAGGCACCTCGCTCCCATCCTCATGGGTGGAAGGGCTGGGTGTAGTACGATTCGTTGCAGGGCAACACAGGCTACATGAAAATGCATCCAGCCCATGAGCCACCATATTTTGCCCACCCCGGCCTAGATTAATAGTTTGAAATTATCGTATTAGGACTGGTAATTTGGCTACAAACAGCATCCAGAATGGGGGTTTTCTTACTAGCTATGAATCTGAAAGAAAAAAACAAAATACCACAGTCCAGTTTGAGCCACTGACATCAAGAGATTTGGAAAAGAAAATAATTATACCTGGAGGACCATGCTGGAAAGCAGGCAGTCTATGAAACAAGTGCTGAAGAAATGCTATTACCCATGGACTTTAGTCTGATTTCAAAACGTTTACATCCTCTTTGCAGGTATTAAGCCCTAGAATAGAGGTAATTCCTTTATTCAGCTATATTGGAGGCAAGGTTGAATGCTTGAATGCAGTAGGGAATAGCTACGTGTTCTACTCATTGTTATGCCTAAATTACAGTAACTGCCTGCAAAAGGCTGGAGTGGTAGGGAAAGAGGAGCATGCCGTGCAAGAGTTTAGGTGATACAGCATACCTAATAGATTCTCAAAGTATACTAGAGTCAGTCAACCTGTGTTCCTTTATTTCCATAAAGGAACAGAGAAGGGGGTGGGAGAAAGGTCATTCAGTGAATTATGATGGCTTACTTGTGCACATTCCCAGTTAGCTGCCATGCACCAAGTTCACATAATTTACCACCTGGTGGACAGAAGTCCATTAATCTCCTGGATTCATTTAGGTCAGGAGTGGCTTATGTGACACAAGTGTCCTGTGTGTGTGGTACAGGGCAGACCAGGGAGGGGACAGGCAGCACAGCATTAGATAGAGAAGGAAGCAGAGCAGGCAAGAAGCACAGTGCTGGGGGAAGAGAGCAGAGCAGCGGGTGAGGCAGGGGAAGGGGATTGAAGTGGCACCTAGGAAGGGTGTGAGGCTAATTTGTGGCACACCTGATTTGGGTCATGTCACTGCCAGCTTTCACTTAATTTGACTCATTTGGGAAGTGGTAAGATACCACTTAGAAACCGGTATAATATGTACTCAACTGCACAGACTCAAGACTGATTTAAATATCTGCCCACTTGATAGTGAATTCAGGGAAAGTTAACAAAAAGTATCAAGTCAGCTATTAAATGAAAATAAAGGTACAATTCAGGACAATAAAGAGGCAGCAGTAGAAATAAGAAATTTAGAGTAAACGAAGTGGGCTCATACAAACTCTCATGCCCTGGGAGGAAAACATTGCAACTCTGTTCTTCCCAGAAAACTTCAGCAATGGACATAGCAGAATGATAAACAGCTCTGCTCAGTTATTCTGTTTGATGAAGAGAATGTGCTTAGCTTGCCCCTTCCACTTTGTAGAAGGTTTCTCAAGGAAGATTTGCATACAAACATGTACTAGTTTGCTCTTCAGAAAAGAAGGAAAAAAGAAAGAATGCCCTAGAGTACGCTGAACTGAAAACAAAATTCACTGCAGTGAACTGAAGTTAACCACATATTAGTATAATGTGAAGATATTTAAGTGACAAAGCACACAGAGCTGGGGTCACCACCCCAACAATAAAGCCTTTGGCAGGAGTAGTAATGGCAATTAATGGAAAAAAAAAAAAATCACAAGACTCCTGATTTTAAGTTAAATTAACTTTGACTCTTGATTTCCTGATAGCGAGATCAAATCTCAGGATTTTCTCTCCTGGCACATGTAAAGAGCGCCAAACCTGTAAGTCTGTGGAGGAAAAGGGGCAGGGGAAGAGAAGAAGATAGACTGAGGCCCCCATGGCCCCCAAGAAAGCACAGAGTAGCACAGGGCCCCTGCAGGACAAATCAGGTCAGTTGATGGTTGACACAGAGACAGAGCTCTTCAGTGGGGTCTTTGCTTCAGTATTCCTTAATACTGACCAAGACAATTCCCCCACCTTGAGCATAGACAGATGTCCAAAAGGCACCAGACTGGTGCTGACTTGGTTAAAGAGCACTTGGAAAGGCTGGATGGGTACAAGTCAGCCAGCTCAGATGACCTCCATCCACAGCTGCTGAAGGAATTGGCCAGTGTCATAGCTGAGCTGCTGGCATGGCTGTTTGAGCTCTCATGGTGCTCTGGCCAGGTCCCAAGGACTGGAAATAAGCCAATGTGGTGCCCATTTTTAAGAAGGGTAAAAAGGGAGGGGCTCAGTAACTTTAGGCCAGTGAATCTTACCTCTATCTCTCAGAAAATACTAGGAAAAAAAAAATCAAAGAGCATATTTGGGAAGGCCCAACAGGGGAAATGATACTGAAAGGAAACCAGTGCTGGTTCATCACAGGTAGATCCTGCCTGACAAACCTTATAGCCTTTTATGACCAGGTCACACACTGCCTTGACACAGGAGCTGAGGCCGATGTTGTCTACCTGGATTTCAGGAAGGCCTTCGACACAGTTTTGCATAGGAAAGCTAACGGACTGTGGAGTAGATGCTTACAGTCAGCTGGGTGGCCAACTGGCTTAGGGACCGCACCCAGAGAGTGGTGGTGGACGGGTCATTTTCAGCCTGGAAGGAGGTGGGCAGTGGGGTCTCACAGGGTTCGGTTCTTGGGCCCACGTTATTTAATATCTTCATCAGCAATTTGGATGAGGGTGTGGTAAGCACCCCTTCAGGTTCACAGATGATACCAAGTTATAAGGTAAAGTTAATACACAAATGGGCAAGGAGCAGATATAGGCCGACCTGGACAGGTTGGACCAATGGGCGGAACGTAATAGGATGCAGTTCAGCAAAGATAAATGTAAGGTACTCCACCTAGGAAGGAGGAATCCCCAGCACACCTACAGGTTGGGGGATGTCTTCCTCAGCAGCTCAGAGGCGGAGAGATATCTTGGAGTCACAGTTGACTCCAAGATGCACGAGCCAGCAGTGTAAAGGCCATCACCAAAGCCAGTCACACCTTGTCATGTACTAGCAGATGCATGACCAACAGATTGAGTGAAGTGATGCTCCCCCTCCAATTTTGGGTGCTGCACTTCAAGAGAGACACGGAGGATCTGGAGAGGGTTCAGAAGAAGGCCACTTGTGTGATTACTGGTCTCCATGCAAGACCCTACAAGGAGAGGTTGAGAGATCTGAGTCTCTTCAGCCTATACAAAAGGCAGCTGAGAGGTGACCTTGTAGCTGCCTATAAATTTATCAGGGAAGGACAGCAGGAAATTGGGGATGTGCTGTTTACCAGAGCACCCCAGGGAGTAACTAGGAATAATGGGTGCAAACTAGTGGAGAGTAGATTTAGGCTAGACATTTTTTTCAATAAAGGTGGCCATAGTCTGGAATGGGCTTCCAAAAGAGCCAATCACCTAACTTGGAGGTCTTCAAGAGGAGGCTGTGGCAGAAATGCCACTGTTGGTGCCCCTCTCCAGAAACCTCTCTCTGTGCCAGCCCAAGAGGCTGCTGGTGAATCCCTCAGGGCAGGGATCTCCGTGTCTGCATGACAAAAGCCTGGGCCTGGGAGGGGATGCTCTGGTCACCTGGGCAGGGGAAA
>JAGPOW010001918.1:294281-305215 GCA_030014935.1 Caiman crocodilus | reverse complement strand
CTGAAATGGTCTTGTAGTAGTTTATGACCATTCGACCTAGTCGTCATCCCTTGGGGCGCTCTGGTGAACAAACGTTCCCCCAGATACTGGTGGTCACCCTGATAAACTTATAGGTGGCCATCAGAACACCCGAGCCTGTGCTTTTCCAGGCTAAAGAGCCCCAGGGCTCTCAGCCTGTCATCGTAGGGTCTGCTTCCCTGTCCTCTGATCATGTGCGTGGCTCTTCTCTAGACTCTCTCAAGCTTCTCCACATCCTTTTTGAATTGTGGAGCCCAAAACTGGACACAGTACTCCAGCTGCGGCCTCACTAAGGCCGAGTACAAAGGGAGAATGACGTCCCGGGATTTGCTTGAGAGTAAAGCATAACAAAAACATATAGAAGAAAATAGGGATTTGGTGCAGGTCGCACAAAGTTATGTATGTACCCTTTGGCCCTCTCATTGAAGTATATACTCCTTCACTATGGTGTTTTGTAAATAATACTAAAGAGAGCACAATTAGGGTTTGAAAGACAATGCTTCAGTCTAAATGAGACCTAAAAACAGTCCTGAAGGTCAGAGTTTTGTTTAACCTTTTAAAGTAACAATAAAGATTAGCTATTGCCATGATAAATTTTGATTTCGAGTTTTGCAAGTAGAAAGGTATTAAAATGTGGTCTGGATTCAGCCCATAATGCACTTTAAAAACAGTGATTTTGGGCTAATTGCGCTTAAATTTGATACCTGGAAATACAGCTATCAAATTTAGGCGCGATTAGTTAAGGCATAGTAATGCATGTGTAGACACAACCCAGCACTAGCTTTAGCAGCAGGTCTGCCCAGCCACTAGGGGGCTGACCTGAGCCCAACCCCAGGGCTGCAGCCTAGAAGCCTGTCCTGATCCAGGGCTGGGCTGCTTTCTGGCAGCCCCTAGCTGTAGGGTATAAAAGCCTGCAGCCATTTTATGCCTTTGGGCACACAGCACAGGGAGTCTGAAGGAGCCAGTGCTGTCTTCAGGAGAGGCCTTGTGTGCTGCCTGGATAGGCCATGCACTGTCTCTGCCTGGCCTGCCCCCTTTCTTGACCCGCTGCTTGGCCACAGGTGAGAATTGCAAAGGGCTGTAGCCTTGTCGAGCCCTGAGTTCCCCCCAGGGGATGCTGGCTGCCTGTCTCTGGCAACAGGGCCAGCACCTATTCCCTGCTGCTGTTTACCCCCAGCTCTCTCCTGTGCTTGCCGGTCCTGTAGTCAATGCCTCTGCCATGGAGCTCCCAGTCCCTGGTTGTCCCTGTCCAGAGTGCTGCTGGCAACTGCCCAGGGCCCACATCACAAGGACAGATGTGCAGGGGTCCAAGGTGCTGGCATAGATCCCAGGATGTCCACCTCTTTTTCCCCAACAGGCCCCAGCCCTGCCCATGTGCGCATGCCTGTGCCATCCAGCTGGGGCCCTAACTGGACCCAGGAGGAGATGCATGACCCCATGGCACTGTGGAGTCACACCAATGTGCAGAAGCTTTTCACGCAGGGTGGATGTGCAAATGCCCACATTTATGAGGCCCTGTTACGTGGGCTGTGGGAGTGGGGGCTGTCATGGCTAGCACAGCAATGTCCTGCATGTGTAGACACCTGCGAAAAATTCTTAATGCACATTAAAGTTCACTTATTTGCATGTGTAGATGCACCCAGTATATCCTAGATGGTCTGCTGTAATCCTGCCCAGGAAGGTAAATTCTTATCCCTACCCATCAAGCTCTACATTAATATGAAATTAAATGGTCTACTATGTGCATTTATCATAAAGTATGATACATTATCACATCCACACGTTAGCTATACCAAAATAGATGACTTATGTAAATTAATTTACATATTTGTTTACATATAGAGGAAAATAGGCTAATATTCAGGTCTCTCTTGTTCTATAGCTATACCAGTCAGAAGCAGTGAGCATGAAGTCTCCCTTGTCTTAGCAGTTGACATGGAAAGGACCCTGCCAGTGCCTTCATTTAACCTGGCAAGAAGTCTTGTAAGACTCCCTTCTACCATAAAAGAAGATTGGGGATTTTCTTCTTTTTTTTTTTAATTGCTGGCCACCTTGGCTGGGACTGTTAACTCTCAGTCTCTTTGCTTTCATTGCAGGGTCATCTTAAATTTGTTTTATTCCATGTTTTAGTGCACACATGACCAGTGGCTTCTTTCAACCTTGATTCACAAACAGCTGAAGTACAGACCAACTTTAAGAGGAACGCTAATACAGCTAACTGTAATGGAGAAAAATTTACACGCACATCTGTCACTAACAACCGAGTCCTACACCTTGGCCCTGCTAATAAATAGTCCACCTCTACCCATCTAAACAAAGCATTTTAAAAATAAACATTTTTTTCCTTAACATACTTTATTTCATCAGCCCTTATCATGTTCTACTACTGTCTTATTTTTAAAGCCTAATTATAATAAATGTCCAACACAATATGAAAATAAGCCATTGCTGATGTATCATCTAATATTGTACTGTTTCCTAGCTCTATTGTACTATACATCAAAGATTTACATGAGATTTACATCTTATCTCATCATACAGTAATTTTCTCTCATCTCTGTCTGAGGTCTGGACACATATTCTTGCTATTAGCTTTAGGTCAACCTAATTGTGTCATTTTCTTTCTGGGCTGCAGACATCACATTTTAACCCTGCAATGCTGCATTATGACAGAATATGCCGATTAATTACTGTTCTTCCCAGAACATTTTGTAATATTGCTTTAAAATTAATGCCATGTTCAGCAGTAAACTTCTTTGCTACAGTTTATATTGACAGTACTTATTTCATTAGGAACAGGCAATTGAGAGATTTTTTGTTGATTTGCTCCTTCAAGTTTTATTTTTCAGTTTTGTTCTTTTATTTTAAGAGGCATTAATGTCAAAACAGTAATAAGCCTCAGTATTGCCTTTATGAAGTGTTTGCCAGTACAAGCCAGGAGAGGGAATTTGCAACTAAGGGGATCCAGTGCAAAGGCAGGAGAAGCAAAAGCCAGCATGAGCCAGGTCAAGAAATGTTTTCACAGCTCACAACCTGAAAAATGTGAGTTGATCTAGTGAGACGGTAGGATGTTTGATGAGAAGTACCACATCAACAACTCCCTGTGTTTTCATAAAGCTTCAGCTAATGAAGTCACATGATTTCTATGGCAATTTCAGCTTTCCTTTCCCTTACATAATATTTTCCAGTCCTTCTGCTTACAGAAAAAAGTTGGAAAACTTGATCTGAGTGCATCTTAAAAGATCACAAAACAGAAGACAAATAAAGGAGGCAAAGGGTTTTCCTCATTGGCTTTGTTTGGTTTCTTTGTTTAAATAGAGATCTCATTACTCATGGAAGGCTAGTGCCTGATTTTTTTTAAAAGATGGCATACTGCAGATCTCTTACCATCATCTCATTACCATTCTGTTACAGCCCTTAGGACAACATTCCTACCAGTGTAAATTTGAATTAATTTTTCAAAAAAGATTTCTTGCAACACAATATCATTTATACACCCAATAAACACCAGGAATTAAATAGCAATTTTGCATCTGGGCTTAATGGGAGTCAATACCATGCACCTTCTTTAAATCCTTTGACAGAAAGCACAAGTACAGGCTCAAGCCTTCATTATAATCACAAACACTTATTGATTCTACTTTGTCTATGGATAAAGCTATAACTGGACTATTTTATACTCCTTTCTTTAAAGAGACTTTCCAGCAGAAATACATTTTTAACGTATTCATAGGCTCTGCAAGTGACCCCCTTTTTAATTTCTATGTTGCACTGCAAAGGGAAAATTCTGTAGTGCTGCTGAACTATAATCATTTCTAGATTCCTTTGAGTAATGGTCTTTATGTACAGTATGTCTCCATCACTGATTCTCCACTTGTCACTGATTTTATGTATATGAATTCATGGGTGATTAAACCCTCACTGTTCTGACACTCTTTCATGCTCCACCATATCTTTGGATTACTAATCAGGTTACATGCAAAACAGAAATCATAAACAGCCTGCAAAGACATACCTCCTGCTCCCAGCACAGCATCAAGTGCACTAACCATGATGTAATATTTCACAACATGCTGCATGGAAAAGGCTCTAAAAGCATATATTAAGGCAGAGCAAAATAATCCAGAGTGTTATACGCTCAGACAAATGACTCCCGACCACAGCAAAGATCCTTATATCCATCAGTAGATTCAGAGGGCAGTTGCACAAGGTAATTCCTAGATCCCTGACTCATCATAGTTTACACTGACCTTTGCCAACCCAAGTGATAAAGCTGGGCATCCAGCAGCAGCAAGTCTGCCATGGGTACTGTGGCAGCAGAAGTTTTCCATAATCTCCTTCTACCCAACAGCCCACAGGGGACCAGCACAGCATGAAATATAAGTAGTACCGTATCAGCCAGAAATGCTATAACAAAAGAATATACATTTCCCACCTGACCACCTTGGGCATCGGTACTGGCAAAGGTTCTGTGAACCAAGCAGAATCCAGAGCAGTGTGTCATCCTATGGAAAATCCACCAAAGAAATGCATGCTTTTCCCTTATGAAGGTATCTCCATCTGAATAAAATAAAGTATTGTAATAGCCTGTCTAACAACTAGGATGAATTTGATGTATAAAAGAAATTCAGTATGTTGATATAGGCAGTCTTGGAAATCAAATAGCTAAGCAACACGCAATTTCTGTTCAATATAATGTTTCACCTTAATAGTTCTTGGTCTGGTAGTGAAGTTCATCCTATGACCACCTCAGAACTGAAAAGGGTGATATTACAAGAAAGGTGCTAAATCAGTTTAGCAACTCATCTCTCCTGCCACCTCCTTTCCTAAAAGCAAGATTTCCACCTTCTTCCTCATTCCCACTCTTTACCTAAAAAAGACCAATTTTGCTTACTTCTCTCTGCTGCATTGCCCCACCACGTGAAAGGCCCAGACAGAAGTGCAGTCCCCTCTGCCCATAACTCACAGTGCTTTGCAGGAAGCACCATGAGTTACAGCTATCCCTGGGACTCAACAGATTTTCACTGTTGGGTCCTGTAGGTTGGGAGATGAGCTGTAGTTTGAAGTGGCTGTGTCCGTGCAGCTACTGTCCCGTAGCAATACCCATTACCGCTCAGCTCCAGTACTGTTTTCAGAATGGGAGGGGGGGAGAGAGTAGAGGGAGCTCATTCTGGGGGTTGCCCAGCCTCTGGGGGACTCAAATCCACCTGCCCCAACCTTCAGTGTCACCTGGGAAACCCCCAGAACAAGCTCCCTCACTCCTTTTCTCCCCTCCCATTCTGAAGACAGTGCGGAGAGTAGGGCTTGGCTGTTTCAGCTGAGCTCTGCTCCTGGCCGCACTGACAGACATTAATTAAGGCTCTCCGCTTGGAACCTCCCTCAGCTGAACCCTCATATAATGCAACATATGTAGGTGGCCAGCCAATTCTCTGATAGACTTCATTCCCATCAAGGATGGCATTCCCATGCCAAATCCCAATGTGATCTGAAACTAAAAGAGCCTTCACCTAATAGCCTCAGCTTTAAGACCTCCTTCCTTTCAGTCAGACTCGAATGGCAGCAGTGTGACTGGAACAGCAACCAAGAGGATCCTGGTAACAAGTCAGCTTCAGAAGCTGTATGAGGCTCACCCTCCAGCAGAGTGCCCTCTTCATTTTGCTCCTAATAACAGGCCAGTTCCTTAGGGCAGCTCCTAGACTTATTTTCCTTTCGAGCCAGGCATTACTGAGCTACTTACTCTCCCTCCTTTTAAGTTTTCTTTTCAGAGCTACCACCGAGCACAGAGATGTAGCCTATTATGATTGATTGGGGTCATTACAGCTTGTCAGCCCTTCTTATAGGTAGGGACCTACCAAATTCACAGCTTTGCAGATTTCATGAATTCCAAAAAAATCCAGCATTGCCCATGAAATCTAGGCAATGGCCATGAAGTCTGAAAAATCTGTGGCAAAAAAAGTATGGAAAAGAAAATGCTGGATCCTCTGAATGAGCCAGTAATTTTCAGTGTGTTGCAACAGCCCAGCAGGACAGAGAATGAGGGAAGTGGGGTCTACCTGCTCAAAGGGCTGTCAACAATATAGCTGTCACTCCTATCACTTGCCACTGATTGACTGCAAAGGCTGCTTATCATGAGGCCCCTGCCCTTCTCCACCAAACAGCAGTGAAGGGTGGGGCTGCATGACTGACAGTCCTTGCAGCCAAACACTGGCAAAGGGCGGGGTCTCATGACAGGCAGCCCCTGCAGCCAATCACCAGTGAGGGGTGGGGCCACTAGGGCCCCTTGTCTAAGCAGAGGCACAGGGGACCCACCATGCTCTGCCTACATAATATCTGTAAAATTTTGTAGGCAGAGCGTGCGTTCTGCCTGTAAAATCAAAGGGTAGCCACTGCGAATTTGGTAGTTTCTTACCTATAAGCTAGGGACATAAATTACACACAACCCAGTATAAGTGATTCAAAACTGGTCTAACCTGTAACAGAACAGACATTCACTGTGCATAGACCAATTTCAGAATGACGAAACCCAGTTTAAGATAGATCCGGATAGTGGTTGCATCACATTTAGTCAGTTTAGGTTAGACCGGTCTATTGAACTTTTGTGCCAGATCCTGTACTGACTCAAGTTAGGATGCAATCCCCCAGCATCCTAGGATGTATTGCAGCTTTCCTGCTGACGCTTCCATGCAGGGATGGGGAGGGGGGCTGGCTAGCCTCTCCCTGTGCTCTTCTTCCCCTAGGCTGTCACAGAGCTGAGGCAACCATGACCCGCCTGTGTCTGTCAGCCAGGTCAAGTAGTGGGAGGAGGAGGAGTGTGAGGGGAGTGTGGGGGGACTGGAAGCCCCTGCCTTGGCCCCACCTAACCCAGCCAGAACTGCAGGAAGGACAAACTCTGTGGGGCACTTTCTCCCCTCTCCCACTGACTGGCCCAGCTGGGGCTGGGGATACAGCCCTTACTGGGCCAATCAGCAGGGAAGGGGAGAAAGCCCCTCACAGCACACCCCCTCCAGGAGGATGGGTCAGGTGGGTGGGGAAGAGCAGTGGCCTCCTCATTCTCCCCTCCTCCCTCCCCCTAACATCTGGCAGGGTGCAGGGTACATCTCCAGCCCCAGCTGGGCCAGCCAGCAGGGGAGGAAAGAAAGCCACTGTGGCACACCCCCACCCCATGGTCCTGGCTGAGGGAGAGGAACTGGGGTGGGGGTCTCCACTTAGCCCCCTGTCCTCTCCCCCACTCTGTCTTGGGAAGCTGTTGGGGGGGAGGTGGAAGACAAAATCTTTGCTGGCTTTCCCCCTCTCTGTGGCTGACAGCAGTGGGTGAGGGGAGTCTGCCCAGCAGCCAATCAGGTATGGCCCATTGATTGGCTGAGCTTGGGTGGCTTCACCAGTGTTTGGGACACTGGCAGGTGTTCAGGAGCACTCCCAGCCTTCCAATGCAGGCATCCCTATGTTCCAGTGCAGGCATCCTCCCCTCTCACCCCTCCTCCTCCACCCCGAGTTGTTGGAAGAACCCGTGTTCTGTTCCTTCCCAATCTATTTTTCACAGCCTAGAGGCATCTGTGAAGCTATGATCAATTCCACTTCAGGCTTTTTGATTGTTTGTACTTAGCCAAAATGTTCAAGTTCATATACTCCATCAGAAATCCATAGTACAGCAAGTGCTGATAAATGCATCTTTCTCCATTTGCAGAAAGCCTGTTGATTCCTGAATAGACTACTTCCCTTAGTGCAGGCAGTAGGTGCATCTGCAAACATGAATCAGTTAGGAAAAATTAAACACAGGTGAAACACTTTATCTACCCAATAGCATTCAAACAAAACATTTCTAAGCATTTCTAGGAGGAAAAAAGTTAGGCAAATAATCAAGTCTTACAGTAGCTAGAAATATAAAAATACAGGGGTCAATGCACAAGCTGTTAAATGGCTCTTATTTTCCAACAGGCTTTGTTATTTCAAAGGAAAGGTTATTCATGAGATATTCTGTCCAGCCTGTATTAAATGACTACATCAAATTGTCACATTATGGCACAGTGGTGGGAAACCTAAGGAAGCCTGAGCTAAAGGTCTGAGTAAATATTTGGCTCTGGCCCATCACTGTCAGCATCAATTAGGTTGAGACAAGAGAGAATCTAAACAACTGAGAGTAATCTGAGAGATAAGCTTCACAATGAAATTTAGCACACCACCCTCTGGATTTTCTTTTTCCATGTTTGCTTGAGCTTTCATAGATCTGCTATAGTCACTCTGCTCACTTTCACTTTTAAAATTAGCTAAACCACACTAGCCTCCAAACCCCCACCTTGCTCAGAACACACATCTTGTTGTGTACTGGCACTGTAGAAAAGCTTTGAATAGACTGCCAGCAAATGTTTCTTAAGTGATACTAGAAATAAACACATATTCTTAGAAACAAACTCTGTCCTGATTTTACTCCTATAGCACCAGTGACTTCACAAAAATTGGTTTAAAAAATCTAAACTTGCTTGTATTTTATATTCACTGTTAATCACATAATCAAATGGAAATCACTGCGGGGGATACAGTCTTATTCATCTTTATATTGGGTACAATTCCAGAGCGTCCAGCCTCAAGGCATAGCAGTCACTCTGCCTCTGTTTCCCCTCCTCAGCTTGCTGAGGTCAGTTAGCCCTGTGGCTGTCACAAAGGTCCAGCATTCCTAAAATAAACCAAAGTCCAAAGGTTGGCATGAAAATAAGTCTGCCACCCCAGTTTTACCAGGAACATTTTATCCCCACGTCTGCAAGTGCACATTTAAAAGCACATTAAGAGCACATATCTACACATGTGCACCCTTAATGCACCTAAAAAATGGCAATTTTAGGTTATTCAAGCCTAAAATTGATACTGCATAAAGCAGGCATCAATTTGAGGTGCAAATAGCTAAGTTGTAGTACTGCACAGGTAGAGGCACTAATGTATATTAATGTGGTGTGCGTGAGTGGACACACACTGAGTTAATGCACATTAGCACATCTACATGTGCGCTGTGCATCTTAGCTGTTCATGCCTAAATGTAATACGCCTTAATGCATATTTAGACACATGCCTACATCGCCTTAATATACCTTAAGCAAAGGGACATTCAATTTAGGCACGTGTAAATGCATGTGTAGACCTGCCCTCTGTGGAGTTGCTTATATCCACCTCCTCTATGCTTCCACCTTGTATTCAGCCTCTCTCCTTGATACCTGATAACTGGGCCTGTGTGAAGTGGCTAGTATTTACTTTGGATTCAAATTCGGCCAATTCAGGGGACAGTGATTCGATTCAGTGATTCAAATCACTGTCCCAAATTGATTTGGCTGAATCTGATTCAGAGATTTGATCACTGCCAAACCAGTTGAATTTCCAAATCAGAGAGCAGACAGAGTCCATCCCACACCCACTCTCCCACTCTCCCAGTGCTCCCTCCCCGCACACTGCCCTGCCTAGTCCCAGCTCCCAGCTCTTTTAAAAAAAATAAAATTTAATTTAAAAAAGCTCACCGGCTCCTGTCAGAAAGTGGGGGGGGAGGAAATCCCCGCTGCGCCCCACTGCCCCACACTGCATGGGAGTCTGTGCCATGAGCCCCCAACCCCCGCCTGCTCTCCCAGGCCCTCCCCTCTGACTGCCCTGGCCCCAGCCTGATTCTTTAAGCAAAAAAAAATAGTCCTGAAATCACTGGCTCCTTCCAGGTGGGCAGGCAATCCCCGCTGCACCCTACTGCCCTGTGGTGTGTGGGAGTGCTCTGCCACAACTCCCCCCCCCCAGAAGCCCCGAGGCTGCTGCAGCATCCAGTGAGTGTGGACTTTTTTTTTTTTTTGAAGACCCAGGACCCAGGGCCAGGGATGGCAGCCATAGGGGGTGGGGGTGGCTGTGAGAGCAGGCAGGGCTCAGGGGACTGGGGGAGCAGACAGGAGATGGGGCTTGGTGGGGGTCCCCCATGGTCCCCTCCCCCTTCCTTTAGCCCCCCCCCCCGCATCCTCTATTTACCAGCACAGAGCCTGGGTCCAGCTCCTTGCAGCAATGAGTAGGGACTGCCTAAATCTCCGAAGATCTCTGATTTTTTTCTGAATCAACTTGGAGAGCTTCAAATCAATTCAGACCTTTTTATTGGTCTCCTAATTCGATTCAGATTTGGAGATTCGTCCGCCGAATCAGGCTGAATCTCTTCTGCATCAAATCATCACCCAAAGCTTCACACAGCTCTGCTGATAACCTTCCTGGCTCCAACTAGTTTCTTTCCTGTAGACAGGAGTCGCTGGGTATTTCCCAGAGTGGCATCACATTGGGAACCCAGCCATAATCTGGGTTTCTGATTCTGGGGCACCTCAACAAGTTGGCCACCTACCCCCTATTCCAACACCAAACAATATTCTTATATTTCTAGAACTTTCTAGAGAATCCTTTACCTCAGGTCTCTCCTTATCTCAATCCCAGCCTTAATTTTTTCCCTAGGACAGGAAGCCTTCCTGGGGCTGTGCTTCATTTTTTATCAAACTTCTTCAGTCTATCAGTGTTCTGTTCCTATTCTGGGAATTCATTCCTTATAATTCACTTACGACCATCCATGTCCCTGAACTTTTAATTGGGCTTTATCATACTCTTATCATACTTAGGAGGAAGTCACTTGACTGGCACCCAGGTCCCACATTGAACCTGGTTCTGCTAATTCTTTCTGAATACCCATTCTTAAAAGGACCATATCTTAGAAGAGAGTTGGCATCCTTCAGAGCCCTTAAGGAGCATAGCACACAGACTGTTAGAGTGTGTCCAGATGATCACACACATGCGTTTCTCCTAGGACAAATAGCAGCAGCACAAGTCATGCGACGAGTCCCACCACGTTTCTGTGATCCCCACTATGTCTGGGCTGGTGACAGCTAGGAGGAGGGCAAGTTCCTCCTGCTTCTTCCCCATAC
>JAGPOW010001918.1:276583-290137 GCA_030014935.1 Caiman crocodilus | reverse complement strand
TTTGGTGTCATCAGCAAACTTGGATAGCTTGCTTTCCACCCCCTTGTCCAAGTCAGCGACGAAGATGTTGAACAGCACAGGCCCAAGGACCGAGCCCTGAGGGACCCTGCTGCTCACATCTCTCCAGGTCGAGTACGACCCGTCCACCACCACTATCTGGGAGCGCCCCGTCAGCCAGTTTCTGACCCACTCAACCGTGTAGGGGTTAATGCCACAACTCCCCATCTTTTTAATGAGGATGGGGTGAGAGACCGTGTCAAATGCTTTCCTGAAGTCTAAAAAGACTACGTCAACAGGGACGCCCGCATCCATGGGTTTGGTCACCTGGTCATAGAAGGCGACCAGGTTAGTCTGACAGGACCTGCCCTTAACAAACCCCCTCTCTCTGGCTCCCCATACTTTCCAAAAACTTCCTTGATTGCCAGCACACTGCTGTATTGCCCTCCCAGCAGCTGTCAGGGTGATTGAAGTCCCGCCATGAGAACCAGGTTTCAGGATCAGGAAACTTTTGCTAGTTGTTTGAATAAAGCCTCATCCACCACTTTTTCTTGGTCTGGTGGTCCATAGCAGACTGCCACCATGCCATCATGCTTGTTGGTCTCCCCTCTGATCCTACCCCAGAGACTCTCAATAGGCCTCTCAACACTTCTACCCACAATCTGGGCAAATAGAGCAGCTCTGTGGGTTGGATCTGGCCTGTGGGCTGTATGTTTCATACCCTGGCTCTAGGCAAGCAACCTGCTCATTTTATGGCATAATTAAGACCCCAACTCTAATATATTATTTGAAAGAGAAGAACCCTAGTTCCAGCATACATATTTTAATTAAAATGAAGTACCTCAGTAGGGAGAAATAAGAGGAATCAGCAAAATAATCTTGTTCTTTGATAATCTTTTTTGCCCTCTTTCTGGCTATGTAAAAGGGGTCATGCATTTCACTAAGAATTCAGTTGTCACATTGTAACAGGAGGGTGGTCAGGGTCACTGTGCTCTCCCCGTCACATCCTTTACCATGTCAAGCTGTCTACAAGAACCCTCAACTCTTGCCCGCCATGACTTTGATGTCATATATATTTTATAGGGAGGCTGCCTTTTGTCTTCTTGGCCACAGTTCTACTGTTATCACTAGTCCCATTACTGTATTGGGTGTTCTGTGCACCCCAGCCTTATTGGCTATGCATGGCTCCAACAACCCCTGCACCATGCCCCAAGCCTCGCAGATGTAATTGACGTTGTTTGGTCTCACTCTGCGCCCTCTCTGGCACTCAGGCTCTCCGCGGCCTGGTCTTGCTCTGTGCCCTCTCTGGCGCTCGGGCTCTCCGCGGCCCGGTCTCTCTCTGCGCCCTCTCTGGCGCTCGGGCTCTCCGCGGCCCGGTCTCTCTCTGTGCCCTCTCTGGCGCTCGGGCTCTCCGCGGCCCGGTCTCTCTCTGCGCCCTCTCTGGCGCTCGGGCTCTCCGCGGCCCGGTCTCTCTCTATGCCCCCTGTTGGTGTTCGGTATCTCTGCGGCCCTGTCTCACTCTGCGCCCTCTCTGGTGTTCGGGCTCTCTGTGGCCCCATCTCGCTCTGCGCCCTCTCTGGCACTCGGCAATTGCTGCCTCTTCTCTGGGGCTTCTCACTGTCCCCTCTCAGGGGGCTTCTTAAACACTGCCCCCTCTCTGGGGTTTCTTGCTGCCCTGTCTCTCTGGGGCTGGAGTGCCCACTCTGCTGTGGATCCCCTATGAGGCCTCTTCCATCCTCTCTTAGCTTTACCCAAACTGCCGGTTACAAACAGCAAACAAACTCCAGCCGTTTGGTTATAACATTAATCCAGCCACCCCTAGGGTGCTCCATCCTTTACCAATCTCAAACAGCTGATGCATTCAGGCCTCTTCCCTCCGCTCGCTCAGGCAGAGCTCCTTCCCCCTTGGCTGCTAGCAGGGAACACCCCCAGTGGCCTTAGCCCTAGAGTTTAAATGGGAGCCCAGCCCTGCCACTTCTGGTCAGCTGACCGCTAGCAGGTGTGGGTCACTAGTTCCCTCTGGTTGCCCCAGCAACCGGCACCTGATGAGTTATCCTGGCTCTCCAAGTAGCAGGCACCTTAGTGCCCTGCTACACACATCATGGCTGAAGCTGGTACACAAAGTTGCTATAGCACCATAAGACTGAAATTATTTTTGTTACAACCAGTCATCCCTAAACTTTCTCATCTCCTGCCTGTATGGATAGTTTGCCATAGTGGTTTTCCACCAACTAGAATGTTTGCAGGAAGATTTAGTCCTACACTGAAAGGTCAGTAGGGCCAAGATTGTCATATTAGCCCATGAGGTGATCATAGAATCATAGAAAATTATGCTTGGAAGGGACCTCAGGAGGTCATGTAGTCCAACCCCCCCCCTCAAAGCAGGACCATCCCAAACTAGATCATTTCAGTGGAGCTTTGCCGATCCGGGCCTTAAAAACCTACAAGGATGAAGATTCTACCACATCTCTGGGTAACCTGTTCCAGTACTTTATCATCCTCCTGTGACAGCTGAAATTATGCCTGTGTGATAAAGGTGCTTGCTGAAGGCTCTATGAAGATTAGATTAAGTGTTTTTCTGTATTTGTTTAAATATTAAGCTATATTTTGTTGCTAAAAGCCTAATTAAAATTTAAGAGGTAGTGAGGCTTTGTATAAAGTAAGGCCTAGTAAATTTAGCAAAGCCTAGAAGTAGTAAGGCCCTGTGGTGCAGTTAAAATTACCTTGTCAAAGGAATGCAAGGCTTGTACTGCTATTGGTCAGTCTAAGGACAGTTGAAGTAAAAGGAATCTGAGAATTGAAGTAAAAGGAATCTGAGTGGTTGTATGTTATCAGAACCATTCAGAAGCTATAAATTAGCTGAAATATCTGGAAACCATTCAGCAGGAAGATACAGCTCTGTGAAAAGGATTAGTTAGCTGTTGCCTGAATCATTGGGCCTGTGGACCTCAAGGAGCTTAAGAACTGCATTCCAGGGTCTTTCCCGGTACCTCTCAGACAGCGCGAATCAGGGATGCCTGACTTCGCTGAACTTCGGGGAAAGAGAAACTTGCTGTGTATCAGGCATCAGAGGGGACTGCCGATAAGTTGCCAATGTGAATTGCTTTTGTCTGTCATTGTTTGTCTTGTTACTATGCGTAGTTGTGTTTTTGTTAAGTCAATAAACCTTTCTTACCTTTCTACCCCCAACCATACTCTCAATCCCGAACCCTCCGCAGGCGGCTGGGACACCCTCCTAGTGAAAGTTTTTCTTAATATCCAAACTAAACTTCCCATGCTGCAACTTGAGATGATTGCTTCTTGTTCTGTCATCTGCCACCACTGAGAACAATCTATATCCTTTTCCAGTTCAAGGCTGCTATCAAATCCCCTCTCAGTCTTCTCTTCAGATAAAATAAATTCAGTTCCCTCAGCCTCTCCTTATAAGGCATGTGCCTCCTCACCATTTTTGTTGCCCTCCATTAGACTCTCTTTAACTTATCCATATATTTTCTGTAGTGGGGGGCTTACTGTTCCCTCTGTCTCAGAGCCTAGGTATATTGGCAGGATGGTATAAGGAATTGTGTTGTAATGGAATTTGTTTCCGGAGACAACAAGGGAATTTTCCCTCATTATGAAGAAAGTCCTTGGATTGCCAGCTATCCACTTAGATGAGGGCTGATTAAGGAGTAGATATTAGGGCTGTGTGAAACGGCACCATTTTGTTTCGCCTTCAGTTTTGAGGGTTCGAAGGAACAGCATTCCATTTCAAATTTCATTTTAATTCGAAACAGCTGTTCCATTTTTGTTCCATTGAAACTGAAAGGTTGTTTTGATTCTGTTTCAACGTTTCACTGGGGGTGAGGAGTCAGCCCAGCTAGGCTGACTTCCCAACTCCAGAACTAGATCGCACAGAGAGCAGGAAGTCAGCCCAGCTGAGCTGACTTCCCATCCCCGGTGCTAGATCAGGTGGGGGGTGGAGTGGAGAATCACCCCATCTGGGTTCACTGCCCCCACCAGTGCTGCGATTGGATGTGGGGTCGGAGAGTCAGCCCAGTTGGGCTTACTCCTTCCCGCTATGCTGCGATTGGGTGCAGGGGTGGAGAGTCAGCCAAACTGGGCTCACTCCCCCACCCCCCACTGTGATCGGATGCAGCAGGGGGTGGAGAGTCAGCCAAGTTGGGTTGACTCCCCGCCCCACACCCAATCGCACTGTGGCAGGGGAGTGAGCCCAACTGGACTTACTCACTGCCCTGCACCTGATTGCACCACGGTGGGGGAAATGAGCCCAGTTGGGCTGACTCTCCACCCTGCACCCAATCACAGCGTGGTGGGAAGTGAGCCCAACTGGGCTGACTTTCTGTCTCGCACCCAATCACAGCACAGGTGGGGGAGTGAGCACAACTGGGTTGACTCTCCTCCTCCGCACCCGATCACAGCATGGGGTCAGGGGAGTGAGCCCAATGGGGCTGATTCTCTGCCCCACACCCAATTGCACCGTGGTGTGGGGAGTGAGCCCAGTTGGGTTGACTTTATCCCACACCCGATCACAGCAGGGGGGATGGGACAGACTGAGCTTTCCTCTGCACTGCTATTGGCTTCTGGTAGCAGGAGATGGGGAGATCCAGGGCTGTGCTCCCAGCTGGAGCTGGAAGTGCAGCCCTGGTTCTCTCCTGTCTCCTGCTGCTGGCTTCAAAGCTAAAAATGTTTAGAAAGTTTTGAAATATTTCGACTAGCCTCATTTTGTTTCAAGGCTGTTTCAAACCCCTTCACTTTGATTCAGTCTCACTGTTTTGAGCTCAAAATTAGTTGAAACAGTGTTGAATTGAAGAACTGGCAAAATTTTGCACAGCCCTAGTAGATACACAGATGGTCATGATTTCTGTCTTAGGGTCTTACACAGCTGCTTATCACTGCAGCATTCAAATTCCTTCCATGTAAAAATGATTGGAAGAGTGAGGTTCATAGTGGGACTAGCTTGCTTCTGATGAGATCTAAAAAGGTCTGTTTGCAGATCTCTGAAGCAAAAGACAGGTGTTTATTCTGATATCTTCAAGGCTAACCATGAGGCTGTTTTGTCATTTGATTAGTTTTCAGTAATGGGTGGAACTCTCTTTTTTATGTAACCCTTGGCACATGGCACTACCAGTGACCATGTCCAGATGTTCAGGACCTGGGGTGCCAGGTAGCTTTACCCCTGCTCACCTTATCTAAGGGCTCCCTGAGAGAAGGGGATGTTTTTAACAGTGGAGAGACCTTGCAGTCTCAGGAGTAAGTATTTACAGAATTTAATTATACATAGGGAATAATTATAATGTGCAAATGAATATTAAATGATACCCAAAATTTGAAATATTCTATTTACAAGGCAACAAGGGTAAGTTTATACAAAATAGCAGTTAATAACAATTTACAATAAGAGATGATCAAGTTAACGATACAAAGCTAATAACTGACACACTATGCTACATACTTGTTATATGAATCCCCTAAGTAATTATTCATAACTAATAAATGTTTACCCCAACTTATGTCCAATGGATGAAAGGAGGGGCCATCCCTCACTCCTCTCATCATGTGCTTCGAGAGCTCCAGCTGTCTCGGGCTATCCCACGTTGGCCCAGGTGGCTTGCAGTCTGCAGAGACTGTTCTCACCCCTGACCCCCATAAAACACAGCTTCTTCCTCACACACCTTTGTATAAGCTTCTCTGCCTGTGTACTGCCTCTCCAAGCTCACAGAGCTATTACATAATTAAGCGCACAGAAAAAGAGCAGCCTGCAGCAAGCAGGCCAGACAGTACCTCTGGTCTCACTCCCCCTTAGGCACTTAGGCACACCAAGGTGTCCCCTCAAGTCATGCCTCCTTGGGTCTTAGACCACAGAGGCATCCTGGGAAATTTCCCTTGTGGCATCTCTTTCCGCCAAGCTGATATGGTTCTGCCACAGTCCTTTCCCTGGCCATGCACACAGGGGGTTTATCACACTCTTTTACTGACCCCAAGTTTCCGAGCCCAGTGGGGAATTGGCATCCTGATCTCTAGGGGCTCCCCAGGGCTAGGTCCCCACCCAAAAAACTTTGTTAAGCTGGTTCATGAACTCTGAGGGCTCATTCTAGAGGTCTGCTCTCTCCTGCTCAACCCTCAGGAGCTCCACTGGCTTGCTGCCCCCTCATGAAGGCTTCAGCATGCACCGTGGGGTGGGACAATGCTGCAGGCTCTTCACAACCATCTTCATTCAGTGTGTGCCTCTTTTCTACCACTCCCGGGGGTGGGGAGACACCCGGGTTTAAAGGGAGCCGCCCAGCCAGTCCCTGAGCTGGGATCATCTTTGGGGGTCTCGAGCTCATTTTTTTTAAATCTTGAATCCCGCTGCTGGGGACAATACTGGACTCCACATTTAGCATCCCGATTGGTACCTGATTGACAGTAGTTTCTGATAAGGTATACCTGCTGGGACAGTCTTTTTCAGGCATTCAGGCAGAGCCTGATGTAGGATACTCTGAAGGTAAGTGCCCCTTAAACTGCCTGTTACATTTATAATCTGACAAAGTGTTTATGATTGTGATGGTCATTAAACCACTGTAAAGATGGTGGGGCGGGGGAGCATTAGTATTGTCTTCTTTTCAGTTGAGGATGCTTATCTGTTAGATGCCCTGAAGATACTACTTATTTTTAATTCACTAGAATCTGACCATTAAAAATAAAATTAACATATGTGGCTGAATGGTTCTGCAAAAGGTGCCCTCAGCACTTGTCACCAACATGACACAGGGAATTAGGAGTTCCTGGGTTTTTTGCTTAACGTTCTTGGATTCCTCCTATTTCTTTGGGTGAGAGGGGAACTCACAATACAGCGTGAGAGTATGAACAAGTGCTTATAGAGAGATCTAGTGAACAATGAAGAAATTACAGATGGAGGTTGTGGGATTATTCAATAAGAAGTCAAGTGTTCTGAATTTCAGCATTTTTACATTTGGAAAAAAACCCCTGTGAACATTTCCTCCCTTGTTTTCAATCGACTGGAAAGTTGGGGAACATTTTACAGGTTTAGAAATGTTAAATTTTTAATAATTTTTTTGCATATTTTTTAACATTTCTTGTTTCTGTGTAGTAATGATCACTAGGGAGTTCACTCCATTGTGTAGCTGAGGTAGTATCATGAGAAATTCATGTGAGACCCATATACAAAGGCAATACAGTCAGAACAAGATGAAAGCTATACATTTCAAAGTCTTGTCTCACATGAAAAAAGGCAGTTAGGACTGCCCTGCTAATCTCAATCACAGATAACAATGATAATTCCATTTCTGAAGTTAGATTCTGCTTTAGCTGTGAGAGGATGGATTCTGGAGGAGTATTGGCTTTTGGATGGCTAATTCTGGTGTCATGCAAGTTGCTTGTGCCTTCTCTAAACAAGTTGCTTGTGCTTATTTAATTGGTTAGTTTTCATTGCTGTCATCCAAAAAATAAAAAAAATAAAGCCTGTGCAGCCAACAGCAGCCCAGCAAGAAGGGCATGAGGGCAGCCTCTGAGCCTCTTCCCCTGAGCTGCGCAGTGCCAAGGCTGCACACCCTTGTCTCTTGGATTCCTTATGTAGGGCTTACTATACATCTGGGGTTTCCCGAACATGTCCTCTTTTTGGATCCTCCTATCTCCATCCAGGTGGGTTTTCAAGCTATCAGCAAATGTCCAGGATTTTGCTCTGTCTCTGCTTTCCTGGCATTTCCTGGCTTGCTCTAGGAAGGAGCTGTTTGGGGCTGGGTGGGAGCGAGGTGGAGGGGAGGGAGGGTGATTGGAAGCAAGGGTCATCACAGGCAACTCACACATGCTCTGGCAGCTGCAGGCAGGTAACACTGTGGGGGGCAGAGGTTGGAGGGACAGGGTTGAGGGCTGTCATGGAGCAGGGGATGAGCACTGCAGGCAGGTAAGACTGTGGAGGGTTGGGGTTGGAGGGGCACGGTTGGAGGCTGTCGGGGGAGGGCGAGTGTGTGTGTGCCTGCTGGTGCTGGGGCTGAAGCACCTGAGGCCTGCTGCAGTGAGGGGCACCAGCAGGGCTGGTGGGGGCTGCAGGTCAGGAGTGAGGAGCACTGATAGGGCAGGACTGGGGTGGGTTGTGGCTTGGGAGTGAGGAACACCAGGGGGACTGTAGGTCAGGAGTGTGGGACACAAGAAGGGCCAGGAGGCTGCGGGTCAAGAGTGAGGGATGGGGGGCTGCACGTTTGGAGTGAGAGGTTCCAACATGGTCTGGGGGGGCAGGGGACTGTGGGTTGGGAGTGAGGGACAGCAGCAGGGCTGGAGGGGCTGTGGCTTGGGAGTGAGGGGCAGAGACAGTGCACATGCACATCACTGCTCTCCTTCTGCACAATTATATACTCCCTTGCCCCCTGACAGGTGTCCTCTTTTTTGAAACTGGAAATATGTTAACTCTACCTTATGCATTGTGGCTTGAGGGATTGTGGTTGCCCCCCAAAATAAGAAAAAGAACCCCCCCACCCATGTGCATCTGAGTGCCCTCTTCCCAACAGTAATGGAACCAGGGTAGCCTTGAAATCATACTCTTTTGCATAAAAAGCCCAAATCTCAGTTCCTGAGCTAGTGAGCATGTGCACCCTTCTCTATTGGACTTGTTACATGATTTCAGCCCAAAGGATTGCATCTGCCCCCAAAATTAATAACAAAAAGCAGGCCACATACATCTCCAGGCCCAGGAAGTCAGCATTCAAACCAGGACCATGGACTTGAGATGCCAGCAAGCTGCCCATGGAGCTGTTGCTTGAGGCCCTTTGCCTCCCCTCCCACTCTATGGGACTAGGAGCCTTGTATAGAATGGGCCAGGCCTGAGGTGCTGTTCGGTGCCCTGACCAGATTTTGGTTGGACTCTGCCATGCATACACATAGACACTCTAGCCCAGAGGTGGGCAAAATATGGCCCACAAGGCCATTTTACCTGGCCTGTAGGGCTCCTAAAAAATTTAGAAGAGTAATATTTAAATTTATATTTATTCCTGTAAAAAATGACAGGAACCAGGGGCAGTAGGACCCAGGGGAAGCATCAGCAGGTTCCCACAACATCAGGGCCCACCTGGACCTCCCCCTCAGCTGGAAGCCACAGCAGGGGCTTCTGGCCTGGGACCATGTGGCTGCCCTGGCCGGAACCTCAGGTGGGGGCAGGGGATGACCCTGGGCAGGGAAGAACCCCAGGGAAAAGTGGCCCAGGGAAAAGCTGAGCATGGGGAAATATGCCCCCCTACCCATGGCCAATGTCCTGCACTGCAGCCACTTGCAGCCTGTGTGGGGCTGCCTGTGCCTGTTCAGAACAGCCCCGCATGGGCTGCAAGTGGCTGCAGCAGGGAGTGCCAGCCATGGGGTGGGCGAGGGGCCACTTTTCCCCATGTTCAGCTTTTCCCCAGGCTCCTTCTCTGCTCCTTCCTGCAGAAGAGGAAATTGGTGCTTCCTCTGCCCTGTGGCCCACTCTCCCTGCTGCAGCTACTCACAGCCCGCGCGGGGCTGTCCTTAGCAGGCACAGGCAGCGCCAGGTGGGCTGTGAGCAGCTGCAGCACGGGGTGCTGGGCATGAGGCAGGCAGGGCGCCATTTCCCTGCCCCCCTGCTCAGCACCAGCTTGTAATGCCCCCACTGCCAGCCTGGGCCCCACATCAGCTCTGGGCTTGCCTGTTGGGACTGCGCAAGGCGGAAGCAGCTACGGCCCCGCTGCTTGCTGCAATGGACAGTGTTTGCTGCTGCTGTCCACTCAGAGCTCGTGCCATGGTGAGGCTGCTACTGCCACCTCTGGGCTGTCCAGGGCATGATGCAGGTGGCAGCAGCAGCAAAGGCTGTCTGGCATGGCAAGTGCAGGGGGCTGCAGCTACTGCTGCTGTGCACAGCCCTGACGGGCGAGCCTGGGGCCAGTGTGGGTTGCAGGCTGGCAGCAGGGGCAGGTTACAAGCTGGTGCCGACCATGGGAGGGGGAAAAGCAGCCCCTCCCCTACCCCATGCCTGGTGCCTCATGCTGTAGCCATTCGCAGCCCACCTGGGGCTGCCTGTGCCTGCTCGAAACAGCCCCCAGTGGGCTGTGAGTGGCTGCAGCAGGGAGCGCCAGCCATGAGGTGGGTGAGGGGCTGCTTTTCCCTGTGCTCAGAACCAGCTCCTTCTCTGCTGGGGAGCAGGGGGTCAGGGCTGCATGCTGCCCCCCGCCTGTACCTCAGGGCTGTGGGGGCACTGGAAGTGAGCAGGTGTGAGAGCCAGCGGGAGCATGGGGCCTGCACTGGTGTCCCAGGGCCAGTGCTGGTGGGGTCCAATGCTGGGCAGCAGGAGTATGGGGTCGCAGCTGTCAGGGGCTCTATGGAGCCGGGCCAACTCCCCTGTCTCCCTGCTGGTGCAGCCCGGCCTGACTTCACAGACCCCTGCCAGCCTGTGCCTTGCTTTGGGCCCCACTGGTGCTGGCCCTGGGACATTGGTCCCAAGACATTGAGACTTTGGTCCCAAGATAGTGAGCAGGGAGTAGGGCACCTGTGAAGGGGTGGGGCTACCCATGTGGCCATTGACAGCTTGCCCAAACTGGGTTAGCGGCCCTCCACCCAAAATAATTGCCCACCTCTGCTCTAGCCTCTTGGCTGGAAGCAAGGCCTGCTACTTGTGCCCTGAGCAGTCACTGGTTACCTGGGTTCAGGAGCCCATCAGAGCTGTACTGCTCTTGTGATAATACCGGGATCCTGATTTTCTCTGATTTAACACCCTCCTCGCCAGTTTTTGGTTAAAAAAAAAGTAATCCCAAATCCACATTTTTCCATGATTTAAATGAAATACCACTAATATATAGTACTGTTTCATTTAAATCGTCGAAAACTGGATTTAGGGTTACTTTTTAACTGAAAATTATTATTTTTTTTTAAATCAGAGAAAACCAGGATCCCTGGACTGATAAAGAATGGATTTTCATAAGTGCACAGCCTTGTCACCTTAGCCAAGGGACTGAGTTGTGGGAGTGGGTGAGGGAAAAGGCTTGAGTTCAAAACTGCCATTGTCACCTACTTGCTGGGTTGAGGGTTTTCTCTTCTGCGTGTTTTGTTTTTTGTCTTTGGGGGTAGGAGTATGGCTGTGATCCTTCAGGCCATACCACCTAAGGGATGCTGGGCCATGTTGGTGCTCCGTAGTTCAGGGGCTGGGTATTGGAGCAGGTAGACGAACTGGTGTGAGTTCAAAGCTGCACTTGTTTCTTTCTTGTGGGGCAGTTTCCTCTTAGCAGCCTGTGGCTTGTTGTTATTGTTGTTTTTGGGCTGGCCACTATCCCTCAGGCCAAACCACACAAGGGTTTTGAGAGAGAGGAATACACAATGTAGGTACTTGTCAATTGGGGGGCTGGGCCTTTGAAGGGGAATGAGCATGAGTAAAATTCTGCTCTTTGGTGGCCTTGGCACCGAGGTGACTGAGCCCTTTTTCCCCTCAACCCAAGCCTAGTTTACATAGGTGCCTGAGGCAACCTGACCAGTGGTGCAAGGTCTGGGGTGCTCTCCATCCCAAATTCCAATTTGGGAGCTCAGGATGGAGAGCCAAGCCTTCATTTCTGGATTTTACTTCAATTCAAGAGGTTGGAGCACCAGTGTATGCATGGCTGATCCGATCAAAATTTGCTTGGGGCACAGAGCAGCCCCTGAAGTTTAGTTAATTTCTCTGCAAGGCTTCTAGCCCAACAAGGACTGGAGAAGGAGGCTGCTTGCAAATCCCAGAGCCATAGCCTAGTGGTCAGTTTACTGAGTTCTCCAGCCCATGGTCCTGAGTTTAGGAGCTTGCTTAGTTATGCCTGAGAAGTTTTCTTTTTTAAATTTTAGGGCAGCAAGGAACCCCTTGGACCATACCAGATGAGAGAGACAGCTCTGCATCCTTGGTTTCTGATAATAACTCTGGAGATAGGCTTTAGGACTTGATGTAGCTGACTGTATGGCTGCGTCCAGATGAGTGTGCACGTGAGATTTGTAGCACCTCAAAGCTGTTCAAAGCAATGTACCTGTTTGCTGCACTGTTAATTTGCAGCATGGCACCAATATTTGACACCAGGAAATCCCACTGTCAAAAAAGAGGTGTGGCAACAGTGTGCGCCACCAGAAATGGAGCCTGGCTGGCTGGAGCCATACTCTGGGCTGGCCAGGCTTCAACTGGCCAGATCACTGCTGCTGCTGTCCTGGGAGGCCCCAGGACCTCGGGTAAGGCTGCTGGGGCCAGCATGAGTGCTGGCCCCATCCTCCTGTACCCCACCTGGGTCAATTTGTCGTATGTCAAAGTGTGTGTGCAGGGATGTGCCCTGGAACAAAAAGCAGTGCCACAAATATATGCTGCTGCTTTTTGTGCCATGGGAAATGTGTGCCCCTGCACATGTGTGCTCACCTGGACAAGCCCTTTGAGTTCAAGGCTGACCACCTGCATTTTGTAGGGCAGAAAGTGCTTTTGGCTGAGCATGGTGCAAGTTATAAAAATTAAAAGTGCACATGTTCATGTGTATCAGCATCTCTGCATATCCCCACACTGAAAAAATGGTGGTGTGGCACTTGAAAAAATGCTTTTTAAACGTGTTTTATTTCAAAGCACCCAGCCATCATTTTTTCAGCACAGGGATGCGTGGGGACACCGATACACGTGATGCAGAAAGCTGCCAGAGCACACCAGTTTTCGTGCTCCAGCAGACTCGATTAACTGAGTCTGCTTCAAAGCACAGGATTTCCAGTGCATCAGAGCAGGCTCCTTCACGTCTATAGGAGCCCTAAGAGGCCAGCCTGCCGTATTTTCAATATACGGATATATCTGCAAGGATCCTTTGTAAGAACACATGTTGTGGCAAAACCTGACCACAGGATGTCACTGTTGATCCAATTTAAAGTATTTCTCAAGCAGTGGCAGATTTTTTAATAGAAGCACAAATGACAAATGTCTTGGGACATTTAACCTCATAGTTTAAGAATGAGGGAGTGCTTTTGCTTCAGCTCTGAGCCCCTTGTCTTGTACTTGGCATGATAAATGGCTGCTTAGCTTTGGCTCCCACTTGTGCTGCTCCCTGATTTTTCACAACTCAAAATTCTTTTTTATGTTCAAAGCGTGTGTCTTCTCTGAATGGACATCGGGTATATGTCTGTGTAATAGGCTTGTTAAATCTCATAAGGCTTGATCCTATGAGCGTACTGCGAGCATAGCTCCTGTTGTGATCGGTGATTGCAGGATTGTGTCCCTAATGTACTGTTTTCTGAACAAAGAAGTAAACTTGTCTATCACCCTCTGTAGCTACTCTGCCACTATAGCTAATACCTCAACAGCCAAAGGAATAAAAAGAGACTGTAGGAGAAGTTCCCTCAGCAGCTGCTGCATTTATCTGCATGTGCTCAGCACCATGTATGTCAGGCTTTGTTGTCTGAGATCCTGAGCTGCCAGTGGCCAAGTTGTGTGCTCACTATGTGCTTGGTCTGATGTCTTTGTAATTAATTCTCTTGTTTGTTTGTTGGCTTTCTGTGCGTAGATGACTATGATGTTGCCTCATTGCACACACCCTACTGGGTGGGTGGCTGGAGGGAAGGGAAGGGAAGGGAAGGGAAGGG
>JAGPOW010001918.1:262007-276483 GCA_030014935.1 Caiman crocodilus | reverse complement strand
AGGGAAGGGAAGGGAAGGGAAGGGAAGGGTGTCTCAGCAGTTTGCAGGATATACTGGACATCTCCACTTCTATCAGCCAAGTGAGCACAAATCAGAGTTACAGCTAAACCTTGTATTGCCTGAGCCAACATTCATTCCCATTGGGATAATTTCTCGATAGCCACAGGGCCAGAACAGGAAGGTGTTGGCAAAAACGTATTTGTCCCTGTTGTTCTCCCTTGAACTCTGAGGAGCCTGCCTAGTTTTCCACAGCCTCCCATGTTGTGGAAGTGATTCTTCCTCCACTAAAGTGTGCTGAATATTCTCCAGTGCCATACAAGGAGGAGGGTAGGGCCCATTAAGTTATCTGAACTTTATATTTGTACTGGATTAAAAATGTAGTCCATGGCATGTGAGTCCTACAGCCCAACATGCAAGAGACAACAGAGTGGAATCTGGAGTCAGAAGTAAGAAATTGAAACAGGTGCTTGGATTTTCCTGCCTTTGGAAAGATTCAAAAGAAATGTATGAGAATCTCTGGGGAGGAACAAGCTTTGAAATGTGATCAATTAAAAGGAAGTTTCACTCATTCTTTTTTAATGCTAGAAAGTTAGAACCAAGAGCATGATTGAATCATCTTCTTTCAAGAATACAAACACCATTAATTTCTTATGGTTACATTGTCAGCTCTGCCTGATACCGGGGACTGAACACTAGTTTTAAATTCGATCATTGCCACCGACTAGCTCAGTAGCCCCAGCCCACCTAAGTGCTCTTTGCCTATCTCATTTTTTGTAAAAGGGAAATTGGAAATGTAATATTTCTACAAAAAGTGTTTTTTAAAGAAATGCTTTGTGTAAGGAGGTGCTTGGCCCCTCAAGGGCTCAGAATTAGGCTGCAGGTGGTCAGTTGTAATAGTCTGCCTGGCTGGGAGTCAGCTCAAAGTGATGGTCAGCTATTGAGGATGGGACCACAAAGAGATTTTGTAATTCCAGGAAGGCTGGCTGACAGGAAGCCAGAGCTAAACTGTCCCTCTCCTAATGTCTGGAAATGAGAGGCCTGTGTTGTGCTGTATAATGCATTGAATGCTGTTGTGATGAAAAGTAAATTGGCCTGAGAAATTGGAAACAGGGCTCACTTACCTTTTTAAGGCAGCAGGGTAAGTGACCTGCTTACACTTTGTTTCCCAATGAGCTCTGCTAATTAATGACTGGATGTCAATGGGACTGCTTGTGTGCTTGATCTTTGGTGTGTGTACCTCAGGAAATCTAAGCTTATGAATGAAAAATGCTCAGTAGTAGTGGCATGCTGGAACTTAGTCATTGGCTTTTTCTGAAGACTGATTTTATTTGGTTGTAATCATCTGCAGTAGGTCAACAAATAGTAGGAATGGGTGCTGTTTTTCTTCTTGTTCTCTGAAAGGAAAGAGGCTCAGAAGGGAATAAAAATGAAGCTATTCTACAGAAATATATGGTCTGTCATATAGCAAAATATTTTAGGAAGCATGATTGAGGACATACTTGGCAATATGCATGACTGCCAGCATAGTTTCCTTACAGGTTGGCTTTATCTCAGATTGAGGGAGAAGAAAACCATATTTGCCCCTGTTACGAAGCTCAAAACCAAAGGTGTATTTGATCCCCTCATCACAAGCCCAGTCACCGGAGCTACCAGAAGTAGGGTCTGTAGAAACATAAAAAGATAGGTATAATTAGTATTAAGGGCTGCTGATAGTGAAAAAACCCCTCAAACGCTATGCTTTACCAGAAGAAGCAGTATAGATTGGGTGCTTCAGCAGGGCTTTTGGAGCTTTTATCTAAAGGTGATTGAATTAGTTATTAGATAAAAGAGCCAAAAAAACCCCATTGAAGCACCCAATCTATACAACTGTTTAGTGAGCTGGTCCAATTAATACAGTGCCTCTTCTGGGCCTGCACTGGGCTTGGTGTGGGGGCACGCAGACTTTAAAGTAAAGCATCACTTTTTGTGGGGGAGAAAATTGTGATGAAAAACATCAAGGTGTCCTGTTAAATGAAAGGGTATGTGTGTGCCAGAGGGATAGGGAGGTCATCAAGAACTAATAGTTTAATAGATTAGAAGCTTGAAATTAACCTAAGACTATGTAAGAGTTACATAGTAACTGCCACAGTTACTTGACAGTGTCTGTTAAGATGATCCATACTTCTTATAGTGACAGACTTGCAAATTGGTTATTGTAATTTCACCCATTACTAAAGACATTCAAATGGTACAAGTAGTAAACAAACCTTATGCCTTGCTGTCCTCTACTATATACTAGACCTTTGAAGTTCTTTTTTAAATGGAGCTTTTGCTCAGTAAACTTATTGGGTGAAGCTATTGCTTTTCCTTACTATTCCTAAATTTGCAAACATACATGTTAGGAGTACATAGTGAAATGTTTTTCCAGACCAAAATACATTTTGGATCCTAAATCTTACTGCAAGTGTAAGATTCTAGTTTCTAGGGGCTACAATAATACAGATAATGAATAATAAAGAATCAGTTTGGCTACTTTATTCTTTGCCTGATGGTAGCAGACAATCTCGCTTCCTTTTTGGCTATTCTGAATTTTGGTCAGTTTCTGGTGTTATAATTTTCATGTAACTTTCTACTGTTCTTAATTGACTGAGGCAAACACGGAAGAAATGTAGCATTTATATCTCAGTGTGACATCAGAAACCCAGTGGAGGTCTTAGAAATGCTGCATTTAGTACTTATGAAACAGCTGGGCCAGGGGAACGCAATTCCCTTTACATGGACTGCTCCTACATGAGAGAGAAGAAAATCCTTATTCCTTTATTGAGAGGCAAGAAACACCATACAGGTATGTGTTTGATTGGACAAAGAGTACCTTGCTCTCACCAGACAAGCCTCAGCTGGCCCTGATAACCTGGGTAGAATTGGCTGCCAGTTGTTGGAGTGCCTTCAACTAGTTCCTATCAAGTGCCTGAGCGAGGCTGTGGCATATAGGCTGCAGTCCTTTCAGTTCTTGGTGGATTCATAACACAATAGCTTCTTTTTGGGTATGGGGGAGATACTTCCAGCGTGCCTGATTCCTTGTTCCTAGTCCTGGTTCTTCATCCTTGGTTTCCTGTTCCCTCTGCCTGCTGTCTTGAACCTTGGTTCTTGGTATTGTAAACCTTGAATCTGGTACTTTCCAGGGTTATATCTTCACCCCTCAACCCTGGTACTCCCCTCCCCATATGCACACAGTTTTATACCAGGATCTTGCTTCTCCTCATGTCATGTTAGGTATTGCTAAACAGCCTGGGTGTGAGCTGGTTGCAGTAACAATGACATTTATAAGGACACTGAAAAGACGATGGACTGAAATACTTACAGATTGTAGTGGCTGATACTCCATATTTATATTTTGTGCCATACAGACTGGACAAAGCTTCCACTGCCTCCTCAGCAACTTTATTCTTTTAAAAAAGAAGACAGTCTGTCAGTGAAAGCTAGTTTTGGAGAGATTTAAGTACTTTGAGCAAGCATCCCAAAAGCATGTTTATTTAGCCAACAAATTCTGACATCTTAACAGGAACATCAGCTCCTTTTGCTCTAAGTCCTGGGGAGCCTGGCCACCTTCTAAAGCAGGGGTGGCCAATTATTTTGGCTGAAGGGCTATTTAATGACTTTTGGAGAGCTGTCAAGGGTAGCCCTGCCCCTTGACAAGTGCTCTGCCTCTTAATCACCCTCTTGGGACCGGAAGTCCCATCCTTTATCCTCTGACCTTTGCCACCAGAAGTCTCTCCCCTTGCCTCCTGGAAGTACTCCTTTTGGGGGTTTGCCGTCTTTGAACCAGAAAAAAAATTATAAACTAAAAATCACAAACATCTACTATAACATATTTAAGTTTTATTTCAAAAAGGATTTTTGTCTTGATGTACTTGCATTTGCATAGTATATATAGAGGTGATTGCATAATAGCTCAAAATAAAGTCTTATATTTGTATATTGTGTGTGGGGTGTGGTTAGGGGGTGGGTTGGATTTGTGGGTGTGTGTGGGTGCGTGCAGGTTGTGGGGCGGTGTGCGTGGGATTTGTGGGGGTGTTGGTGGGTGGGTGGGTGTGGGCCCCCTGCCACATGTCTCCTCCCTCCATGGCTCACAGCCCCTGTTGCTGGTGGTAGCAGCAGGCAGCAAGCCCTTGGGGCACTCATGGCCCATGGCAGGCACAGCCCCTTGGCAGTGTGCGGGTCCAGCTGAGTCCTAGGATTTGCATGTGGCAGCAGGAAGCTGGCCCACCCCACTGGTACATGCCTTTGGTCCTAACCAGGCTGGCTTCATGCCCCCACATGCTACTTCTGGCATTGCAGGCAGGAGCTGTGCACCACTGGGCCAGGGTGGACGCGCTCTGTGCCTCCATGCAGGGCTTCTAGCATTCCAGTGGGAAGCTGCACATGGCGGCATGAAGCCTGCCCAGCCCAATGGTATGCAACTCCCCATGGCTCTCCTTCTGGGAACTGTGTGCCATCAGGCTGGGCTGGCTCCATGCCAGCACGTGGGGTTCCCAGAACTGCAGCTACTGCCTCTGGCAACAGGGGCTGTGTGTTATTGCAGGGGGGGGAAGGGGAGAAAGCATGCACCCATCCACAAACCCCATCCCCTTCACATATTCTTTTTTTTAGAGGGGGACCATGGGCCTAATAGAATGACCTGGTGGGCTGGATCTGGCCTATGGGCAGTATTTTACTTTCCCCTGTTCCAAAGCATATATGTTCTTATAGGACTAACCCCATTGGTTATCAGTTTCAAATGAAATTAGTTTGGTTTTAAAGGCTGCCTATACACATGCTTGGGGGGAGTGTGGGCATTTGAATTAGAGTGGTTCCTGGGCAACTGCTGTAATTAAAATATGTCCCTGTCATGTGTATTAAGCCCCCATGCATTTAACAATGGCCATGGGATGCTTTTTCTAAACCTCATTCAACCTCATTAAAAATGTGTGGGGGCTTAATATACATGAAGCTGCAGCAAAGCAGCAGTGGTCTAATTAGAATGCAGAGCAGACTTGGTTAATCTTTCAGTACATTCTAATTAAAACACCAACAAACACATGTATAAGCAGCCTAACATTGCAGATAGGATAGGTAATGGGATATGGATACTTCTGAATGTGTTTCCTTGAGTCCCTTGTGTCCAATGTTATTCTGTTTGCGTTAATGTGGTCTAGAGTTGTGCAAAAGTGTCTTTGGCCCTTTTATCCCTAAGTCACTGGGCTGAAATGAGCACAAGTTGGACAGGGCATCATTTAGACTGATATCTAAATGATTGGCAGAAGGCAGGGTAGATATGCACCTTATAGACTAACTAGATATATAGAGAGGACAAGCTTTCATGAACCGACTTCACATGACTGCATTGCAGCATTTGTTGACATGAACTTCAGCTCATGAAAGCTTGTGCTCTCTGGAACTTAGTTTATACATAAGAAGCATATTTACTCTACCTTCTGCCTGACTTCAGACTAACATAGGTAGTTAGCCTCTATCTAAATGGCTAGGTATCAGTTAATTAGCAGTGTAATTTGGTTTTCATCTGGCAGATTCTGGCTATTCCATTTTGTTGGAACAAGATTTCTGAAAGCTAAAGATTGACCCTAGGCTGAAATATACCATTGCCCCTAGGGTTCTTTCCTGTAGATCAGCCCATAAGATCAGAACCTGCAGCAATGGGTTGATTAGAAAAGCATATTGATATTTCTAGGTAATCTAATAACCATTGGCTTGGTGGTAGGCTTCTAGTTAAGTAACTGGGGTTCACCACTTGTGTTGGAGAGGCTGGTTTTGTTTTCTTCTGTATCAGGTAGGCATTTAGAGAAGGTTCAGTTTGAAGCTTGTGAAACTTGGCAATGAACCTGAGAGAAAAGGTTAATGGTGACTGCAGCTTTGTACCCAAGTCAGTCAGGTACTGATTGACAGCTATGCAAAAGAGTAGCAGAGTTGGCTGGAAATAAAGTGGGGGATAGAAAATAGCAAATAATTTGAGGTGGTTATTCCACAGGTTTTGAACAGAAATTACTTTTTGATTTGGTTCATAAAAATATACATTTTAAAAATGTTTGTTTTACTTTTCCCTCATTACCCTATTTTTTCTGCTCTTTTAACTCTTTTATTTCCTTTTAGCCAGGGGAAAAAAAAAGACAAACTGAAAAGAAAATCCTTCCAAACTTTTGACTGTCTTCATCAAAAAGTGGAACATACAGAAATAAAGAAAATAAAAACCTTACTGGTGAAAATTTCAAATAGTAGAAAAAGGCAATATTTGATGAATAAAAATTCAGCCATTAAACTAGGTCTACTTTCATTTTTTAACATACCAGTTCATCATGATTAGGTGCTTTTCTTGAAGTGTAGCCGTAAGGGAACAACAATATCTGAGAGTAAGAATGGATGGTCAGGTACCCCTTGATGGAGGGGAGGTTCTCACGAATGAAGGTGGCCACAGCTTTAGTTTCTTTCTCAGACTCTGCTGCAGTTCCACAATAGATAATATCACATGGATCATCTGAGACACCAACAGCTGTAAACAAGATTTGCATTATTATTCTTTGGCTTACAGCCTAAATGCAGTAAATTGTTAATTGGAGTAATGAAGTCCCTCATTTTCAATGACCAATAAAATAACCCAGGTCACCAGTCTACTCATACAGATTAGTTTCCTCACCCTTTCTTCTCTTAAGTTACTTACTGCCCCATGAAGCATTAAAGTTTCTGTTCAGGTCTGTACCAATGCAGTCGGTGTTAGAGTTATTGGAACGATTTTTTCTCCATAAGCGATCCTACAAAACAAAGTGCTTGAAGTATTTGAACCCAAATACAGAACTTCATTTTACTTATTTGGTCAGATTGGGTTTAGTCTGAGAGGTAAAGATTGATTCAGATCTAAGCTAAAATCTAGACAGTTAACACAAAGTCTTTCATCTTCAGAATAAAAGACAATATTAGTCAAAGGAAAAGCAGTCTGCTGGGACTACACATCTAATGAACGTACCTCACGTCAGTTTGAGTTTTGAACACTTGAATTGCATCTTATGTCTACAATGTGTGTAGTGAGATTAACAATTAGAGTAGGCATTTCTTTTTGCAGTTGCTTGGATTGCAGTTCCCAGCTGAGTACATGTAATGTTTTCAAGTAACGATAAACGCAAGCCCTGATGTGACTGCAAATGAAGTCTTGAGGATTGCAATCTATCGTATTTGAGAAACCGTTGTTAATGGGTGAAATTCATACACTCCCCATCTATTCCAGACCTATATCATTTGGCTATGTATAAGAAGATGGAATATACCCTGCACAGGCAGGCTAGGCACTGAAACATAGTTTGTCATCCACAGATATAATAATGCTCACAGTTCCTCTGTGCCCCTCATTTAGACTGGTGTAGGGGTTGGTGGACTGGTATAGGTGTGGATTAGGTATATCCTCTCCTAGGTTATCATAAATAGTCTTTCCTGTTAAAGAGCAGTATGGAGTTCTATCTTGTTATTGGCAGGAGGTGCCAATGCCATCCATTTCCTCACCTTCACAGACTGTTAGTGATGGGCTGACATTATATGGAAGACCTTAGTCAAGCCTTGTTGCCTCACCTAAATGTATGTTTTTTAAAAGTATTTTCAGTGACATGAACTAAAGTCAGGTCTTGACCTTTCACATGGAAAATTATTTGGTTCGCAGACTTGAATGCGATCTGCACTAGATGGAATGATCTGTAATCAAAGGAGATTTTTTTCTTTTTGGCGGTCTATTATACAGGTTGCTAAAGTATTGATCTAAGTTATACTCTAAGGAATAATAGCTTAAGACTCCTTTGAGAGGGTGAGATTTTTTTTAATGGGGACTCGCTCTCTCAAAGGACCCGTAAGCTATTATTCTTTAGCGTATAACTTAGAGGGTTTTTTTTTTTTAATGGGGACTTTAATGAATCTTGAGAGTGAAGCTGCAGGAAGTATAGAATATAGCCAAAGGCGGGCAATACTTTAGTCCAACTCCACACATAGCCATCAATGTTGAACACAGGGAGAACGTAGAAGTTCAAATTATCTAGCAGGTATGTCATGGTCTTGTCCTTTCCATAGGTTCTGGTAGCCTGTAAGGGAGATGTACACAGAAATATAGTTTAATGCCAAGCTGTTCCAGTACTATGTTCTTGAAGACAGAACTAAATTACCCAATAAATCAATGAGCGCATAAACTAGAGATGATGAGTTTCAATAGACAAGCGGTTTGAGATAACCTATGCCAAGCAATTGCAAGCATTTCTTTCATTATAACTTGTCTTCTAATTTAGACTAGAGTCTTGTTCAGGTGGCTCATATGCACAGCTTGCTTCTTTTGCTTGACCTTCAAAAAAGCCATATGAGAGTATGATTACACCGCTAAACTGGCACGCTTTTTTTCTCCTGCATCATGCTTATTACATTCTGTGGGGCATGCTGACTGAGGAGTCTGCCATGTTCCACTTACCTACTACAGAAAAAAGTTTGGTTTGCTCCTGTTGCACTCGTTCTCACATACAAGCACAACTTGAGGGTTACTAGACATAGTTTAGCTAGACAGCTTCAGTTCAGCCCCCAGATTGCAAAGGAAGTGGATCAGAATATGACTCCTAGAATATCAGGGCAAGAGGCTTTCTGAATAAAATTGAGTTTACTGACCTGCTTCACAAACCACTGGCAGAATGCAGGTGAGATCCATTCACGTGCATGGATCCCACAGTCCATAAAGATGGTCTTCTTTCTACCACTCACCTTCCCAACCTGCTTTCAAAGATAAAGAAGTTACTTCCTCTGGGAGGAGCTGTTCCTCCATTAAACTTCAGGGCTTGTATCTTCATCTGTAGAAGATTTTCATTTTTTGTGTACCATTCCTTTAAATTTCATATGGAGGTTTTCTAAAGCAATTGCCAGTTGATGCATCATGATGTACATGCTACTTTCTGAAAACTTTGCTACTCCTTTTTGTGTTTTTATTTTCTCTTTACCTAAATTCATTTAGACTGAAACTATATGATCATTTTTGCATATATAAAATGTAAGTACTGAAAAAGCTAGATATTCCTGGAAAAACCAGGAATTCTGGGTGTTTGGGAATGTAGTTCATTAACATGTTGTGTGCTGTTAGAACGCTGTTCTCTCGTTCACTAAGTCTTACCTTTCTGATGCCTTTCTACTCTGCCATAGAATTGAGATTTGATTGGAAATGTTATTTCACAGAGAACAACTCCATATTGGATAGCTAAGTCTCAATATGTGAGGGCCTTATGAAAAGTGGCTTGTTCTGCATTCATATGCCGTCACCCTCAGTCACAAAATTCCAGATTGCTATTCAGTGGAGGAGCATCAGCATGTTCCCAGGGAGATCAACACTTGTTCCTTTCTGCACCTCTTGGAAAATATCCATGAGATACAAGTCCCCAGTACTCACAAAGGACCTGCAGATCTGTGGATTTTTGTATAGCTTTGAGAGGTATTTAGTGACTAGATTATATTTAAAATGCTATATGAATGCACTTGTTATTTGTCTATTTATGGTCTTTACATGACACTGTAAACCTAGTATTACTTTTGTTATTTCCTAGCTTCAAGGCAATTGATAAGTCTAGGCACTTTCTAAGGTAAATTTTATCTTAAATATATGTCTCCAGTAGTGTCACTATGGCGAGGTGAGCAGACACCACCAGCGTTCCTCCAAACCCTGGCATACACAGCCCTGTGCTTTACCATGATATACGCAACCCTGCGCTGCCCCTCACTAGGCATGGGAGCTGGGAAAGGTAGTGCCACATCCAGCAGTGTATCTAGAGAGCAGGGGGTGATCAGAATGGTGCTCCCCCCAACCCTGGGGAGTTTTTGCCATAGCAAGCACAGCCCTGCACCCAGTAATATGTTTAGATCAGAGGGGGAAGTGAACTAGACACCAGGGATGGATCTCAGGGAGCCTGGCTACGGGCCTGATACCACCCAAGCCAAAGCTGCTGTAGCAGCAGCAGCAGCCTTCACTCGTCGAAGAGCAGCTGCAGGTAAGACTTTGCTCCTTCCCTTTGCCTTTGACCTCCCCTCTTCAGAGGTCAGCATATCCAGTGCTCCCCCTGCCCTGTATGCTGGAAGACCTTGTTACATCTTTGCATTTCTTGTTATCCCAGTATTGTATATTTAATCCCTGGAGCAGTATCGCCAATTTACTATTTTTAACTTAATTGATTGATAACCAGGGATCTGGGTTTTAAGGAGAAAACCAAGGGAAATGGGTGGTTTCCCCTTGCAGGCTGGCAGAGTTCCATCCTGCAAAGGGCTGGGGCAGCAGGAGGAGGGCAGTCAGGCAGTGGATGCATGCATGCACATGGCAGCCAGGCAGCGTGGTGAGCAGCTCCTGCAGCTCCCCACAGGTAAGTCTAGGAGGGAGGGGTATTGAGAACCCCGTAGTGAAGGAAGGAGAGAGGGAATTGGGTAGGGCTGGGGCTGGAGTCACTGCCTGGCCAGGGTGGTGCTTGGGGCCTGGGGCTTGAGGCCCAGGGCCTAGGCAGGAATGTGTGGCTGCAGGTCCAGGGTGTGGAGCGGCATGGAGCTGCAGGTGGTTTGTCTGGGGGGCATTAGGGAGGCTGGCTCCCTGCCACTGCATGTACTCCTGGGTGGGGGGGGGGAGGGAGGGATAGGGAGCACATGCTCCCCAGATTTGTGAATGGGGTGGGGGTGAATGCAAGCTGCCTGCTGCAGGCTTGGGGCTCCCTGGCCTGCTGCTTTCCCTCTGGGGCCTCTATGACACAGCAGGTCGTGCATCAGTGCAGAGCAAGACAGGGAGGCTTGGTGCTGTTTCCAGGAGCCCCCTGCAGCCATGGTGAGGCCATATGGATGCTATATGACCTGTCTGCTTGGCAGCAGCAGGGGTTCCAGGATGGAGTTGTGCTACTCACTGCTGCTAGGCAGGCAGGGAGCACCTTGCTATGGTGGCACAGGGCTCTTGGCGGCAGCACCGAGCCTCCCTGCCCTACCCTACTCTGCCGTGTTGGGTCCCACTCACTGGACTGTGGCTGCCCCAGGGGGAAGGGTAGCAGGGTGGGAGTCCTAAGCCACAGTAGCACATCCCTTCTCCATGGGCTCTGCTCCAGCCCTGTGGGAGAGGAGGATCCAGTTTTTGTGTTCTGCTTGGGCCACAGCAGCTGCCACTACCCACGGGTGGCAGCCAGGGCTTAGGCGCTGCTGGAGGGGCAGGGGGTTGTGGACCTGGGTCCCTGTTCCCTTAGCCATGGCAACTGTGGGCCCACTCTAGCAGGCTGGTGGGGCATGGGAGGCTGTGAGCGGGGAGTGAGAAGGACCAGCAGGGCCAGGGGCATGTGGGTTGGGAGTGAGGGGCACCAGCAAGGCTGGGGGGCTGTGGGTTGGGAGTGAGGGGTAATGGCATTGGCAGGGTACTGGCATATCAGGGCTGCTCAGTGCCACAAAGCAGTGCAGCAGGGACAGCTGCTGCTGGACCCATGTCCTAGGGAGCAGGGGAGCTCTGATTTTTCCATGATAAAAACCCCAAATCAAATGCCAACAGTTATGGATATTTAGAATTTTTTTATTATAGTAATTGAGGCACTGATATGCTTCTAAAATGCTTTAAAATCATAACTATATCAATAAAATATTGTGTTCAATTGATACCTATATATAGTGGCATTTCATTTTAATCATGGAAAAAATAGATTTGGGGGTTTTTAATTAGAGAAGTTGGGGGGGGGTGTTGAATTAGAGAATGCATGATTTTTAAACAGAGAAAACTAGGATAACATATCTATGATTTTAGCCAGCCATCGTGGCTTTGTATAACTTAACTGAAAAGACATTTATACCTGAAGGAGGTACATTGGCCGCTGTTCAAAAGTGTTTCCAATTTCAATGCGAGAGACCAGTTTTGGATACCTTTTAGCAATTCTAGCAGTCCAGGCAGCAATCTAGATTAAAAAACAACATGTGGTCATTTGAACCAGTCTCAGATGACAAGATTTAGAATGTAAAAAAGTGGAGGAATCTTTTCCCTATTTTTCTTGTATCACCCTGGGTAGTAGAGAACCTCCTTAGATAGAAGCTACCGGTAGACTCGAATGGCTTCTCAGTCCCACTTCCCCTGTTGTGTTTCTGCACTGCTTCCCCTGTAGGTAAGACTAGACGATCTGCTTAGTAACAAATTCTGCAGTCTCACCATCTACAACACCCCATCCACAAACCCCACTGCCCATGATGAACCCATGTAGAATGGAGTTTCATACCATACAAAAGGCAGATGTTGTGTGTATACCTCTTCAAATCCTACCAGAGGGATTTATGCAGCAGTGAGAGAGAGACAGATTATTTCCTTAAATGCACAAACTGTTTCATACCGTATCCCAGCTGTTGTATTTTGTGTAATAGTGTCTAGCAGTAAAATTCTTCTTGCCGTCAAACTGTTTTTCAATCTCCTCTTGCAGGTTATGTAATAAAATTCTGTATGACACATGATAATACATAAATGTATGCTGGTTCGAAAATGAAGTATCCTAGAAAATACTTCTACCATAGCCTCTGAGCCCATGACATTCTTTATCCATATGGCATCTCTGTCAGGCAGGGGTAGTAATACTGTCCCTGTTTTACAGAATGGTATCTGAGGCACAGAGAAACTAAATAACTTGTTTGGAGTCAATGGAATAGTTTCATAGTTTGTAGGGTCAGAAGGGACCTGAGCAGATCATCAAGTCTGACCCCCTGCCATGGCAGGAAAAAGTACTAGGGTCAAATGACCCCAGCAAGGTGTTCGTCTAGCCTCCTCTTAAAGGAGGATGTTGGGCTAGAGTAAAGAATTAAGGCTTGGGACTCCTAAATCATGGTCTAACACTGTAACTGGACTGTTCTTTCTCTCTGGAGTAATATACAAATGGAAAGAGACCTCACAGACTATCTGAACTCAGAATTTTGAAGCATTAGCAGCCAGTTATAAAGAAGTCTCACAGTAGTCCTGGTAATAGTCATTTTCTTTGTTGACTGATAGGAACAAACTGATGACTGTTCAAGTTTCTAATTTTTTGGATGTCTCTCTTGGTATGCTATAGGCCTGGTTGTTCAAAGGAACAGATCATCCATGGCTCTAGCTTCTAGTGTAAGATGTGCATGACCACTGTACATGATCAGGAACCTTTGTTGTTGTGACATGATAATACTGTAGAAAATGTGAGCTATGGTTTAGGAAAACTCAGGCTCAAACCTAAGAACTCAAAACCTGGATCCCTGTACATATGATAGCACTTATCTATATTATTTCTAGCTAAGGATTCCTTGTTTGAGTGGGCTGCAACAGACATAATGGTTTTTAGTGGGTCTGTACAAAAAAAAGTCCTTCCAAAAGACTCTGAGTCTCCAGACAGCTTCCTATTACTCTCCAATACTCTTGAAAGGTTAAGTAATACCTACTCGTATTGTATTCTGTTCTGCTTCATGAAAGTCTGGACAGCTCTGGACTGATCTGCACTGACATGGAAATCCACCTCCATATGAGTAACTACATGATGGGCTGAATCTGGGTGCCAGAAGTCAAGCTGCATAGAGAACAATTCAATATAACATGTTTTAGTAGGTATTCAAGTCAATCATCCACTTGTAAATGATGATTGTTTAGTGCTCAGAGGAACCACTGTAGTCCAGTGTTTTAGTTTTGTGAATAAATAGCCTTATTTTTATATTATTTGGAGAATAAAACTATCTCAGAAGTTAGTGAGTTTTGTCAAGTGCCCTGGGGCTGAGTATTCATTTGGAGTCAATGGAGTATTCAGTAAGAACAATGCTAAACCATAGCTGGAAAAGTTTTCAGTTTTGATTAAAAGTAAACCCCTGATATTTTCTTGAAATGCTTCCTAAGAAAGCAAAGTAAAGCTTAGAGGAGAAAGTTGCTGCTGTGGCATTTCTCCTATCATGTCAAACATGCATTTTAGGACACATCCAAGACTGTCTTTAAGAAACTGAAAATAACATAACCAATATTTTCCCCCACTTGCCTGCCCATTTTAAAAATGTATTACAAACCAGCTTCAACTGCCATTGTAGTTGGTGAAAAGCTTCAGCACTTTATAGGCAGCCACCAGGTCCCCCCTTAGCCTCCGTTTACTGAGACTGAACAGGTTCAGGTCCCTCAGATGCTCCTCATAAGGCCTGTCCTGCTGCCCGCATATCAATCTAGTGGCCCTCCTCTGGACCCTTTCAAGGCTGACCACATCCCTCTTGAAGTGTGGCGCCCAGAACTGGACACAGTACTCCACCTGCGGCCTGACCAACGCCGCATAAAGGGGGAGAATCACTGCCTTGAACCGGCTCGAAATGCATTGCGGGATGCACGTTAGGGTTCGGTTGGCCTTCCCAACCACGATCTGACATTGGCGGCTCATGTTCATCTTGGCATCAACAATGACGCCAAGATCCCGTTCCATCTCCATGCTAGCAAGAGGGGAGCTTCCCAGCCAGTATG
>JAGPOW010001918.1:169716-182960 GCA_030014935.1 Caiman crocodilus | reverse complement strand
GGCCAGTCTGCTTCTGATTCCAATGTCCACATCATTAATGAAGATGTTGAACAATATGGGTCCAAGGACAGAGCCTTGAGGGACCCCACTGGTCACAGGACACCATGACGATTGACTTCCATCAGTTACTACCCTCTGGGTCCAACCATGGAGTCAATTTCCCAGCCAGTGGATCGTGGTGGACCCAAGGCCACAATTGGCCAGTTTCGCCAAGAGGTGATCATGGGATACCAAATTGAAGGCTTTTTTGAAGTCAAGATATATGACATCAATCTCTTCTCCCTTGTCCAGGTGATAGGTCACCTGGTCATAGAAGGAAATGAGATTGGTCGAGCAAGACCTACCCGTAACAAACCCATGCTGGCTGTCCCTCAGGATGTTGGCATTGGCTAGTCCATTAAGGTTGGACTCTTTAATAAACTTTTCTAAGATCTTCCCCAGGATAGAAGTCAGGCTGATGGGCCTATAGTTTGCCGCATCCACTTTCCTCCCTTTCTTGAAGATAAGCACCACATTGGCCTTCTTCTAATTTTCAGACACTTCACCAGAGCACCAGGAGTTTTGAAAGATCTGTGCCAGAGGCTGGGCTATGATGCTCGCCAGCTCCTTGAGTACTCTGGGGTGTAGATTGTCAGGGTTGGCTGACTTGAAGGTATCCAGCCTCTCAAGGTGTTCCTTCACAAGGTCAGCATTACAGGGGATCTCCCTCACCTGGACCTCCCTGTCCTGTAGCGGGCCTGGGCATCCCATGGGACTGATGAAATTTTGATGCAAAGTACCTATTTAGTGGGTTGGCTTTTTCCTGGTTGTCAGTTGTCCCATCTGGTTCAGCAGGGGTCCAGTGCTGCCCTTGCTTTTTTTCCAGCTCCCCATATAGCTGAAAAAAGACTTTTTATTGTCCTTGATGCCTGAAGCTAGTTGGAGTTCAGTTGCAGGCTTGGCTTTCCTTGTTTGGTCCCTGCAGGACCGGACCAATTCAGAATAATCCTCCTTGGAAGTTAATCCCATCCTCCATCCTTTCTTTTTAGCCTCAGGAGGTTTGATAGATCCCTGGAGAGCCAGGAGGGATGCTATGCCCTCTTGCTGCCTTTCCTCTGAGATGGAATAGAATTAGCTTGTGCATAGAGGATCGCTCCTTTGAGGAGCAACCAGTCTTCCTGAACTCCCCTCCCCCTGGGGTCGTGATCCCTTAGGGCCTTGCTGACGAGCCTCCTGAGCTTGTCAAAGTCAGCTTTCATGAAGTCAAGGATTTCAGTGTTGCTGACTGATTTGCCAGCTTTACAGTTGATGGTGAAGGTGATCAGCTCATGGTTACTGTCACCCAGCTTCCCATCAATCACTAGGTCACTGATAAGGTCATCCCCAGTAGCCAGTACCAGGTTGAGCAGCGCTTTACCTCTTGTTGGCCTGTAAACTTCTAGAGTCAGGTAGAGGTCATCTGTGTGCTATAGGAAGCTTTGTGACCACTTGGATTTTGCTGAGTGATCTTCCCACAAGATATTTGGGTAATTGAAGTCACCCATGATAACCATGGTCCTTGAGCATGTTGCCTCAGCCAGTTCCCAGGCAAACTCCTGGTCAAGCTCTTGACTTTGGGTGGGACATCTGTAGTAGACTCCCACTGTTGTGTCCCCTGTGCCATGTTCCCCACAGATTTTAACCCAGAGGGTCTCCAGTTCAGCCTGGTTACCAACATCAGCTTGCAGGGATGCGTAGTTTTCCTTAACATAGAGAGCTACTCCCCTGCCCCTTTTATCAACTGATCCCTCCTGTACAGGGTATAGCCATCTATACCCATGGTCCAGTCCTGAGTGGGGTCCCACCAGGTCTCTGTTATCCCTATGACATCATAATTATTTGCATTAAGCAGGAGGACAAATTCCTCCTGCTTATTCCCCAAGCTCCTGGCATTTTTGTATAGGCAGGCAGGAGTCCCCTTGGGGCTCTTGTCTTGCCCACAGATTATACCAGATTGGGGCAGGGGTGGGCTCCCTTAAGTGCCTTGGCCTACTGGCTTTGCAGGGGTTGCTCAGTGGGCCAGCAATGGTGGTAGTCCCCTCGTCCCCCAGCGGGCTTAGTTTAAAGCGTGGTGGAGCAGGTCAGCCAGTCTGGCTGAGAAGAGCCTCCTCCCCAGTGGGGAGAGATGGAGGCCATCTCTTTCCAGCAGCTCGCTGCCTCTCTCACCAAAGTGCAGGCTGTGGTCATGGAAGCCAAAGCCTTCCTGATGACACCAGTGCTGCAGTCATTGGTTTACTAACTGGATCCTCCTCTCCCTCCTCAGCCCATACCCTGAGACTGGTAGGATCGAAGAGAACACCACCTGTGCCCTCAGACCCTTTAGCCTGGCTCCCAAATCCCTGTAGTGCCTTAATACCCAGCTGGGAGCGCTCCGAGTCATGTCATTGGTGCTTACATGAATAAAGAGCATGGGATAGTGGTCCATGGACTGGAGGAACTTAGGGATCTTCTCCACAATGTCTCGGATGCGAGCCCCCAGGAAGCAGCAGACTTCCCGGGCTAAAGGGTCAGGGCAGCAGATTACCTTCTTAATCCCCCTCAGGATGGAGTCTCTCATGACAAACACTTCACATTTTGCCTTAGGAGAGTGGGGGGTGGTAGCTGCAGTTGGGCTTGTGTTGCCTGCATGAGCTGGCAACTCAGCAGGCTCTGCTGGGGCTGTAAGAAGTTCATACCTGTTGCTAAGCTCTGGCAGGGCAGGGGACCTGGTGCGGTGGGACTTAGGGCCCTTGGCCACCTTGGTCCATCCCCTTGACTGGACAGAATGGGAGGTTCTGAAGTCCTCTCTTATCCTGGAAGGAGACCGTGGTCTACCCTCCATCTCCCGGGGCAGAAGGGCCTGGCAGTAGGAGTCAGTCTCCTGCTTGCAGTCCCTGATGGCATGCAGTCTCTGGACTGTGGCCTGGAGCTCCTCCATCTGGCATGCCAGAGACCACAAAAGGGAGCAGACCCCGCAAGGGGAGGTAGCCATGCTCCTGGACCCCAGAGCCTGCAAACAGGACAGGCAGCCCCCACAGCCAAGAGCCAGGGGCTCTGTCTGCGTGGAGCCCAGAACCATGGGCTTTGTCTGGGTGGCGGTCTCTGAGGTGCCAGAGACGGGGGCTGCAGACCCCCGAGGGGACCCTCGGGGTGTGGCACGTGCCCATCCAGGTCATGCCACTGGTGGGCTGGCTATGGCTGGGTCTGTTTACCCTGGGGGGCTCACAGGCAGGGTCCTTCTGCGCAAACTCTGCGCTAACTCATTCACTGGCAGACAAGCACACCTGTTTGTGCAGCCTGTTCACGCGGCTCTGGTTGCATGGCTCCCTGGGGGGCTGGGCAAAGTAGGGGCCTGGGCGGGGCGAGAACCGGCCAAGCTCCACTCAGCTGCCTCCTCCCACTCTCTAAAAGTTAACCCCCTCCCACCATAGGTTCTGCTTACCTCCAGCTGTGCTGGCGTCGGCAGGGGGATCCGTGGCTGCTGGGAGGGGCTTTGGGGGAGCGGGGCTGCAGCGGGCTTTCTCCCCCACGTCTCTTGCTGCTCCGGAGCCTAACTGAGGCTTTTTTGCTGTTGGTGTGCCCTTTTAAACTATGCACATGTGCAGTGGGCCCGCTGTCAGGGAAGCTGCTCTTGGGCTAGGGGGGGCCCTTCCCGGGATTGGGGGACCCTGCCCCACTGGAGAGGGACTGATGAGTACCCCCTGCCTCTCTCTCTCCCTGGGGGCCTGGGTCAAGTAGGGGCCTGGGTGGGGTGAGACCTGGCCCGGCTCCACTCAGCCACCTCCTCCCACTCTCTAATGGTTAACCCCCTCCCACCATGGGCCCCTGCTGTACTGTGGGTCTCTGGGGGGCTCCACGGCTGCTGGGGAGTCTCTGGGGGCTTTGGGGGAGTGGGGGCACAGCGGGCTTTCACATGTGCATTTCTCGCTGCTCTGGAGCCTAACTCAAGAAAGAAAGAGGGTCCAAAGAAATCAGGCGCTTGATAGCTGTGGAGGCTGAGAGGACTTTAGCACTTTCCTTATAAGTTACAATGCAGAAAAGGGTAGTTGGGTAAGGTTTTCAAGAAAAAGGGTTCATGCCTTATCAAGATTCAAATCCTGATTTAGATCACAAGTGAAAATGAGTTTGCTAATCTTTTTAGTTCCTACTGGGTAATAACATTTTAGAGTAATTTGTTATTAAATATGATGCATCTGTTCCAGAAAAGGCCAGTACAAAAATAGTAGGGGAGGTGCAGAGCAAAAGAGAAGTACATTACAGAGCAGCTGCCTGCATTATTCGTGCCTTTGGACAGAATAATTAAGCCCCTGGCACATGTTCATTTAATGGGGTAATGCCGATCCCAGCAATCGCGTTTCTTGCCACGCTGTATGTGCCTAGCAGGAAGTGCAATTTTGTGATGGGGGATCATATTGCAATCACACCACTACTACTTGCCACTGCAGGAGGATCCTGGGTTTATGATGTGCTAGGGATTAACTGGCAAGTTGGCCTGGGGCTGACAATCGGCCAATTGTTGGGTCCTACCATAGGACCTCACTGGGACTCCAACTTGTTCTGATGCAGTTCTGGAGCCGACAATCAGCTGTTTGTCAGCACCAGCCTTGTGACTCAAACTGGCCACAGTAGGGTTTGGGGCTGGTGCTGACAATCAGCTGATTGTTGGCCTTGGACCCAGACTGCATTGGGATCAGCTCTGGCTGGTGCAGGGGATCAGAGGCTCCTGGTGAGGGGAGCCAAATAGTTTCTTTTGCTAAGGACTTAAAACACCACCAGGAACCTCCGATTTCCTGCTTCCAGCAGATTGTCCAGAGTTTCTGGGTGTGGAGCTTAAAGTCCTCAGCAGGGGAAACCCTTCAGCACCCTTCTCCCCGCCTTGCCTCAACTGATTGTCAGGCCCTGCCAGGTGTTAAATATAAGGTGCCATACATACCAAACATAAAAATGTTATACCTTATATATGGCATATTTTTATGGTTTTGCCATTTTATGGAGCCTGAAATTGGGTGCATTTATAGCACCCTTGCCATTTATGCCACTATTAACACGTTAATCACTGCATGAATGTAACATGTAGAGGGGGCTTTAGTCTCTCACTTTTGTGAATACTTCATTAAACTACATTCTACCTAAAACATTGATCTGTAAGCCATGACACTTTTCAGGTTCTTTACTTTACTGTTGCATAAGTTGGGTCGGTAGCGCTGGCCAGATGTGGGTTCAGATATAGCCTGATTAGCTGGATCAGTGGTTCTCAACCCTTTTAGACTCAAGGCATCCCTGAATAAATCTCAGGTACCTCTCAGAAAATGCTAGGTCTTAGTTTTCACTTGTTTTTTGACTGGAAAAAATAATAGAGTAATTTTTCTGTTGTGAAGAGCTCAGAAGGACCACAGCAAAGCTGAATGTTTTTAACACCACGGATTGTTTTTATTTTGAAATTTCTGGATTGATCTTCTGAATCTTATTTGCACCCGTAATAGTATTAATGTTGTGTGGCACTAGGTGGTATGATACCTTGGTAGAGACTCGCTGAGCTTAGATGGTCACTTGCTTAAAAACTATCCCTATTTTATTTGATCTTCTCCCACTTTTTTTAGGTTAGCTGGTTGAAAACAACTTTAGCTTTAAATACTATGCTAACTTAACTGACTTGCTTTTTAATCCATTTATTTTGTTTGATTCTTTAAGCAAGTGTTGATACTTTAATTTGAAACTGTTTTACATTTGAACAAGGAGGAGCTGTAGTCAGAAGAGTTGTGTGCTGTTTCCCTCCATCTGCCCCTCAGAAGCAGGCATCTTAGAAGTCCTATGTTCCTTTTACCTAAACTTTGGGTCTCTACACCTACCACATACCAAACATAGCAGTAGAAAATATTTAGGAAAAGTTTGTAGGGAGGGATTGAGACATAATATACATACTTCCGTTTTCAAAAGCAAGAAAATGCAGACTTCAGTCACCTAACAGCATATATGCTCTCTCTTTTCCTTCCTTAGAGGTATGCTATTATAATACATCACAGCTCATGTACTGTGTACTATGACCATAGTACCTGCAGTCCAAAGGATAGTCACTAGAGTTGATGGAAGATGCTGCAGTCCAAGCCTCTTACAATTTCCAATGTGACCTTGCATACAAAATGAACAAGAAGGGTGACATAAGGGAATGCTGGAGAGAGCTGGAGAGTGAGCAGTTGCCCATTTAGCAGATCCAATCTCAACTCTTGGACAAGGAAGAACCAGAACCACAAGTGAGCAGTCCTGGCTGACCCACCACAAATTGGGCAACAGCATCTGATAATTATGGATATTAAAAACAGCTAAAGTAATCTGTGTGGATAGATAATAGGGGTGTGCGAAGTAGGCCCTATTTGATTTGGATTCAGTCTGAATCAGGGACAGTGATTCAATTCATTGATTCGGATCACTGTCCCTGATTCAATTCAGCCGAATCCAAATCTGAAGATTTGATGCTGATTGGGGGAATCAGCAATTTGGACATAGACACAGCTTTAAAAATTTTTTCTACATACCTTGAGGTAGCAGGTGCAGCTTGTGATTGCTGGGACAGATGGAGTATTCCACAGGAGTGTGGGGGAGCCCTCCTTGTGCTTGACAGAAAACCTGGAAGTGGACCTGAAGTACTTTGATCCACTTCCGGGTCTGCTGGGGAGCGTGCTGGGTCATCCCCCTGCCACCTCCCAGGCTGGGCAATCAGCTGCAAGGGGAGCCTGGGTGCTCCCCCCCACCCCGACCCAGGAGGCACCAGTCACCTAGCTGAAGAGGTGCGGGGGGGCCCCCCATGCGCTCCCTGGAAGATCAGGAAGTGGACTGGAAGTGCTTCTGGTCCACTTCTGGGTCTACTGCTGAGCATGCTGGGGAGCCTCCATGCTTCTGTGGGACGCTCCATATTCCCCAGCATCGCAGCATTCATGAGCCACCTGCTACCTAGAGGTATGTAGAAAAAACATTTAAAGCTGTGTCTGTGTCCACATTTCTGATTCTTTCCAAATCTCTTGGAATTGATTTGGAGGGTTCTGATTCGATTCAGAGACATTAAAGGGTCTTCTGATTCAATTCAGATTTGGCTGCCAAACCTCCGCTGAATCGAATTGGAGACCAAAGCTTTGCACAGGCCTAATAGATAATTGACTATCCATCCCCAGAGCTATACTGAGTAAACCAATAATGTCTCTTCGTGAGATCAGGCCTAAACCAAGAACAGTAAGGGTCAAGAAAATTAGGATCTTCTAGATAGCTATGTAATTTCTTACTCAAAACAGAGAGTATTTGAGATCAAGCCTGGTGCCAAAAATTGGTGTCACCAGCACTGGAACATTTGGGTAATATAGGATCAAAGAAAACACACACTGATTTGTGAAGTGTGTTGAGTAAATAGAATAAAATGGTTTTGTTGAAAAATGCAATTTAATATTGACTTGTTTCTTAAAAGGAAAATAAAATAGTACATGCTTTGTAAAAAAACAAATAAACAATTGATAGAGTATTTCATATGTAGGTTAGTTAATATTTACGCGGAAATACATGTAAATATAAAGTTAAGTAGTAGAGAGTTGAAAAGGTATTTTTTTCTAACATGAACAGTCTCAGAGTTCTTTAATGTTTATTGTTTATCTTCTGCGTTGGGGTATTGGCGTTCCTGGATAATTTTTTCTCTGGGTAAATTCTTCAAAATATTAATGTTATATTATACATGGCATGAGTTATTTTGTATTCTGCATTTATATTAATGTTTTTAGATTTTTTTTGTTTTAGATGCCATTAATCTTGCAGTGCACATGCTTCAAGGACATATGTCTTCAGGTGGACATTAGGGAGATGTTACTAATTCTAGCAAATGTTTCATGCTGACTCACTTTTTAATATGTTAGAGTACTCTTATGTAAAGTACTGCCAGGTACAGTTGCTTGATACACTTTTCTATCCTTGCAATACAAAGCTAGTTCCTTGTACATAATAGTACAATAATAATAGACTTCCTACTTCCATTTCTTTGTGCTCTTTATCTCTGTATTGCATCTCTTGATGCTGAAAGACATGATTAAAAACAGTTTCTTAATCTTGTGACATTTTTTTTTATTTTAGAAAACAGGTTGATAACCTGACTAATTTAATGTTTTCTTTCTTTCTTCCTTACGCTTCCATAACTTATTTTTATTTTTTTCAATGAATATCTCAGCTTTTGTTTCTGTTTCAGGTAGATGTCTGCCTGGGACTGTTTACTCACATGTATTTTAGTCATGATGAGTAAATTGCTCCTGGATCTAATGCATATGTAGACACACCCTGTGTTAAGAAATCATCCCACTGTCACTTTATGCAAAGCCTTTTGAAAATGTCTGAAATTTTAGCTTGGAAAAAACTTTGTTTTAATTAAAAATGCTTGGCTAGAAACGGATGTTGCCCATCTGCCACAATAAAAAAATGTATGGCAGCACAAAGGACAGGGAGGAAAGGGACAGGGGTGTGGCGCTCTGTGTCAAGGAGAAACACATATGCTCAACGAGGGGCACATTTAAAGTGCTCTGGGTTAGAATACTAGGAGGTCGAGGGGAAAGGAACTTAATGGTGGGGATCTACAACAGACCACCCAACCAAGGGGAAGACCTAGACTGCGAATTCTTAAGTCAGCCCACAGAGGCAGTTAGGTCGAAGGACGTGGTCATCATGGGTGACCTAAACTTTCTAGACATCTGCTGGGAAGAGCAGTCAGCCAGGTCAGACTGCTTACATAGGTTCCTAGCTGAGATACAGGATCTCCATCTAACCCAGGAGGTGCACAGCTCCACCAGAGGAGACACCTTGTTGGATCTGGTCTTGGCCATGGGCAATGACCTGGTGAGGGGTCTATGGGTGCTTGACCACCTGAGTGACAGTGAGCATTGCCTGCTGGAATTCACCATCCAGCGCAGGGTGTCAAAGGCCTGCAGCAAGGCAGCAGCCCTGGACTTCAGGAGGGCAGATTTCAATGAGGTAAGGAGAACAGTTGGGGAGACACTGAGGTCCCGGAGGGGAGTTGGGTGTCCAAGAAGAGTGGTCGTTCCTTAAGGAGACTATGCTCCAAGCATAAAGGGGGGTAATCCCAACACGGATCAAAGGGGGCAGGAGGGCACAAAAGTTCCCATGGCTCACCAAAAGCATCCAGGAATGTCTAGTTAAAAAGGAGGTGTACACCCAATGGAAGAAAGGGGCCATCACCAGGGAGGACTGTACCTCTGTTGCTTGGGGCTGTAGGGGGGCAGTCAGGAAGGCCAAAGGAGATGGAAGGAGAAGGCCAAAGGAGATGGAACTGGGACTAGCTACCTGGATCAAGGACAACAAGAAGTCCTTTTTTAAATACATAGAGGGTAAAAAGAAGGTACTGGGTAATGTGGGGCCTCTGCAAGACATGCTAGGAAATCTGGGCATCGCACCAGACAGCAAAGCTAACCTTTTTAACAATTTCTTAACCCCAAATTTTTCTGAGCAGGGACTGGTTCATCCCCCCCAATGGGACTCCCGTAGGCCTCAGGTGAGGTGCACCCAGGTCTAGGGTCAGAGAGGACCTAGTCAGGGAACTTCTGGAGGGACTGGATGTAGTTAAATCAGCAGGTCCTGACGATCTTCACCCCAGAGTGCTGAGGGAATTAGCAGAGGTCATTGTGGGACCCCTGGCACGGCTTTACGAGCACTCGTGGTGCTCTGGCATTGCACCAGAGGACTGGAAAAGGGCCAGTGTGTAGTTCCCATTTTCAAATAAGGGAGGAAGGAGGACCCAGGAAACTATAGGCCTGTTAGTCTTACCTCAGTCCTGGGTAAGCTTTTTGAGAGAACTATCCTGGTGCATGTCTGTGAGGGGCGAGCAGGGGAGATTATACTTAGGGGCAGGTCCTGTCAGACCAACCTGGTGGCCTTCTATGACCAGGTCACAAACTCCTTGGACACAGGTGTTTCTGTGGACATAGTCTTTTTGGACTTTAGGGAGGCCTTTGATACTGTCTCTTACCCCATTCTTATTAAAAACCTAGGAGACTGTGGTGTCAAGACCTACAGGCAGATGGGTCACTAATTAGCTGGGGGGCTGCACCCAGAGAGTGGTGGTGGCTGGGTCATTTTTGACCTGGAGGGATGTGGGCAGTGGGGGTCCCCCAGGGCTCGGTCCTTGAGCCTGCACTATTCAACATCTTCATCAGTGACTTGGACGAGGGGGTAAAAAGCAACCTGTTCAAATTCGCAGATGACACTAAAATGTGGGGAGAAGTGGGCATGCTGGAAGAGAGGAATAGGCTGCTGTCAGACCTGGACAGGTTACAGGAGTGGGCAGATGAGTACAGGATGGGCTTCAACATTGACAGGTGCAAGGTACTGCACCTGGGGGGAAGAACCAGGAGCATACCTACAGGCTGGGGAACTTCTTTGTCATCAGTGCAGAGGAAGAAAAGGATCTTGGAGTCATTACTGATGCCAAAACGAACATGGGCCGACAGTGTGGGGGCATGGTCAGAAAGGCCAACCATGCCTTGTCATGCATCCACACATGCATCTCAGGCAGCTCCAAGGAGGTGATCCTCCCCCTCTAGGTGACACTGGTCAGGCCGCAGTTGGAGTACTGCATCCAGTTCTGGGTGCTACACTTCAGGATGGATGTGGATAGCATTGAGAGGGTCCAGAGGAGGGCCACTCACATGATCAAGAGGCAGCAGGGCAGGCCCTATGAGGAGAGGCTAAGGGACCTGAACCTGTTCTGCCTCCACAAGAGAAGGCTGAGGCAGGATCTAGTGGCCATTTACAAACTAGTCAGAGGGGACCAGCAGACACTGGGAGAGTTTCTGTTTCCCCGAGCACTACCAGGAGTGACAAGAAATAACAGTCACAAGCTGGCAGAAGGTAGATTCAGGCTAGATATCAGGAGGCGCTACTTCACTGTCGGGGCGGCTAAGATTTGGAACTGACTTCTAAGAGAAGTGGTACTGGCTCCTACCCTAGGGAGTCTTTTAAAAGGAAGCTGGATGAACACCTTGCCGGGGTCATTTGACCCCAGTACTCTTTCCTGCCATGGCAGGGGTTGGACTTGATGATCTGCTCAGGTCCCTTCTGACCCTACAAACTATGAAACTGACAAACAAACAGATGTGCATTCCCCTTGCTGTGCCAAATATACCAAAAATGGTGGCAGTGAGAATAGGTAATATCATTTTATGCTGCTTTTTTGCAGCAGATGGTTGCTTTGTGGCAGGAGTGTGCAGGCAGCCTGAAGCAGCCTGCACTCTCCAGCAGCCCTGGGCAGGTGGTCACAGGGCTACAGGGGCCTGATCCTGTGTGCCCTAGGAGCTATGGAAGTGCCACCTGCATTTCTTGTTTGAAGAGGCACGCCCCTAGAATCTTCCTGGGTGCACACATTGTGCTGCTGTGCCCCAACTTGGGGCATGCCTCTGCAAATGGGGGAACCTTGGGTTCCCTGCTTTCACACCTAGGGCCAGGGATCCTGTGGGCATGCCTCTGAAAGTGGAGAAACTCTTGTTTTCAAAGATGTACCCTGAGTGTTGTACTGGAGAACCTGATAGGCCCCGGGTGCTGTTCCAGGGGCAGCAGGGGTCAGACTATGTAGGACAACAGAAGATGTCTGTTTTTGCCAATGAAGCTGTTCAGTTTTGTTGGAGCATGTTCTGGCAAAGCTGATCTACTTCATTTGGGGGTTTCTATTTATAGCCTTTATTTTGATCTAGTACCTCAGCCTCACAATCAGAATAGAAGGCTTAAGTTAATTCTGATTTTAACTTCAGAAGACACATGCTAGAAGGCAAACATGATACTCATGGGAAAAGGTTTCCTGGGGGGTATCAGTTGTTATTTGTGCTCTGGCTTTTTTAAAACTTTCAGAGTTTTCTGACTCTCAGTATCTTTACATAAAGGGAACGTTAAACTTGAAGGTTGCCTAGCCATAGGAAGCAGAGTACTTAAGAACACAGAGAGGAAACAAGCTATGCATTAGTGGGGATTTTGCTGGGTTTTTTCCCTTCTTTTTAGCCATGGCCATTTTCATCCTTTTCACTATTTGTTTTCTTATATCAATTTCTTTTTAAGTTGAACTAATTAATAGGGAGTAAATGTTTAAGGCAGAGGAGGGAAATAGGGACAAATCAGAAAATGTCAGCAGTTTAACATGATTTGGCAAACAGGTTTGCATTGCCATCTGCTATTCTGTGAGTAGAGCATTGAAGGCTTTTCCTGCCTTTGGCAATTTCTAGCTGTAGGGGGGAAGGACTGTTATGTGCATTGTCTTCACATATTGTGTAACCTGACCTAGCAAGATCCATATGATGTGCCACAGCAGGAATTTAATAAAGCCTTCCTCTGCAAGAAGCTTCCTACAAAGTGGACATAAAACTCAAATGCTCTTAAATTGCTATAGTTGTTTACTAGCATTCTTTTCTGCTTTTTTCAGAGTTTATTTTCCATATACTCTTCCAAACCCTAATGCTTTGCTAGACAAGATAAAATACGCAGGGCATGTGAGTGCAATTTTTTGTAATTTCTGTGAATGTTTGTCAGAAGGTGCTGCTTCATCAGGTGACACATATAGGGTGTGCAGTGTGAATTTATCCTTGAAGTTCTATTGGGTCCCAAGTACTTGGTAGTACAGGATACATTGTACTTCTTTACTACTTGTGGTTGCAGTGCTTTTCTGTTTAAACAAATAGTTTGTCACTGCTTTATTTCATTGAAGCTATAATAGGAAACATCGCATTTTTTAAAATTTTGTAGCAGGCAAGAAATCAGTGATTTATAGCTAAGAAAATAAATTATTGGTATATCTGTGTGGCAGCACACAAAAGCCAAGCATAGAGAAACCCATACATAAAACTGAGAGGCAGTAGATTTATGTGAGTCCTAGATTTTGTCACTTATTTCAAATGATTTCCATGGAATTCTTCTGTGAGGATGTGAGGGAATCCCTTAAAATGTTTCTAGGTGCTCCAGAGAAGTCGGGAGTATCTAGACAGTGGGGTTGGCCCTGTGGGTATGTCACAGAGCACTTAGAGTGGAACTGCTAGGGAAAGAGCCCTAGCAGTGAGTGAGCCCCAGCTGCTGGGTACCAGGACAACCAGAGGGAGCTAGTGGCCCACACCTGCCAGGGGTGAGCTGACTGGTGTGCAGATTGCATTGTAGGCGGTGACTCATGACACCACCTAAGAGGCCAAACCCTCGTAGTGTTTCATAGGCTAAAAGTGACTAAGTGATTATAA
>JAGPOW010001918.1:134463-169616 GCA_030014935.1 Caiman crocodilus | reverse complement strand
TCAAAGCCTAGTGCGGGAAAAAGAAATTAGTTAGAGAGCGTTCGTTCTCGCCCTAGGAGTCTGTGGAAATTAAGGCTCTCAAGGTGCGACAACTGGAAGGGGCAGGGCCTGGCATATATAAACCCCAGGGCTGAGGCCAGGATAGCAGTTCCCTGCCAGCAGCTAAGGGGGAAGGAGCTCTCCTAGAGCAAGCCTTTGCTTGTCAGGAGAGGCCTGACTGTGGGTACAGCCTCTGACACTGGTGAGGGATGAAGCATCCCTGGGGTGGCATGAATGATGTTGTTATAGCCGGGCAGCTTGAGTTTGTGTTATAGCCTAGGGGCTTGTGTTTTGTTTGCTGTGTAAGACCGGTGGCTTAAGTGAGGCTATTAGGGGAAAGAGGAGTCCTCATAGGGGACCTATGGCGGAGGGGACCCCAGCGTCGGAGAGGGCGCAGCATTGGGGGTGTGCTGACCCCAAGCACCAGTGAGGGTGTAGCTTTTGGGGGTGTGCCAACCCCAAGTGCCAGTGAGGGTGCAGAGCGAGACAGGGCTGCAGCGAGCCCAGAGAGGACAAGGAGCTAAATTATAACAAGGCTCAGACCAAACAATGTCCGTTCCATCTGCAAAGCTTGGGGTGTGGTAAAGGGGCAGTTGGAGCCACACATAGCCCATAAGGCTAGGGTGCCCCAAAGCATCCATTGTAGAACGGGACTCTCAAGGGGCCCAGGAGCCCACTGGGCCAGAGTACAGCAGAATTGTGTCCAAGAAGATGTAAAGGCAGCCTCCCTAATTTATATTTAACATCAAAGATGTGGCGGGCAAGAATCGAGGGTGCCCTTTGGGCCAACTTGGCACGGTAGGGGGGCCTTGGGGAGATCACGGTCATCCGGCAGGACCCCATGCTATGACAGGGTATGTCTACGCTACAATGGCATTATCTCCTGGGATGCCTGTAAGCACGCTTTGTTCACCTGCTCCTACTTACATATTCTAAGCCTGAAAGTTTGGTGCAGAGGGCGCTCTGGGCTTGCCTCCTGGCATCACACTCAAGCTTTCCAAAGTAATTAAATAAAACAAACCAAAAAACCTGGCTATCTCATGCATCTGCTGATTTCTAGTCTTGCATAGTACGATGGTTTGAAAGGGAACTTAAAACCTACATTGTGGCCTTCTGAGAAGGGTTGCTAACTTACACACACGTGCATATCTTTTTTTCTTACATTGCCATTGCAGGTTAGATGTTCAGCTGAATTCTCTGAGACTCTTTGACCTGCTGTGGTTTTAGAAAAATGGTTTGCTATATAGCAGAACTTTTCTCACATGTCAAAAATGGAAGTGTTCCTCTGATACTGTTTAATCCACAATACATGTAATTGTGTAAAGTAAATGTAATTTTAATAAATTTGAAAAAAAAATACAGTTAACTGGATTTTAGAATACCTGATAATAAAGACTTGATATTGACTTGGATTTGTCCAGAGAATGTTCTCAAAATGTGGGATACTTGTTAGCTTATTCTTCCAGTATAAAGGAAAAAAATGTGAACAAAAATATTAAAACCAAATTCTATCATCTATGATATTAAAAAAAAACTTTAAAAAATAAGTTGTTTTATGTTTGCTGGTTTCCCAAATAGATTTATGCAGCCATGCTTTGATTCCCCAAAGAGATTTTCTGTTTAATTGACATTTTTTGCTGCTTCACTGAAGTAAAGGAAATGTTCTATGCCCATTTATTACATTCATGGGCAGTTTCATTACTCTGAATATTCAAAACTCAGAAGTGGAATGGCAAGTTGGAAACAATCCAGTATGCTCTTGGTTAGCAGTATTTTAAAGTTAAGATTGATGTCCTGTATTATCAGACAGAGATTGCTGTTCTCTACTAGATTTATTGATTTATCTTTATTGGTGGTGGAGGGGGATAAATAAAAGAAAAGGGTAAGCATTTGCTTCTAAAAAGATGTAGCTTATTTTGTAGTTTTAGTATGATGCACTTCTGTCATTATTCATGTAAAAAAAAACCCCAGTGTTTAACTGCTTATGCAGCTTTTGCTGAATACTTCATAACCAGGGATCCTGGTTAAAAAAAAATTGCAAAATCTCTGATTTAAAACCCCCCAAAACCTGTGATTAAAATGAAAGGCCACTATATATATAATGTAGGTAGCAGTTAAGCATAATGTTTCTTAATGTATTTACAATTTTAAAGCAGTTTGGAAGCCTACCAGTGCCTCAATCACTATAATAAAATAAATTTTAAATATCTAAAAATGTAGGCATTTGATTTTGGGTTCTTTATCATGAAAAATAAGAGCTCTTCCCTTGCCCCTTTAGCTCACAGAACACAGGTCCAGGCTTCTCACTCCCAAGTTACAGCACCTCAGCTTTGCAGGGGGGCCCTGATCTCCTAGGGCTACAGGGCCAGGGACCTGAGGCTGCAGTCCCTTGCCCTTTGCAGGAAGTGGCAGCTGCTGCAGCAAAGCACAGAGCCATGTAGGGGCGGACAGTTATTTTGGGCAGAGGGCTGCTTACTGAGTTTTGGCAAGCCATCGAGGGCCGCATGACGGGCAGTCAGAGGTAGATAAATATTAATTTTCTAAATTTTTAGGGGTCCCATGGGCTGGATAGAATGGCCTGATGGGCTGCATCCAGCCTACAGGCCGCATTTTACCCACTCCTGTCCTGTTGCCTGCCTGCTGCAGACTCAGGTGGGGAGGGGGATGGCTCCCTGCTGCTGTGCACACTCCTCTGGGGGCAGGGGGGACCCATGCTCCCCAAGTCTGTGTATGGGGATGTGTGGGATAGGCTGCTTGCTGAGGACTTAGGCTCCTGGCCTGCTGCCCTCCCTTGGAGCCTCTGCAGCCCAGAAGGTCAGACCCAGTGCTTTGGGGTATAGCAGGGCCATGCAGGGAAGCTGCTTGCTGCTGCTAGCTCTTTGCTGCTCTGGCAATCTGTCCCCTGCCCACGTGATAGCAGTTAGGGTCACAACCCTGTGCTGCTGCTGCCACACAGCCAGGGGATGCCTCTGCTGTGCAGCACTAGGTTGTACCCGCTGGGCTGCAGTGGCCCTGGGGGAAGGCAGCAAGGTGGGTATCCAAGCCTGCAGTGGGCAGCCTGCCCTTCCCCTGGCCCATGCAGATCTGGAGGCATGAGTCCCCTGTGTCCCTAAGAAGTGCACGCAGTGGTGGGGAGCCAGCCCTACCCTCAGACCCTTGGACGAGCTCCCTGCTGGGGCCCTGGTCCTGGCTCCCAAGCTTAATCCACTGCCCAGCCGGGCAGCATCCCCAGCCCTGCCCAACTTCCTTCTTCCATCCCTCCCTTTCTATGGGGACCTGAATCCCCACCCCAACTTACCTGGAACTCTGCCAGCCTGCAGAGAGCTCTTTGCAAAACTGCAAAATCTACAGGTTTCTCCATTAAAATGAGAAATCCATGGTTTCCTTGGGTAAAAGGGAAAATCCATGTTTTTCTCCAATTTTCCATGGGAAATGGAAAATCTGGTTCCCTGTCCATAATTCTGAAGTGGTCACCTTTATATATTAAATAAATGCTATGGTTATATTGGATGTTGGGATGCTGTCAGCTTGCTTTGTTTCCCTGGTTCCTGAGGTCTGCTCTAACCTGTACCTGCTACCTATGATACCTTTCTTTGTGATTTAGTAGTTCCTCTGCTCATTTTTCTGTCATAGACATGGGACTATCATCAAGGAATGCAGAGAGAGAGAGGTATAAAGGCTGTCAGTGACATCTCTGTACCTTCTGCATGTTTCTGCCATGCTGTGGGCATGATCAGATGGCTAATTCTGGCAGGTTTCCTTTGCTTTTGTGACACTGGAGATGTGGAGTGGAATCGGACAAAGAATCTAATCTCCAGTCTGTATCTTGGGAGAATGGTGGTAGAAAGCTTTTCTCAATATGGGTTTAGAATGGCTGCATAAAATCTATCAGATCAATGATAATATTATAGGTAACGTAAGTAGTTACACTTCTATTTTAAGTTGACTGACACTTTCCAAAACTATGTTTTCAGTTGCATATGACTTTTTCAAATATAAGCTATTCAGCCTGAAATTTTTCATGCTGGCTGTCAGTCATAGCCTGAAGGTTTTGCAAAGGTTTCAATTTAAGTGGTTCGCTTGTCTCCAAGAAATTAGGCAATGGATATATGTGTTTTGTTTTGTTTTTTTCTTAAAAAAAAAAAAAAAGCTCATACAGTATTATATAGAGAAGTTGCTTATGCTTTTCATGCTTTGGACACTGACTTTCAAGGCAGCCAAAGAGATGCCTTGTTAGGAAGGAACCTGTGAAATTTTGCCCAGCTTTGGCCAAGTTACAAGTCACATGTTTTGTCTCCATTGAGGTTGATCTAGCCCTGCGCCTCTGTCTGTCCTGTACATTGCCATCCATCACTACAGAGCAACTGAGTCGGCTATATCTCAGGGTCTCAGCGGGACTTTCCCTGCATTTGCTTTCCCAGCTGCTATGGCAGCTGCTTTTGCATCAAGGTTGGAGCTGAAAGCAGGAACATCGACTCTCCCAGTCTGTCTTGTGCAGCTTTGAGTCTGTCTTGTGCAGCTGTTATGGGAGCAAAGAAGCTACCAGATTGGAACACACAATTGTGCAGAAGGGGAGGTGAGGACAGGAGCTGGATGTGGTAGTAGGTTAAAAGCAGGAATGAAGCACGTGGGAAGGAGGAAACGGAGTGGGAAGATGGACAAGACCTAAGGTATACAGTGGATGATATCTATGAATCCTGCTTGGGGAAACATGTCTTTATTCCCTTCCCTGCCCCACCCATCTGCTGGGAAGAGGCTTGTGCTCCTGGGACACCATCACAGGGGCTGCTGCTCTGTCAGGGTCCCTCCCCTCTTGCTGCAGTGACAGGGGTGCGGACATGGCCAGAGGTCAGCTGGTATGGCTCCTTTAGGTGAAGGGGGCAAGGAGGAGGCTTATTTCCCCCCTCCCTCTGGCATCTGGAGAAGGGGGCAGAGAGAGGGCTTATTTTGCCTCTTGCCCCACACAGGGTGCAATCAGCAGAGGTTGGGGCTAGCAGATCCTGGCTGTGGTCTTCCAAGGGCAGAGGAGGGAATAAACCTCCTCCCTGCTCCCTTTGCCTCAGGGGGCTGTGCCGGAGGACATCTGGCCACACCCCTGCTTCTGCCACTGCAGCAGTGAGGGGGGAGTGCCAGGCAGACTATGGCTCAGGTCTGTGCTGGTGGGACAGGGAGGTGGGAATTAAATCCCTTCTTTGGCTAGTTCACTTGAGACCACTGCTGAGGCTGCTGCCCCTCTGCCCCCTAACATCATTTCCTTGCAGCTCGCTCTAGCGGCCCCCCCGGCTTCTGGCCTGAGCCACTGAAGGCATGTGCCAGCATTTCTAGAGTCAAAAAGTGAATGTCTTTTCACTTGCAACTTGGTTCAATCTATGTAGGTTAGACTAACCTGCAAACATTGAATAATTCAGGCTTCAGCTTTTTGAATGTCTGTCCCTAGCCTGGTAGTTCATGGTAGTAGGCAACAGCTCTAAGAAGTGAGCCAGAAATTAGCTTTGTCTAACAGGAATGTACTAAGCTTGTCTCAGCTGGAAAGCAACTTTTGCGGATGAGGCAGCAGCTCATTTACAGTCCTTCTTGAAGACTTTCCTTTGTGTCATTGTTAAAGCTCTCTTTATGTTCTCTTGTCTGTCTTTATATAGAGCAAACGGAAAACCCCAAAGAGATAATGAACTGGAATATGCATTAAATGATAAGTTGGTGCTACCACAGAGAATGCTGGTTAAAGTATGATGAACTATAACAGCATACAATGCTGCAAACATACTACAGTCAAATCTTAAAAGATACAAAATGCACTAACTGTTGCACAAAATGTAGTTTACATATCTGAATATAATTTTTGCAAAGTCCTTTTATTTGTATTCTAGATGTGTTACTATCCCGTTTGTCCTGGGAAACTAGCTGCAATATCAAGGGCACCTTGCTGTGCATATCTTAAGACTTTATACTGAAAAAATATTGAAAATTACATCTGTGCAGGCATATGCAATTCTAATTGGACTAAAATCTTGTGATTTTTAGCTATGCTTTGTCAGCTAGGTTCTGCAACTGCTGACTGTACCAATATATACAATGAGTATATTCACTGACAGTCAGATGATCGCTAATAGATGCAGAAATGGCCAAAAAAGATAAATGATATTACATTAATTTTTTCTCTCTCTCAACTTTAACAGGATTAATGGAATTTTATAACGAGGTATATTATACAGCCTTGCAATTTTTAATAATCAGACCTGCTGTCAGTGATTGTGTGAGTAGTTGTCATACTCTTTCCATTTTGTATCATGCAACACTGTTTCAGATAGTTCAGCCTGTCTTCTTTGTTAGCTTTTCAAAGATGGCCTTAAACTCTGCTAGCTGCTTGTTGTGAATTTTAATTTATTCCCCTCCTTGGGAAAGTTTTTTTTTTCTCCAGAGAGCTACTATTATTATACCAGAATTGAAAAGTAGTGGGACATCACAGTAGTTGCAACCAGCAAAAATAAAACAAGTTCATGCCTTTACCTGTGTTTTTTGCAATTGCAAGATAAACGTTTTCTGCTTTACAGAAAGAATGTACGCATTGTGGGCCTTACTAACCCGAACTTAAGTGCAACTGTCTTGGGAGAGATGGAGATACCTTGATTCTTACTTTGTTTGTTTTATTTCTATTAGGTCTCCTGGAAAAGAATTGACTTGTGGAATTATTAAACTACAAACAAGGCAAGCTAGGGAGTGTTCTGGTAATTTCCCAGCCTAGATGGTCTATGGTTCCCTTGCCATCTTTTTTTTTTAAAAGATGGGCATTATAGTCTTCTCCAGTCATTTTGGAGCTCACCTTTCACCCAAGAGTTTGCAAATACTGCCTGTAGCACTACAATTTCTTCACCTAGTTCTTTCAGTTGCTTTTATGGGGCAACTTCCATCAGGCGCCACTGACTTAATTCAAATTTTCCATGAGTTCCCTAGTGGGTACGTTTCTTATTATGACATAAATTCTTTTCCCTTCTTTGCTTACATAATTTTTCTACTCATCTGGTTACAGTTTGTATGTGTGCGTGTTTTTGTGGGAATACCGATGCAAAGTAGGCTTCATCTTCCATTAATATCGTTCCTTTTCTGGTGAGTCCTAGAACACTAGAACCTTGCGACTTTGCCTTTAAGTAGTTTGAAATCTGGCCTTTTGAAATCCACTGTCCTTGTTAGTCTCCTGCCTTTTATGTCATGATGAGTTTCAAACTTCTGACCATTTTCATGCTCCAAACCAGTTCCTCCTGTTGGTCAGAACCAGATCCAATGTAGATTAGTCTTCTGCTTTTCCTTTAACATTCTGAGACAAAAAATTGTCCTTTACATGTCATGAACTTTCTGGAAAATTTAAATTTTGAAAGATTTTTCTTCCCCCTATTAACTCATCTATTTTAAAAGTTCTTTTGACCTGCTTGAAGTATACCTCATCCACCATTACTTAATTTTATACCTTCATTGTAACATCACCTTGTTTGTTTGTTTGTTTGTTTCTTTATTTTTACTTGCATACACTTAATTGATCTATTCCTTTCTCCTTGAACAGCAGACCAGCTGTATACATTGTCAGGGTAAAGTGCAATGTCTCTTTGTTTTTCCTCATTCCTAATCCTCCAGAAAACCCCACACATCATTATTTTGTTAGTCAGGAGTTAACCAATCAAGTTTCTGAAATACCAGTTAAGTCTTCATTTTCTTTATAGTTTATCCAGCTTGTTCCTCCTATGCCTTACAATTGTTTATACACATTGGAAATACCTTTCATTCCTAATGTTTCAGTCATTAAGTAACAAACTGCAAGACAGAACTGGATGAAAACTTTGCTCCAATCTCCTGACTCTTCCTTTTTAGTACTGTAGTCTCAGATGTAAGCTGCATTTTTCCAGGAAATTATCTAGGAAGAGTCCTCAGAAAGCTTTCTTTCTTTTGTTGATTTGAAAAAAGGCGCATGTCCATATGCATGTGCAGATCCAGGATTTTGGAAGGGTGAGTGTGGGAGCAGTGAACTGTGCTGCAGCTGTGGCTGCACCCTAGCTTCCAGCCTCCCTGCCCCCCCATGCCAGGGCAGGCAGACTGCACTGCAAGAGAGACTTTTAAGTTCCTCAAGCAGGTAAGAATCTTTCTTGCCCCCTCCCTTCCCCTCTGTGCTCAGTTGCATGTTCCCTCATGCACTTCCCCCAACTGCCACTGTGGCTGTCCCCAGCTGAGCTGGGGGTCAGAGGAAGAGGGTCCTTTGTGGCCAGGCTGTATTTGGTGCCACATTCAGCTAGAGATAGCAGCTGCAGTGGTGGCAGCAAGTGTGTTCCCTTCCCCCATATCTACTCCTAGGCTGACAAGAAAGACATGGGGAGTAATGGGCAGGGAGGAAGGACCCTCCTGCTGCAGCCTCTGTCCATAGCTGAGCTGGAGCAGGCAGAAGTGGCTCTGGAGCTACCTCCCCAATCCCTGGGGCAGCTGGAGACAGTGACAGTAGTGAAGAGAGGCAGGGAGGGCAGCACTGCTATGCATAGAGGAGAAAGGAGGGGGAGACTTCATTTAAATCCCCGAAGCAAAAATGAAAATGTCCTTGGCTGCTCTTCTTGTGGCATGGTCAACTGAAAAGGAAGGGCATCAGGACCACTACACCCCCTGGATATGCTCCTGTCCATATGGTTGTCTGGTCATCATAGATTGTTAGGGGCTGGAAGGGACATTGTACATCATTGGGTTTAGTCCTCCTGCACTAGGCAGGAAAAGACATTTGGGTTCAAGTGACCCTAGTGAGTTGACTGTCCAGTCTCCTTTTGAAGATTTCTGGGGTAGGTGACTGCACTACCACTGGAGGGAGTTTATTCCACATTCTGGGCACCCTGACTGTGAAGGAGTTTTTCCTTGGAATTGAGCCTGAAGGACCTTCCAGGAGTTTGTATCTATTGCTCGTGGTCTTCCCCAGGGGTGCCCTGATGAACAGCTGTTCACGGAGTTCTTGATGTACTCCCCTGATATAGCAGTAAGCCACTATTAAGTCCTCGCTCAGCCTTCTTTTCTGTAGGCTGAAGAGGCCCAAGTCTCTCAGCCTTTTCTTGTATAGCTTATCTTGCAAGTCCCTGAGCATATGGGTGGCTCTTCTCTGGACCCTCTCAAGTTTTTCCACATCCTTGTTGAATTGCAGTGCCCAGAACTGGACGCAGTACTTCAGCTGTAGTCTCACCGGTACGGAGTATCACTTCCTTAGTTTTGCATGAGATGCAATGGTTAATGCATGCCAGCATGTTGTTTGCCCTGCTGGCCACAGCATTGCACTGCTGGCTCATGTTCATGCGATGGTTGATCACTATCCCTAGGACCCTTTCAGCTGTTGTGCAAGTCACATTGTCACCACCAATCCTGTAGGTATGTTGGGGATTGTTTGCCCCTACATGGAGCACCTTATACTTCTGAGTGTTGAACTTTGTCTGGTTCTGGTCTGCCTAACTCTCCAGCCTGTCCAGGTCCACCTGTATCTGCAACCTATCTTTTGGAATGACGACGCTTCCCCATTATGATCATTTTGTGATATCCTGGTTTTGTTTTTACACATAGGTCTATAAAATCTGCATGGTGGGAGAATTGCAACCATTTAAAAGAACAAGAGTAGCATTCGAAACAATTTTGACAAATTTGAGTAATGGTCTGAAATAAACAGGATGCAGTTTGATGAGGACAAGTACAAAAGACCTCTGCAAATGCAAAGAGTGGCTTGAATGGCTCGGCTCAGTTTTGCAGGTAAGGGTCTGAAAGTTATAGTGGATCATAAGCTGAATGTAAGGCGGTAGTGTCCTAGGGCTGTGAAAAAATAATTCTGACATGAGCATGTGTAAACAAGAACAAAAGATATAAGACATGTAAATACTCCTTCCTGTCTACTGAGAAATGGTAGGGCCATGGTTGGAATAATGCATCCAATTTTGCACACTGCATTTCAAGAAATGTGTGGACAAGCAGTCTAGAAAACATGACCTGTCAACAAAGATGGAAAGAACTGGCTTTTTTTATGGAGTAGATGACACTGAGGACAGATGTAGTAAGTCTCAAATATGGTATTTACTCAAATCTAAGATGACGGTGAATTTCAGACATCTCCCTAATTAGATTCTATATATGAAAAATGAACAAGTTTACTATAATTTTCAATTTTCAATTATAGAATCTGAATTTCATACAATTCCCCAATTAGATTCTACATATGAAAATGTATACATTTGTTATAATTTTCTAGGTATGGAATCCAATTATTGGAGGGTGTCTTAAATTCATTCCCTCCCATCCCCACCACTGCTACAGCAGGGAAAACAGTGGCTGGGGGGGAAGCCTGGTGCCTAGGAAGGAGTCAGGCAGCCCCTTACCCTCTGCCTTCCCTACTTCTTTTTCCCCCACAGTCTTCCTGCCCTCTGCCATCTGTACCTACCACCCCCAGGTCCCCACAGTGTTGGCCCATCCCCCCCCACAATCTCTGCCCCTTACCTTCTGCTCCCCACAGTCTCTGCCTCTCTTCCCACCTTACTTTCAGATGCTGCTTGGGCTTTGTTCCCTGTTGAGGTGTGGAGCACAGCACATGGAAGAGCAGCCCTTGCTCTGCTGTGCATGCAGCTGTAATGCTAATTGCTGGCAGGGGACAGAGTTTCCTTGTGCTCCGTGCTGGGAAAGAATCCAGCCTGGGTGGGAGTTGAGATACACTTAACAGCAAGGGGGAAAGGGGGCAGGAGGCTTCTGTGGGTCAGCCTCTGGCCCCAACTTGGGCTCAGGGCCAGAGTTAGAGCTGCAGCAGCTGCCTGTCTCCCTTCCCGACTCCTGCTTTGTATGCACATCTAAGATGGCGGGGGGTGGGGGGAGGGCTTTCTCCCCATGTCGATTGGAGGGGAACCTTGTCTTAGATTTGAATAAATATGGTACATAACATTTTGCTATAAAGATTAATGTAATTGTTCTCTGTTTCCAAGAAGTAACAGTCTTAAAGACTAGCAAAGGAGAATTGGGTTAAATGTTTGGGGGAGGGGGTGGAGCGTTCTACTGGCAAGGTTAGTTAAGCACTAGGATAGAGAGACTGCCCCAACTTCCTATCTAATCTGTCTGGAGGTTTTTTAAAATATGGTTAGATAGACAACTGCTAGGAATTGTTTAGGCATAGCAGACTTTTTTGCAGCTGCAAAATGGACTAAATAGTTTACAGAGAAATAAGGCTGAAAGAGAAATCAAGATATCATCGAATCCAGCCAGGGCTTAAACCTGCAACTTTTTGTTATTCTGTAACCAACTGAGCTAAATAGTCATGTATGGCTTATTAAAGTCCCTGCCCAGCACCCTCTGTATCTTTAAACACGTGAAAAAGTCAACTCAAATTTGTGTATTTGTATCATTGTACTGGAGTTGGTTATGTACTAGCAGTTCTAGAGGACTGAACAGTTAAGATACAAGTGAAAGGGAGAAGAAAGCAGATCTTAATTCCTTAATATTTATTTAGACTTAAGATGGGTGGTATTTCTGAGTACTCTTAGAACTACTGTAGGTATGGGGCCTGTTCATTGTTCCAAATCAAGTTGTGTTTATAGTGGGTTTTCTGTTTGCTGTGCAGGAAATTTGCAAAGGTATTGAAAGTTAAATACTTGAGGCCCACAATTTTCAGCTCGAATTATGCACATAACTGCTCTCTGAATCTTCAATATCTCCTACTGCATAGTGAAAATGATCTATAAAAACATTTGCCAGTTCTACAAAATGATCCGTCTCCTTTTTAATATAGAATGGCATTAGTTAAAGGAAATGTTTTAGACACCTTACATTAAAAAGAGCTATTTCAGTTTTGGAAAAGTCTGACTTTGTAGCAAAAATAATAATAGTGATTAATAAAATTAGCTGTCAAAACGAGTTTTACTTACAAGTGTCCATGGCAACCTTGATCAAGCTTGTCTGTGGATATTCCTAAGGCTGCTGTATTTGGAACTTGCTTTTAAGGTTTCCTGGGTCTCGGCAGAATTCAAGCACTGTATTTGTCTTTTTGTATACAGCCGAGGCACACATCTTTTTCACAATTTGAATCACTCAGTTCAGCAGCCTATGTTCTGAGACTACTGCCAGACTCCAGATTTCACTTTCCACCTCTTTAAGAACACTCTTTCCTAGAATTTCAACTTTGTGGCCAGGCTGTACTGTTTGCCTCTTTAAGCTTATATAATGGTGGGAACAAAACCACAAAGGCTTTTTAAAAAGGATTTCTAAACACTCAATCTTCACTTTACACAGTATAAGAAATAAAAGTTTAGGCGACAGAAGGAAGTTCTTACATACTGTTTTCAACTTGAGTTTTTCTTCATTTTTTACTATTGTTTGAGATTTGGCCAGATGCCCTAGTGCAGTAGTACCCAACCTTTTTGGCAAGCATGCCACAAGTAAAGTCTGAAGTATGAGATTGTGCCACTCTAATAATCAGCCACTCCTGTCACCCAGTGCTGCTGAATCCAGTTGCCACTGGGACTTGGCAACACTGAATTCAGTGGCTGCTATGCCTGTAACTCATACAGGGCCAAACCCTCAAGCCAGCACCCTCAAGCCAAACCCTACTTCTCCCTGTTACATTTCTTCTCTGACTCCCACCCCATCCCTAATCTGCACTGTGCCAAATGTTTCCTGTGCCAGTTGTGGCATGCATTCCATGGATTGCCCACTAATGCTCTAGTTTATCTAAGATCCTTTTTCTCTTACAAATTAGATACTGGAGTGTCTTTGTGTCTGCCTCCTTATCAGAAACTTTAATAACATTTAAACCCCTTTGTCAGGTGTCTTCCCTCCAGTCATCAGCTCATCCAGTGATTAAAGTCTTCACTAGGTGATTCATTACTTGTTTATCATCCCATCTGGGTAATTTGGTTCTTCTGGACAGTAGCCAAGTCTTTGTCCAGGGAGACTTCTATTTGACTGGAACACAATCAAAGATTATCAGCACTGGGGCAGGAAAATATGGCCCACAGGCTGCATCTGCCATGCCAGGCCATTTTATCTGGCCCGCAGGTCCCCTAGAAATTTTAGAAAATGAGTTCTTATCTGTCCCAGGTTGCCTGTCAAAAATGAAAGGCAGCCAGCGGCAGTAGGACCCAGAGGGAGCCTCTGGCAGAACCCAGTAGCTGAGCAGCAAGGCTGGCCTGGCTCTACCCTGAACCCAATCCCCCACCCTCTGACCCCCAGCTTCCAACAGGAAGCCTCTGCGACTTCTGACCATGCTACCCTGGAGTTCTTCCCTGCCTCCCTCCATCTGAGTGGAAAGTAAGATAAGATTGGATGGAGGGAATGAGGGGGAGGAAACCACTGTGAACTGCCCAGCAGCTGGGAGCCCCATGGTGCTTGCCAGTCCGGGCTGGAGCCAGAGTGGGAAGCAGTGGGCAGGGGGAGCGGCAAGGGCTGTGGCTATGGCAGTGGGTGGGGTGGGGAGCAATGGGGGCCACGGCCATGGGAGTGGGGAGCACTGGGGGTTATTGGGAGTGGTGGGGGCCATGGCAGCAACATAGGGGGCAACAGGGACCATGGCCATGGTAGCAAGGAGCAGTGGGGGAAATGGCAGTGGGGAGTGGTGGGAACTGTGGCAGTGGAGTGAGCACTGGGGGCTGCAGTGGGGGGCCATTGAAGCAGCAGCAGAGAGCGGTGGGGGCTGTGGTGCATGGCTGTGGTAGCAGCGAGCAGTGGAGTCTGTGGCTGTGTCAGTGGGGAGTGGCGGGGCTGTAGCAGGAAGGAGTGGCAAGGGTTGTGGCAGTGGCGAGTGGTGTGGGGAGTGGTGGTGGTGGTGGGGGAAGTGGTGGAAAAGCAGGGAAATGGTAGTGGTATGGAGCCTGTGCAGGTGCCCTGGGACTGGCAGGGACCCAGGGTGGGGTGGCAGGAGCACGGAGCCTGGGCGTGGGATCTGCCTGGCAGCATTGTGTGAGGCTCACGTGTAGTCCTCAAGAGCCACATGCAGTGGAGCTGGCAGCCAGACCCTGTCTCTCCCATCTCACCCATATCCCTTTACTGTCCACACACAATATACAGCAGGATTGTATTTTGAGTTATGCAGTCGCCTCTAAATATACTTCATAAACACATAAATCAGTACAAAAATATTTTTAAATAAAATTAAAGTAAGTTATAGTAGGTATTTTATTTTTTATATGATTTGGTTTTTTTTTTCCAGTTTCAAGATTTCCAGTTTTAAGCTGGCGCTTGACAGCTTCTAAAAACTCGATAAGTGGCTCTCTGCCCAAAATAATTGCCTGCCCCTGACCAACACCCTCTCTGCGCCCCCTAATCCTCTCCCTAATTATTAACCTTATGTCATTAACCCTTGGAATTCCAGTGTAAGAGGAGCTGAAAAGACAATGGAAAAGCCAGATCAGCTTAGTGATAAAAATGGCATTTGTGGTTTGCTTTTATAGACTTTGTATCAAACAAAATTGATAAATTGCACATAGACTGATTAAGTTGTCACATCAGCAAATTTATTGCATTTGTGTGTCTTGTACAATGCGTTGTGAAAATGTCTTCGTTCAAAAGGTCAGGTGGAGATTAAAACAATATTTTTTCCTATGGAATTTTGAACTTAAAAGCTATTTATCTGCTTACGGAAGATATTCTAAAGCTGGTCAAAGGATTACCAAATTTTATAAACTGCTTAAGCTAATATAGACTACAAACTCTGCTTCAGTAAGTACTGTACTCCAGTGTCTCATGCTTGTTATATACTGATTTTTCTAGAAATATGGTTGCAGCATGTAGTTTATCAGATAATACAAGCTTTCAGGAAAAAAATCATTTGCATGGTTAACATGAGCCATAGTAGAAATGTCATAAGAAAAGTTCTTTGCTTGGGAAAAATCCTGTAATTGGCTCTTCCTGTTAAATAATATGAATTATTTCTTCTTCAAACCAAACTGGTTTCTACTTTGATATTTGGAAGTGGGATTTTGTAGCCTCATTATTCTGTTTTCATTTTTTTGTTTGTTACATAGCAATGGTTTTGGAAGCAGCAAGTAGATGACGTAGCCATAGGCTGAGACACTGCTGTTGACTTTCCATTGCCTGTTTAATTCTAGGAGGACAGTAATCACACAAATTCATATCATTTATGCATATTTTACTTTGCTGTTGGGTAGTAGTGAGTAAGCAAATAAGACTTTAACTACTTAATTATGCATCACAATATACTGGACATTGTTAAGTAATTGAGTAAGGACATTTTTCATACTAAATTAGACTTTAGGGTCAGCCTGTAATTTTGTATGCTAGTGATTCTCATCCAGGATGTTTTGGTACCCTGGGGTACCTTAAGGTTCTTTCAGGAGTGCCACACAATGTTAGCACCACTAGGTTTACACTTGTAACAAGAAGCCCCCATTTTGCCTGTCCCAATATAATAAAGCCTCCTCTCCACATAGCAAAGGCTTCTCACCTGCACTGCCAGCTCTTCCTTGGGGTATTTCTCTTTCTTCTGCCTTTTCTTCCTTCCACCCTTCTCTTCTTTTTTTTCACGATGAGGATAAGAGCATAGAATTATTTGGGTATTCTATAGGATACAAGGTTGTACTTCTGATGAAATTATATTTTATTAGGTACTTTTTATAAGTATAATACAGTATTCTGCATTTGTATTTTTCCTCTTGTGTTTGGTATTCTGTCTATTGTATGTGCCATGGCATTTCACCTTTTATATTTTATGCTTTCAACCTTGTAACAAATGTCTTTTATTTTTAGAAGTCAGTTGTACTCTGTAACAATAATAGAAACGGTGGGAATTGAACTACCATCTCTCTGCATCAGGCTGATCTCTCTATGAAAGGGAATGAGTGAGTGATTCTGTAACAACAGTAACTACAATAATGAGTTAATGAGGAAGGATTAACACCTAAGACACCAAAGATTAACAAGGGGAAAGGATCAATACTGAGCCAGGAGCTCCCTGAAACTTCCTTGTTGAAGGAACAGAAGCGTCGGTTTGAGTTGAACAACACCAGAGACTGGCTGTTGGGACTGAATACCTCCCAGTTAGCTGCTTTCAATACCAAAAACTAAAGTAATCAAAATCATCAACTAACACTTAGAACTGCATGTGCCAACAGACATGACCCTGGGGGCATACAGCTGACCCCTGGTAGCTGCCCAGGGGACATCCCACGAGTGTCAGGGACCCCTGGATTGGACAAATCTGAAAACAGGGGAGCATGGAAGTCTTCCAGAGGAGGATAAGAGGCAGTGAAGAGTGACCCTTGGTGGTGCCTTTTTGAGCTGATCCGCACTCTACCCATCCAGCCAGACGAATCAGTTGGGAACCCCCTTCTGGAAAAAACACTGATTGGAAGAAACCTCAACTGGCCATTGTCAGCAAACTCTAATGCTTTGGATAGATATACCCAACACTGGTGCTCTTTGCAGCAGCCATGTATGTGTGTGTGTGGGGGGGGGTGGAGTGGTATTTGAGATAGTACCGTTCATAATTTGAAGGTTTGCATGTATGGTTTTTGACCATCAATTTAGCACATGCTGTCTAATAACCCAGAATTTTAGGGATCCTTGGAGTTGGTCATTTGTAGCCAACACGCTCTGATTCACAAGATAAACCCATAACGTTCAAACGGGAATCCACGTGTCAAAAACATCCTTATCTGTTGTGTTCTTCCTGAGTTTTTTAGCAACATAAAACTTGTACTGTTATTTTTCTTTAGTCAGAAACCAAGGGAAAATAAGAGCTGACATTTTCTAAGAGGTGACTTGCATCTATTCAGGAGTGCCTTGAGTCTAAAAAGTTTAAGAACCACTGCTATATGCTGATGGCCTACCTTTGACAATCAGTGAAGATGTAATTATAACAAGAGTTGCTCTATTGGTAACTAAGGCACTGGATACAATTATTATAATGAAAGAGTGTACAAAGATGCTTTGGATTTGATACTGATTCCATTGTTTACTATTTTTTCTTCTATTTTCACTTAATGCAGATTTTTATGTGTAACAATATTAGATATTTTTGGCTTATGGATTACTTGTTCCCCCTATGAAGTTGAGACATTACAGAGATATACTTCTGTACATTACCTTATTATCCAGATATTATGGCATGTATTTGGAAAAATATAAATGAGGTAAGATGTTAGGCAAGCCTAAATCAGGGTGTTAGTGCTAGTGACAGAGTATGATAGTGATAATAATAGAATGTTTAGACAGGTCTCATTCTTTGTATTATTAAATATTTATTTCATTTTCTATAACTGCACAATGGTTTGAAAGATCATTTCAAGGAGTATGGTTGCTTTTGAAAGATGGAACAGTGTAGTGCTGCAAGCATAGAAGTTACTTAGCCCAACTTTAAGAGGTTGCAGCATTAGTGCCTAATTTGTTCAAAATATAACACAAAGATAATATATGAAAAATAGGTGGAGAAAGTAAGAATTAGGGTTAAAACAAATTCCAATTATTTTTCAGAGCCTCAGGTAGTGTAACTTGTCCTAGGTTTTGAAGTGTCAGTGGGGTTACATAGTTAGGGATTCTGCAGTTTGTCTTTTTTTGTACAATTCAATTGGCTGTATTTCTTGAAATTGTCGGATATTTCCAAATAGGGACTGAAATGTCTTCAAGAGTAGGTACCATAGAGGTGATTGATGGAAAACAGAATAAAAAGATATATTTAAAGGATGGTGAAATGTTGTATGAAGAGAAGAAAGATGTTTCAGGTGCAGAGAGCAATGAGAGAACCAAGATGAGATAAGGCTCTTCTGCGGAGCCAAAGAGTAAGACAGAAGAGTAGGCAAAAGTGCCAGTGGTGAGGTGAGGAACAATGGGTAATTAGACACAATATATTTTACAAAGTGTACACCGAAAGAACACTAGAGCAGGGGTGCTATAACCTTCCCCTGGCATGGCCAGATCTAGGCCGAGCCATACCCCCTTCCCTCTGGCCAGGTTGTGGCTGGATTGTGCCCCCTTCTCACCATGGGGCTGGACCACCTTCCCATGCCCCCTTCTCCATCCCTGCTCCCTTCCCCTCCTCTCCATGGGGCTGGACCATGCCCCCTTCCCTCTACCTGAGTAGGTTAGGACAGGGCCAAGCCACCTCCTGCTGTGGGGGTGGGCCAAGTCACTTTCTGCCATGGGGCTGGATTGAGGATGAGATGCCCCCCTCTGCGTGGCCAGATGGAGCCCCACTGTGCCCTCCCTGGGTGCCAGATTGGGTTTGGTGTTTGTGTCTGGCCCAAGGAGGGATTGGCCACTGCCCAGCCAGCCTGATGGTCAAAAAAAGTTGAGTACCACTGCACTAGGGAATTGAGGACTGTAAGGTGGGTAGTTCTAGATTTTAAGAGAATTAGCAGGTACTGTTTTCAATTTGTCCAACTAAGTACTATCATTTTTTAAATATTACATAGCACGAGCTATGTTGCTGGTGCTAGCTTACTAGCTATATTTACTTTGAGATGTGTTATGGTGCTCTGGTGGTTAAAGCTTATATTGCTATAGGTAGAACGCCATTACTTGCATTCTAATAAGCCATCTGCTTCCTGCCAGGCAGACAGCTGTGCTCTTACAACTTGACAGTCTTTCTGGTAGGAACAAGTTAATGTTGCCCAGAGCAGCTCTGTAACAGCTGATGGAGAAGCAGCAATAATGTGTCCAGACTCAGGGCTGCAGTTTAGGAAATATTTTTTAATGGCCTTTGCATTTATAAAATTTGTTTCTTTTTCCTTTTCTTTGTCCATCTGTTTCCCTTCGTACCGGCCTCTTTGTTATTATTCACCTTTTATTCCCAGAGTGGGGGAGGTTCTGAAGGAAAGTAATTAATTATTGAAAACAGGAACTATATTTCCCTATGGGCCACCTATTTAAAATCAATCTTTTGAGATTTAGAATGCACAGTAAGCTGGGACTGACTGCCCTGATGCTAGGTCCACTAGGTGGATTGGAAGGATAAGGTCTACACATCTACACATGCGCTTTATTGCAGAGTTAACCAATTAGCTCTGCAGTAAAGTATCATTGTGTCCACACACAATGAGCTGGTATTAGGGCGGAGTAAACTAATTAACTCTGCCATAGGATATTACTGTTGGGAACATTACTGTCTTATGGTGGAGTAACTTACTGCACTGAAACACATGCGTAGATGCTGACCAGGTGCATTAATTGCACCCAGACAGCCCAGCCCACTGGGGGTCTGCACCACCCAGCTCAAATTGCCCCTGGGTGCACATGTAGATGCTGCACTCGGGAGCAGTTGACTCCGGTGTGAACAGCTCTGGAGTCTATTGCTTCACATTAATTATATGTCTAGATGCAATCTGTTTGTAGTAGAATTGTCTTCCAGTGTCTTCTGTGCAGGGTTGATTGACAGACATTAAAGATATCTAATTAACTAATCCCTATTTAAAATGGAAAGAAAAAAACCTAAAGCTTAATGTCTTGTTCTGTATTCAGACCGTTAGTTGCTTTCTTAGAGAGAAAAAATGATAATCTTTAAATCACATGGATATCAATAGACTTTCTCCTAAACTCAGTCCCTATTTTTTGCTATCAAGAAAGATATGCTCGTATACATATTTAAATAATCATATAGTTTAATATGCATTTATATGGATTATAAAGTTCTATATTTTATTATGTTAGGAAATGGTCAGATATTTTTTATTTGTATACAGTTCATTTTTACTTCAGATTTGTATCAAGCTTCTTTTGGCTGTAAATTGGAATTTAATTTCAAAACAAGGCATTATTTAAGTAATTTTTTTAATCTGATGAAAACAAAAGAATATTATTTTTCATTTAAAAACTATTAAAATATATATTATCCATAGTCAACAAATTAAACTGATTGGGTACCATGCCCCTCAGTATTTTAGAGTTAATAGAGCCTGGCTTCTCATAGCTTGTTTTTATTCATGTATAGTAAACTGTCTTTTCAACGCTTAGTTGTCTTCTCAACTTCTAGTGAACTAGGGCATGTATAGATGAAACAGGGGCCCTGAATTGAAGCAGCGAGTTTTAAAAATACCACTTTAATTTTAAGGCTGATTTAAACTCCTGTGTTGTGCACCCCCCACACACACTGACTTAGCTGCCTTTCTGGCAGGGAGTGAAGGGCAAGCTGCTGGTGGGCAAAATGGACCCTGGGCTGGGGAGATGTGGGGGTGGTGCTTCTCTCGGTGACAGTGGTAGCTACCCACAGGCACCTGGCTCAGGCGGTCCCAGGGGGCACCTCAGCCATGGAGGAAAGCACCAGGCCCCTGCACAGCTCGGGCAGGCTCCGGCTGTGTTGTGGGGGAGGGGATCAACCTTGTCGCTTTTCTTGGGTGGTGCCTGCTTTTCCCAGCTGCTATCAGGTTGCCTGCAGGGCTTCCTGCAGAGCCGTGGAGCTGAATGGAGCCTGGTGCTTTGCCTTGTGGATGTAGGGGCAGCAAACTAAAACTCCTTGAAGGAGTTTTAGTTTGCTGTGCCTCAAGTCATTTTAAGGTACATTACACCACCGAATTTTCCGCAGTGGCTGGAATTAAAGCGCAATACGCCACCAAGGTGTACAAACACCAACACCATTAAAACAGTGCAAAAGCATTTAGCCTGATTTTTAGTGTTGTGCACACATGCCTCTCATTTCCTCTACACACAGTCCTAGCTATTGAATTATACTGAACTGAGTACACTGAAATGAAGAAAGTAATATCTTTTCACCTGCAGAGGAGAATACAACTGTCAAAATTGTGGTTTCAGGTACCTAGCTATTAATTTTCCCAAGCCCATTAATTTTACTTCCCTTCAAACTTCAGTAGCACACATTAATAACAACAACAATAATAATAATAGTTTTTATTGGCTTACTACAATATTTTTTACTTATATTAATATTTTATATTGTATTTATATTTATATTAAGCTTACTACAGCATATTTTAAAATGATTTAATGTCAAATTTTGATCTTTAAATTCAGAACTACATTTTCTAGAATGACAGATGATGGCCTTAATGAGCTAAATGATTAGGCTAGCCTAAGATTCTTATGTATTGTTTGTTAAAAAATTGCTAGAAATTTTTTTTTCTGATGCTGCCCTTCTCCCTGCTTTTCACATAAATTGATATTTTGGCATAAACAGTACAGCTATAGAAAGGGGGACACTTGAGTTCTTATGGCAAGTTTCAGAAAATATTTTTCCACACTCAAGACAGAAACATTGGTCATTACTCTCTTCCCTTTTCATGCATCTACCAGGACTTTCCACTCCTCATCTGGAATACAAAATAATGCACATGTATAGTGCTTTACAAAAACTAGTTAATTACTTCACAGAACTCTCACACGGAGAATAAATTTTACTATCCTTATTTTTTTCATTTGCTGTTGGGTAACAGCATTTATTGTTCCTAAAGTCAGTAATATTGATTTCTGTGTATGTGTTGGTACTCATCAAAAAGATTGTATACTAGGTTTCCAAGGATGTCAACTGGTTGCTTGTCACAAGCATTAAACAGCCTTAAAACTAGGCAGTAGGATGCATTGCTCCCCTAACCCCACTATTCTTCTGAATCTAAATCTGGATCCAAGTTCACAAAAGGAGTCTACCTCTGTAACTAGTAGTTTTTAAATGCTCTGAAATTTGGAGGAATAGATTCAAATCAAGATTAAGGTTAAATTTCCTGATTTCGAAATTCTCAAAACTGGGTGTTTGATTTCACTTTTTTCGCAGACTTAGATTACTGGCCTGACTCTATTTGAAAGCATTGTTTTTCAAAAAAAGCTGCCTAACAGTGAAGAATACTTGAGAGTATGCTGGCTGATCCTATTCTTTGTTGAAACTTTTTGAGTGTATGTCATAAATATGACTAGTTTTCAAAAAGACTTTTCTGCATATAGTGGGTGCATCTATATGTGCACTTTACTGTGGAGTAGACAATTTACTTTGCAGTAGAGCATTACAGTCTACATGTGTGGCAGTATTAGGGCATGGTAAGCTAATTAACTCTGCTGAAAGATAGCACTAATGGAGACACTACTGTTTTACAGCAGAGTTATTTACTATGCTAAAATGCATGTACAAATACTGACTGCAGGTGTACATCGTGTCTGGTCCACCCAGCCAGCTAGGAACCTGCTCCATCCTGCTCAAATTGTTGCTCTTTTGGGCACATGTGCAGATGCTCCACCCAGGAGCAGTTTACTCTGACTTGAACTGCTCTGGAGTTTACTGTGTCTTATTAATTGCACATGTAGATGCACTCATTGATAATGATGTTTAAAACTGGTGTTAAAAAATAAATGTACATAATTTGGTTTCAAGAAAAATAAATATAGTGACAAGGAATCAATACAAATCTCTCACCATATAATAGCCATTAATAGAATCCTTGGCTAGAACATTGTGTCATTGTGTAGATCCCTATAAAATGGCAAGAAATAGTAATAATGAGGTACACTTCATAAGACTGTTTTGGATAAACCTATGCTGAGGGTAGGGCTAGGATTCAGGAAGACTTAGATTGCAGGATTGGACCAAAAGAAATCTCATGAAGTTCAATTAGGACAAGTGACAAGTCCTGCAGTTAGGACAGAATAGTCCCATACACCAGTACAGACTGGCAACTGACTGCAGCAGCTCTGAAGAAAAAGACCTGGGAATTGCAATGGACAGTGAACTGAATCTGAACCAACACTATGCCCTTGTTGAGAAGAGGGCTACCATTGTACTGGCTTGCATTAGTAGGACTGTTGCCAGCAGATCAAGGGAAGTGATTATTCCCCTCTATTAGGTACTGGTGAGACCACACTGAGTATTGTCTAGTTGTGGACCCCCTGCTATAGAAAGGATGTGGGCAAATTGGAGAGAGTCTAGTAGAGGGCAGTGAAAATGTCTAGAGGGAGGAAAGAATGAAGGAACTGGGCTTATTTAGTTTAGAGAAAACTGAAGGAGGATTTAATAACAGCCCCTGAACAGTGGTTCCAAAGACAACAGAACTAAAGTGTTCTCAGTGGTGGCAGATAACAGACAAGGAGCAATAGTTTCAAGTTGCAGCAAGGGATGTTTAGGTTACCTAGTGGGGAAAAAAATTCTCACAAGGAGAGTAGTAAAATACTGGAGCCAGCTGCCCAGAAGGATTGTGCAATCTTTATGTATTGAGGTTTTTAAGACCTGGGTAGACCAAGCCTTTGTTTGGGTGATAGAGTTGGGGATGGTCTTGCTTTGAGGAGGCATTTGGACTAGATGACCTCCTGATATCCTTTCTATCTAGCCCTAATTTTCTATGATTCTAAGAAGAGTACATATTTTTGCAAAACAACGATGTGCTGCTCATGCCATGTAATTTTTTTTAAGATCAGTTAAATGGTCATTCATCTATTATGCTTAAGAAGGTTCCAAACCAAAAGAATGTGAAAGACCATGCTTTTTGCATGTAGACAATCAGTCATTATTTGTATAAATAAGTCTAAATAAAAAATTCATGTAATATAGTTGATATAATTTTTCCTGTTTTCTCAGAGCTCTTTTATGTTTGCCAAAATGAAAATGAGAAAGAGAATCAGGTCATGTATCCTATTGGGTCCTGCAGGAGAATTTGCCCCCTTAGGAGTTCCTCAGCCAGTTCTCCAAAGCAAAATTCAGTAAACAAACAAACCAAACAAAATCCTTTATCCTCGCCCAGACATTAGGGCTAGAAACAGATGTTGCTGAATGAAGTGGATCGGCTGTGCTGCAACATGTTGCAGCACAGCAGAACCACTTCATTGGGCAAAAACCATGTTGCCCCTTGCCCTGTCTTTGTGGGACAAGCAGCTAGATGATGTGCCTGTTTTCCTCATCCAGGCAGATCTGAGGCATGGTTCTGGCTGAGTGGGGAAAGCAGGAAAGGATCTTTATCTGCCCAGCTAGACCTGGGACAGGAGTCTGGATGAGCAGGGAGAGCAGGCAAGGATCCCAGGCAAGCAGGCAAGCAGCCAGATCTGGGACACTGGTCTGGCTTGAACAGGGAAAGCATGACAGAGGTAATGAGTATCTGCTACAATTAAGCAGCAGTCTATTACCAACTTTTATTGCACCATTGATTTTCTTTTCATATGACACAACAAAGGGTGTCAACTTCTATTTAATGGTGGCACGAATGAGACATCAAGCCATGTCTGTATCTCTTTCCAGCAAGTCTTCCTTCACAGTGTGCTTCCTCCTTCCCATTGCTTTTTCTTCTACTGAGGTCTCTTAACAGTGCTGGCTGTTCCTCCATAAAGGGAGATCCCACCCTGTTAGTCAAACCTTTTTTTTATTTAATTTTTTCTAACACTATTTCCTAGTATTCCGTATACCTCCATATGCTAGTCCTTTGATGCCTGTTTCAGTGAAAAATACAACTAAATTTTGCAACCTCCAGAAGTACAGGTTTTGTAAGGTTTTTGCAGTACACATAATTTATTTTTTGCTAAATCAAGTCCTTAACAATGTAAGATTTTTTTCATGTGGTAAATGCTAGTGGACTGCAAGCTATACTAATGAGCTGAGCCCTCCCTCTAGATACTGCTCAGGTATCCACACTAAATTAGTTAAAGTTAAGAGTATACTAAGTTAATTTCTGATGACAGTACCTCCCAGCTTTGTGTCAGTATAGAGGAGGATCGGCATATCATGCTAAGAGGCCTGAGTGACACTGAGGATTAGAGAAATAGACTGCAGATTTATTACTTGGAAACAGCAGTAGAGAAGACAGACCTAGATGTCTGACCTGCTTGCGGGATAACTGAGCCACCAGTGTGGCATGACTGTAAATGGAAAATGAGATCATGGAAGGTATCAGGCAAATTATTTCAGGTGAAATAGGGAAATATTAATGTTATGACAAAATGTACTATTAAGACCTCATCTGGAATACAGTGCATGGTTCTGATCCTCTAAAATTATTTAGGGAAGATTAATTACAATTGGAACAGGATTATTAGGGGAGCAGAGAGCCTATTTTATGATAGATGACTAAAAGAGCAAAATCAATTGTATTCTGTAAATGTGATTGGGGTTAGGAGGGGAAAAAGTATTCAAGATTAAGGACAATGATGACACAGGAAAAATGGGTATAAACTTGACATGAGTAAATTTAGGCTGGAAATTAGAAGAATGAATTTAGCACTAGAAAAGATCCCTGGGTCACTGAGTCCAGCCCTCTACCAGTACAGGCAAATACCCTACAATTCCATTTGTTTATTTATCACTGCTCCATTTCCAATAGGAGCAGTGGGCGGTAGGGGGAAAGACTGCCCAATTTTGAGATGGAGCTTGATAAATTTATGAATGGGTTATATGACACAGCTTTCTGTGGCAGCATAGAACTGGACTTCATGACCCAGGAGATCTTTCAGTCCTGTGTCTTATTCTTCTGTTCTTAATTTTATCTCTGTCACACAAAGATAGATAGTCCTGTCCTTTTTTTGCCTTTGAAATGCACCAAATTGCATCTAATGGCAAATATTTTTATAATATGTCCCCAAGAAGTTACCATCAGGTCATCTTAGCAGAGTTGAAAATTTGAACACTATCTGTTTCGTTTACTATTCTGTTTATATAGGCCAATATCATGACTGAAGTAGTGACCTGGGGAAAGGGAGCCATATGTTTATTCTTTATTCTTATTTAATCTTTTGAAATCACTGAGATTCCATCAAGACTTAATTTTGACATGAGCACATATTTTTGAACGCTAAATATATTGACAGGGGGAGGGGGAAAGGGAAATCTCATGTGATGGCATTTTTGAAATTCAGAAGCAAATCTTTCATATACAGTAACTGACCTATATTTTTTTTGTCCAGTTTGTTTCAGATCCTTGTGCCAGCAACCCATGTCACCATGGTAACTGCAGCAAAAGTGGAGATGGCTATCTCTGTATTTGCGATGAAGGTTATGAAGGAACAAACTGTGAACATTCATTTCACAGCCCTCCAGTCTCTGGATGGACAGAGTCACTGGCACCAAGACAGATCCGGCCAGTTTCATCAACTTTGGAACCTGACATTATTTTACCTCATTCAAGAACAACCATGACATTACCTACATGGCAGCCAAAAGCAGGACAGAAAGTTGTAGATCTTAAATGGGATGAAATAAAGGTGAGAACACTCTGTTTAAAGCAGTCATACATAAAAGGCTGTCTTATCATTTGATATAGTTCTTTAGGTGTATATATTGGAGTGTTGCAGAATAAGTTTTGCCCCAGTCCACAAAATTACGAGCTAAAACATTAACACCTACAAATGGTCATGGCTTAATTCTTTTCAAAATAAGTGTAGAATTTTTAGATACAGTTTCTGGAAACTTTTTTGATATGTAGAAGATAATATCTTTTAGTTCTTATCAATAAACATGAGTATTCAAATAAATTAAAAAACCTAAACAAAAAACCCAAAAGAGTAAGTTATACAGCATAACTTTTAGCATGATTTTCTTCCTTTGATTGGTAGTGATATCCTTTTACGTATGTGTAGCAAAGAATCCCACATTATTTTGAAAACTGTAGCCCCATAATATTACTGAAATTAAGCTATCTCTGTGGTTGAACATAATTGCCTAGGTGACAAAAATGACACTCAATACACTGTATGTCAGTAGTTGATGGCATGTGGAATGGGGTGGGGAGAACTTGATCAAGAACTCTGAAAAACATGTGTGTTAAATAATCTTTTGAAAAGTATCTTGATTTTTAGTATTGATTTTTTTAATGGCCGTTCAACACCTCTGTTTTTAATAAGATCTTCGAAAGGCACTATGTACTGTCTTAGAGGTTAATCTATCTGTAAGAATAAAGGCTGTGTGTAGACCATATTAAGATTTGAACTTGCAGTTCCAGAGTGTTTTACTGTATGCTAAGGTAGTCACAGGTTACAATGTATAATTTTAAATTGTCGTGTTTCTGAGTTCAGTTTTGTGAACCATCACTTGACTTTGAGAGAACATATATGAAACCCCCTGTGGAAACTTTGTATTTCTAGTCTCCAGCCTTGTAGACTCTTAGGCTCATGGCATCCATGTTAATTGTGCCATGCCACACATTCAGCCAATTTATGGCTCCATAAAATGGCAAACCATCCACAAAGATAATCTACATAAAATGTGAACATCTTTGCAGCTGGTTTGTATGGTACCATGCAGTGAATGTGTGGCATGCCCCATCATCCCAATGCTGAGATTCAGCTGACTGTCAACTTTAGGACCTGGGCAGTCCCAGATTTGGAACCCATCAGGGGTTGCCCCAATGCCAGTAATTGCTGATTGTCAGCATTAAACTGGGACAGCCTCAGTCTGGTGCCAACATAGGGGTACAGGGTGAATGGATTGCAAGGTTACCAGTGGGGCAAGCCCCTTGACTAGGATCCTTGCAAACTTTGTGCCCAGCCATTTTAAAACTACTCAGTGGATGTATCTACACATGCAATTAGTGCACCTGAATAAATTCTAGTGCAGTTAGTGCTGGAGTTTATTGCTCCCAAGTGTACTATTTGCATGTGTGCCGAGACCATGGCACATTGATCTGGGGCAGAGCAGCCTTGGCTTGCAGGAGGCCTTGGGGTTCAGACTGGTAGCCCGGGGCTGCTCTTACCCAGTTCAACGTGCTGTGGAGGAGCTGGCTGGGATACAAGGGTGCTTCAGTACAGGGCTACCCAGCAGGCAGTCCTCACACTGAAGCAGCCTTGTGCCCCCAACAGCCAGGTCAGCATCTACATGTGTGTTGTACTGGAGTAAATACTCCATTGTAGGATAGTACTTGTGTCTGGTAGTACTATCTGTGGGGGCTGAGAATGGCCGGATGGGGCCACACCAATGGAGTGGAATTAGGCACAGAAGCTTGTTGACTGAATTCAAAAGAACTTTACTTACAAACTGCAATACAGGGACTCGCGTTGATGCAAGCAGTGTAGGTACACTCTGTACAAGTTACAAAACACAAAAAACTGGGTGGCACACCGATGTTTCCGAGAATGCAGGGCACGGGGTACATCAGGATAAATGGTGTTGGGGAGTCGTTGGTGGTTGATCAGGCCTCCAAGTTCACTCCGAGATACACGTGGAAGTCTCTTTTGATGTACATGCGGAGTTCTCCAACTTGGACGGAAATTTGCCCTAGCTTTTATACGGCTAGTGAGCCAATTGCCAGCTGCCAAGTAGGAATAATTTATGATAAGCCAATCAGTTAGCATGCATGCAAACAATGCAGCTGTAAGCTTTGGCGGGGACTGATCATTGCACCAAGGGTTTTTCCTGCCATATCTGGGAACTTTTGCACTGAGTGCTCGGATTGTGCTAAGAATTCTGCTGTGCCGAGGCACTCCTAATCACTGAGCACAAACACTATCCTACGGCACTGTTGATTAGTTTACTGTGTTGTAATAGAATGGCACATGTAGATACTTACATTTTACTGCAGAGCTAATCTGGCGACTCTGCAGTAAACATCTCATGTAGATGTGCCCTGTATGTTTAAAATTCTGGGTTGCAGGAAGCCCCAGGTTCCCTGTGACCCAGCCCATTGTTTCCTTGCCCTGAAGCTTCCAGGAGCCAGATGACATTTAGTCTTGACTAATCAAGAGGCTATGCAATGCAATTTGGCTAGTTTCAACATAATTTAAAATAAACAATTTTTCTGCTTTTAAATTTCTCCTGTTTTAGGTGTTTAAATTTTCCAGGGCTAAGAACTGATACCTCATCAGTGTGATTTGAAACTAGCAGATACTTTAAATTTGGCATAATACTGCTATTTTAAATCAGTCTCCTATATATATGGGAAACAGTATAAAGTATAACATTATATGTACCTTCTAATACTAATGGCATAATAGATGCATAAAATATGTAATGATGAGCCATGTTTGAACGACTGAGAACCAGCATTTAAAATAATCAAGATTGCTAAAAGTGACTGGTAATAAATTGTAAACAATTATCATGCATCTTACAAAAATCTTATAATCCAATATCTGGCAATAAGACATTCAGAATGTGCTTTATATATAGACTCTAATGAGAGATGCTTACTCTGTTGCTGCTCTGTGCAGCAGTCCACTCTCACTGGGGAATCTTGTATTTGTTGCAGCACACCTTACCCTGTTTACTTGAATTTAGAATGAAGTTTTCCCCCCAATCAACATGGAGGAAAAAAGCCCCTTGTTTTACATTCCCATACAAGAAAATATCATTAAATGCATTGCCTATCTTTGAACTGCTGCTAAAAGCAGTCTGTGCTCAGTAATGGAAACCAGCTAGAAGCTAATCAAATATAGCCAACATGACTATAAAGTACATGGCCCATATGGGGAAACATGGGGAAACATGCTGATGGGAACCTACCACATTATTTTTGTGGCAGGTTCCCATTATTTTTGCAAAAAGAAATTTTTTTTTGCAATATTTTTGCCACGTTATTTTTGCAAAAAGAAATAAAAAATGGAGAGATATAGATGGATATCTATCTATCATCTATCTATCTAGCTTGAATATTTTGCTATAGCTCTACCAACCTGCGGGTCACTTGACAGTCCAATATACACTTTTACACTTGCACCATTCTCATTTGCATTATGAAACTGCACCACACACCCACATTCCTATGTGCCTGAGCACTCATTTGCCCATTTCTGTCACCTTTAACCATCACAGTTACATGGAGGGCACCTCAGTGCTCTCCCTATTTCCCCTTTCCCTTCCCCCCATTCCCTGCCAACTCCTCTGCCTATTTGTCCAGAACTTTCTCTCATCATGTATTGTCATCATCAACAAATGTTGTCACCATTGTTGTCCTCATCATCATCATTGCTGCCCTCTTCAGGGGACCTGCCTCTGAGCAGTCTATGCCGGTGCCCTCTCTTCCATGTGACGTTTGCCATCTCTTGTCTGTCATCTTCACCATTTTTCTGCAGTACCAATACACCTCACTCAGTCCAATTTTGATTTAGCTCTTGACTGAGAGATTAGTTTGTCTGTTTATGAGCAGGTTGCTAGTCCTCCACAGGGCATTCCTGAAGCAGGAGATGAATTGGTCAAAGTGGACTGTTGGGGTCCTTTACTTCTTAGTCAAGCGCCCATATAGAATGCCTCTCTGGTCAGGGTTATGAACTCTGTCACCACTAGAAGAAGTAGATCTATTATCTTCCAAACCTCTGGCATATTAGCAATCCTGGAGAAGGTGGTTGATTGTTTGTGGATCCCACTGGCAGGTTTTCCTGGGGCAGTTTGGGCCTCTCTGCTAATTCACTGTTTCTTCATGCCCATGCTAGGGGTGCCTGGCGGGCTGCCTGCCAGTTCAAGTCTCTATGCTCCTTCTGCAGGTCCTTATGGAAGATTTGCTCCCACATGGCTGGGCGGTTTGTTGCTGGGTAGTAGGTCCATAGGCAATATAATATCTCTTGCCTTTACTGTCTCTTGAGTCTTACGGTGGTTCATCAGGGTTGCTGTGGCCTTGTCACACAGTTTTTATTTGTCCTGGAAGTGCTTCAGAACCTCATAGAACTGTGGCAATGCCCTGGTCCATGGGCTTGCATTGGTTATTGTGTACACTGACTACTGTTGCAGTAGTTGACCTGTAAAATACTTTATACCAAGTTAGCTGCTTTCGTTTCTTTGCCACTTAGGCGATCTGGCTCATGTACATGACCCAGAAGAACAGCAGAATGCCTGGCAGTCCTCTGCCTCCAGACCATTTTGCTTTGTTCAGTGTGGCCCTTGCCACCTTCTCTCATCTGGAGCCCCAGAAGAAGATGCACATGGCTCTTTGGTTTCTGCAAATGACTTGCTTTGAGGAGGAGAAGACTAGTGCAGTGTGTAGAGGCATTGGTAGTAACACTGCCTTTGTGAGTGCTCTGTGCCCCACCCTCTCCCCCCATTGACAGGCAGCACAATTTCCATAGTTCTAGTCTGTTTGGCCTTGGCCTCAGTCTTTTCTCATGCTTTCTGTCTGGTCAGCTCTGGCTCAAACTGTACCCTGAGAATCTTTACCTCTTGAAGGGGATGGAGGCCCACAGGGTTGACAGGTTCCTGAGTAGGCAGTTGTTTTGCTTATATTGAGCTTGGCCACTGCTGTTGCTCTCTGTATACTTGGGTATGTTAGAACACCCTTTAAATAGACCATTTGTTCCTGCATCTGATATTGAGGTCATCCATGTAGGCTGGGAACCTCGTCTCTTCATGGTTACTCCCAGGGATATCTACTCTGCTGATCCTGCGGTCCTGCCTGAGCCACTGTCATAGTAGTTCCATTATGCAGATAAACAGAATTGGGGATGGTGGGCAGCCCTGGCAGATGCCTGACTCCACCAGAGTTGGAGATGTCAGGCACTCGTTTACCAGTACCCTGCTACTCACATTAATGTACAGCATCTTTATCTAGGTGATGAAGGTTATGGGGATTCCCATCTTTTCAGTTTCTCAAACAGGAACCAATGGAACATTTGGTTATAGGTCTTCTCTAGGTCGAGGTTCGGCATGGCAGCGTTTAGCCCCTCTCCAGTTGGTAGCATGTGTTGCAGCTACATCAGGGCTCCATGCATCTGTCATCTTGGCACCACACATAATTGGTTTTCATGGATCACTGTGCCTGTAATAGACTTAAAGCTCTTGGCCAGGATTTTGGCCATTAGTTTTGTAGGCAAAGTTCATGAGCGTTGTGGGATGCCAGTGTAACAGGTTCCACTTCTCCCATTCTTGTAAAAAAGGGTTATATGAGGCCTTTCTCCATTTCTTCTCTCAGGTGGCCTCCTTCAGGTCTGGACCCAGCTGCTTCTAGAAAGCAATGTAGAACTCCTTGGCAGGCTATCCTCCCCAAAAATCTTACTGTTCTTGAAGCTGTGGAGAGTTTTGTTGGTCTTCTGTAGTGTCTGTTCTTCTACCAGCTTCTGACCCTCATCCTCCCCGATGACATAAGTGAGCTTCTGCAGGCATTTCAGCATAGCCTCTGGGTCCTCTGATCATGCTGTGTAGAGCTTCCAGTCAAAGCCCACTGCCATCTCCAGTATCCCCTCATTTGCCCAGTGCTCCATACCTAATCTGTCTGTCAGGTTGTTCATTGCTGCTCCTTCTTGGTTTCCTTTATTTTGCTAGAATAAGCAGACCACTCCTCTAACCAAGGTACAGATGCCCTTGAGTTTCGCTTGCCCTCAGCCATATGGTTGCAGGAATAAGCTAGGGAGGAGTCTCTCATTTCCATAAAGTGGGCATAAAGCCAAGATCTTCTAACTGGAAATGAAAGTGGGAGGTTAACTATACATTACCTCTGTGGGTGCCAGAAAAGTGGTTATCCCCTGTCTCTAGGAAAACTGCCTTCCTGGTCATGGTGTTTTCATTGCCAGGTAAATTGCCATAAAAAAAAAAATCTATATATAGATCTATATATATGATAGATATGTAGATCTATAGATCTATATATATGAGATTATGTATCTACACTCCAAGTATCACTCCATACAGACAAAAAAACGATAACCTGTTACAAAAACCACATCCATGTGAAGGCCCGTTGGCCACCTGGACACGTTACAATATCTGTACCATGCACCACACACACACACAAACTCTGGTCTCTCAGGCCAGGCAACCCCTTCCTTTCATCCCTACCCCTCTTGTGGGATTGCAGACTCAGCTCACTTGTTGTCCATGTTGCTGTCATTCCAGCTCCTGCTGGAGGACCCACTGCTGCTTTTGCTGTCCCTGTCCTTGGTTCCATTCATCTCTTCCTCTTCCTTGCTGTCACCTCTTCCTTTCCCTCTGGGGAGGGGGGTGGTGGTTTGGAAGATCCTGTGCCACATGTCTCTGTGCCAAATGGCTTTGGCCACATCCTCTCCATCCTCTATTACTGATTTCTGGGAGTAGGTCTGGATTTTGCTCAGAGCCATTTTCACACAGCTTGCCACCTCTGTCCATGTGTCTGTGCAACAGGAGGTTCCTGGCTTTCCACAGGGCACTCCTGATGGAGGATACAAACTGATTGAAACCGGCTGATGGGTTCCCCTGGTGTTTGGCGAGGTGCCTGTACAGCGCTGCTTCTCTGGTTAGCCAGTTGACACTAGTTGCTACTTCACAGAGCTGCTGAACTCTGTTTCATACTTCCTTGGCACAGGTGCAGAACCAGAGGAGGCAGTCAATTGTCTTGGTGGCTCCATAGCAGTTGGGTCATGGGTAGCTGGGTCTCCCCAGATGTCCCTCTCTATGCCTCCAGGCCCTCAATGGGAGGGCTCGGTGGGCTAGTTCAGGTCCCTGTGACCATTGCTCAGGTCCTTGTGGTTGATGTGCTTCTACACACCCTGGCACACATCACCTGGGAGCAGGTCTACGGGTGACGTGATGTCTCTCAGCCTCACCATCTCCTAGATCATCTTATGGTTGCTCATGGTTGCAAGGCCTGCATTCTGCAGGCCGTACAAATTGTGACACTGGTTTAGGATCTTGTAGAACTATGGCGAGCCCATGATCTACAGTCTGTGGTTGGTCGGGGTTGGGGTGAACACCCCCAGTGTCTCAAGATGTGCCCTGCAAAATATGTCACCACGAAGAAAGTTTTGGATTCTGTGCCCATTGCCAGCTTGCAGATCTGGGTTGCATACATGGCCCACAGAAACAGGAGGATGTCTGGCATGCCCCTGCTCCCAGCCCTCTTGTCCTTGTACAAGGCCTTTCTGGTGACCTTTTTCCATCTGGAGTCCCAGAAGAACATACATATGGCCCTCTGGATCCTGTCGGTGACATGCTTAGAAGGAGGGGAAGACCAGCATGGTGTATAGAAGCACTGGTAACAACACAACCTTCACAAGTGCAATGCACTCCCTTTCCATGAGAGGGCACAAGTGCCACAGTCTCAGTCTCTACTTTACTTTTGCCTCCGTCTTTTCCCACACTAGCCTGCCACTCAGCCCAGGGTTGAAATCTATCCTGAGGATCCTGGCCCTGTTGTGGGGGACAGAGACCCCTAGGGATTTCAGATCCCTGAGCTTGCCTGCAGCAAGGCAGGTGCTCTTGTTCATGTTGAGCTTGGCCCCTGCCGCCACCTTGTATACCTGTGTGTGCCACAGGGCTCTCTCTACCAACCACTTTTTCTGGCATGGGATGTTCAAGTCATCCATGTAGGCCAGGACCTTGTCTTCTTGGTTGTTGCTACCTGGGATGTGGACTCTGTGGATCCCTGGGTCCTTCCTCAGGTGCTGGGCCAGGGGCTCGGTGCTGTAGAAGAACAGGATAGGGGAGAGTGGTTAGCCCTGCCAGACCCCCAACTCCACTATGATCCAGACACTCAGGAAGCCGTTGATCTGCACTTTGTAGTTCACATCCATTTAGAGGGTCCTGATCCAGCTGATGAAGGTCAGGGGAACTCCCAACTGCTCCAGCATCTGGAACAGAAACTGTTGGGACACTGTTGTAGGCCTTTTCCAGGTCCAGGTTTAGAACAGCAACCCTTACTATCATAGTTTAAGTGCAGTCCAACCAAATAAAATATATAGTAGTACCCTTTGCACTCAGCCCCCTCAGCACCAACTGTTTTTCAAACAATGGTAAGCATACATTGCATACATTTTAACTTCTTCATGCCCACAGCTGAGCTGCACCTTTTTTCCCCCCCCCATTTCCAGTGATTCAGCAGCCTTAAATGTTTGGCAAACATCACCAAATAGGACCCCACATAGTTTACCCATAATCTCTCTTATGACCCTTCTCCTAGTTTGGCATATGTGATTAGTGTGGCCCCGCCTTCCACGAGGGGAAGGCTGACCAAGTTGTCTTGCGCCTCATCTACATATACATTTTTGCAGGAGCTCAAGACTCGTGACAAGAATGCTAGATTCTAGTCATGAGTGAGGGACTGATTAGTTCATGGATCCTTTGTGGCAGGTATCTGGAGTTTACATACACAAACTAAGCAGTGCGGAGCGGTGCAGCCACCATGGCTTGTAATGTTGTTGAGCTTGGTGGGGCCCAGCCCAATGAACTATATAGTAAATCATGAGCCTTTTGTCTTCTGACTAATATCACATGTAGCTTGTAGTCTCTGTAGGCTTTTGAGCTAAGATGGAGTGGTTTCTGGGGGCATTCAAATGCCAACATCTCCAGGATTAGGCCTGCATGTAGGGTGTCTGCCAACGGATTTGGG
>JAGPOW010001918.1:41678-64438 GCA_030014935.1 Caiman crocodilus | reverse complement strand
AAAAGGTAGAGCAATATCACAGAAATAATAGAGGAATATCAAAGGAATCCCATAGAGCAAACCAGAGTGGCTGAGGTAGCTGTTTAAACACGCATCTGAAATACTGTTCTCTAGATATCTAATCGGATCTCAAGTACCTTACTCTCTCTCATCATCCAGAGGTGGTTGGAGTTTCCTCTGGAGGCCGATTACTCTTAGGGCATGCAGAGAGGGCTCATTCAGGTTCACCTAGAAGACCGCATGGCTAATAGCTGCTCTTCTTCTTCCCCAGGACCTTTTATCCCCTCTCTGACCTCAGCAGCCTGGTCCAATCGAAGCTGCCAAAACTGGTCACAAGCTGACCCATTTCCCAAGGATCCATGGTTACCTGGGCTGCGCGCAGGGCCAGGGCTGGGTCTCTTCCCCTGCCCAGGTGACCAGAGCATCCGCCTCTCAGGCCCAGGCTTTTGTCATGCAGACAGGGATAAGATCCCTGCCCTGAGGGATTCACCAGCAGCCTCTCAGGCTGGCACAGAGAGAGGTTTTGGGAGAGGCGCACCCACAGTGGCATTTCTGCCACAGGGATAACTGTACCTTGTCGTGCCTCCACAGATGCATGTCAAGCAGGGCCAAGGAGGTGATTCTCCCCCTGTATGTGACATTGGTCAGGCTGCCGCTGGAGTACTGTGTTCAGTTCTGGGAGCTGCACTTCAGGAGGGCCACCTGCATGATCTGGGGCAGCAGGGTAGACCCTATGAAGAGAGGCTACAGGACCTTAACCTGTTCAGCCTTCACAAGAGAAGGCTGAGGAGGGACCTGGTGGCCATCTATAAACTCACTAGAGGGAACCAGCAGAGTTTGGGAGAGACCCTATTCCCCCTAGCGTCCCCCAGGGTAACAAGGAATAATGGCCACAAATTGTTAGAGAGTAGGTTTAGTCTAGACATCCTAAGGCACTACTTCATAGTCAGAGAACCTAGGATCTGGAACCAACTTCCAAGGGAAGTGGTGATGGCTCCTACCCTGGGGGTCTTTAAGAGGAGGCTTGAAATCTACCTGGCTAGGGTCGTTTGAGCTCGGTTTTTTCTCCTGAGCAGGGCAGGGGGTCGGACTTGATAATCTACAAGGTCCCTTCCAACCCTACTTCTATGAATCTATAAAAGATACTTCCATTAAATATTTTTAAATTCTCTTAAAAAGATTTATTTCAGGAAAGCATGCACCAGAAACTGAATACATGTTATGGTGTAAACATTTTACTGGTATACTGAGACTAATGTGATTGTTCCAGTCTCGTGTATCAGAGCCCGAGTATTATTAAGGAGATATAAATACTTATTTGTAATAATGTCATAAAATTGCTTTTACATTTCAATATTTCAACCAAAAATTGATAATAAGGAAGAGGCAATGCCTTCGATTAGAATGGATATCTTGTGAGAGTTTAGGGGTAGGGACAGTTTACATGTAAACTGGTTTAAGTAACCAGAAATTGGTTTAAACATGTAACAGACCAGAAGCTCAGATCACATAAACCACTTTCAAAATGGTAGGAACTGGTTTAAGATAAACCTGGTTGAATGTAGTATCAAACATAACCAATTAAGGTCAAACTGGTTTATGAAACTTCTATCCCAGACCATTCCTGGTTCAAGTTAAATCACAGTACCCCAGCATCCCAGGATTTTGCAGCCCTGAGCTGGGCTGGGCTATCTGCTCCAGAGAGCAAAGCTTGCCCCACCCCTCTGCTCCCTAGTTGCAACAGTGAGGGATGGCTCAAGGGCCTCACTAACTGGCTTACTAGGCCCCACCAGTCAAGCCCTGGCTGGGACCTGGGGTCTGGGGCCACGGAGAGGGTTAAACTTCACTTTTCCCCAGTATGGACCAGTCCAGCCATGCTTGCTTAGTGCTTGCTGTGACTGTGGACTACAAATCCCAAAGGCACCTTGCATGAAGAGGAAGTGATGAGCAACCCTACAGAGTCCTGCTACTGTGATTGTGGATTGCCAATCCCAGAGGCCTCAGGGGCAGCAGAAAGAACATGAACACATTGTTCATGCTGGCTGCATGTCAGAGAGCTGTGCTGTAGCACCCCCAGCTTCTGGCTTGAGCCACTCTAGGCATGTGCTTGCATTTCCTAAATGAAAAGTGAATGCCTGTTCATTTGCTTATTGGTTTAATCTTTGCAGTTTAGAATAACCTGCAAAGACTGAATCAATTCAGCCACAGGCTTTTTGGTGATCTGTACTTAGCCTAGATGATTTTGGGGTGGAGGGAGAGAGGAACAAATACTTTATTCATTGAAAATGTGAAACTTTTCACAGATTTTTGTACTGAATACATCTAATAATTTTAGGCAAATTAGAGAGAGAGGGAGAGAATTAGAGGCTATTCTCAAAAATCGAGAGAAAGAAAGAAAGAAGTAATAGGAACTATAGCACATCTGAAATATCCAATGAACCTCTACTTAAGACACCAGTTTGGGAAATGTGTTCCTGTGTTCTAGTCCCTGTTAAATATTTTATGCAGCATACAAAAGCTTCAGTGTGTGAGTCTAAGAAAGATTCTACACAGAATGCAATATAGCCAATGCAATATTGAATGTGTACACTTAGAAAGATAATGACCTGAAAAGTGGGACACCTATGTTCAAATCTCTGAATTAAGAAGTTAGGCTTGCATTTCTCTATATGAAAGAAGTGGTAGTCACTTGGAGACACCATGCATTATGTGAAGTCTGGGAGCCACCTTCATGTCAGTGTTTTTATTAATTATTTTATTGCTATACATCTAGGGTTAGAGGCCACTTTCTCAGAATTTTATTGTAATTAGAAATGTTAAGGCTGACGAATTATTCAAAAAATTAATTACAATTAATTGTGACATTAAAAAAATAGTTGCAGTTAACTGCAATGTTAATCGGATAGTTAAACAATAATCACAAACCCTCCATCCAACAACCCAGAGCCTGTGCATGCTGGGCTCCTCACCACCACCACCAACAGCACATAGCCCCAGCTCTGACCCCAGCCTGCCTTGCACCCACTCCAGACTCTTCTGGCCAAAGTAGATCAGCCAGAACCTGTGTGAACATCTTGCCCCACACCTGCTGCGGACTTGCATGCCCACACTGAGCAGTGGCAGTGGCCAGCCAGAAACAGCTGCTCAGCACAGAGGAAGAATAGCCCCTCTCCCTCACTGCTGCTGGCCCCTTCTTCGTGGAGCCTGTGCCCAGGCTGCCTTGCAGCTACTCCACGCTGTCACCACTGCCCTGCTGGATGGCCTGGAGCGAGTGGAGAGGAGCTGTAGGGCAGCCTGGGTGTGGGCTCTGGGCAGCTGCGGCAAGAATGGCCCAGCAGAGGTTTGGGGAGGGGCAGCTTTTCCCTGTGCCAAGTAGCAGCTTCTGCCCAGCTGCTGCCACTGCTCAGAGTGAGCGGGTGAGTCTAGAGCTGGTGTGGGTTGGGCTGGGTTTGGGGCCTTGTGTGTGGGTTCTGGCTGGTCCAGAGCTGTTCTACCCACTGGTCAAATGATGTATGCGATTAACTTGATAAAAAAAAAATAACACATTAATTTGTTTTTGCATTAATCGTGTAACTTAAATGCAATTAACTGACATCCCTAAAAATATTTACGTTCAGGTGGATTAAAATACTTTGTGACTTAAAATTTGAATTTGGTGAACTATTTTGTGAAACAATGCTAAACAGTTGGAATACATTATTTCAACATTTTTAAATGATGTGTTATTTTTTTAGTTTGAATTTTTCACAAATTAAAATAAAACAGAGTAAGCCCTGAATTCATGAAACCAAAATGAAACATTTTCTTATAGACTCTTGTACTGAGTAGACTTCTTATTTGACTTGAAACCATCTTTACCGTATTCTTTTTTTGGCTGTCTACATGGCATCCAAGGCATGCCCATGGAAGCCATCCCTGAGCCAGCCTTGCCTACCCACTCCTCAATTTCAGAAATGTGACAAAGCACATTGAAGGTAGAGGTCTCATGAGTAGTTGTAGGCATTCTGAAGCTGCTTCAGCATTTCATTTCTGGTTTTGGCATGTGCAAACAGGATTAGGTGAGTGAAGCCTGCTTAGGAGCATTCTTCTCTAGACATGCCAGGGACATGTTTTAGATATAGGTAATATCTACAAGAAATGATAAAAATGATTGATCAGCTGAGAAATCTGTGTTACAGGTCAGGGGGTATAGGGTTAATTTGAGATTGCCAAAAGTCAAGCTCAGCAATAGTACCTAAGCTAATATATATATATGTTTATGGACAATATATAAATAGAGAACAAGGAAAAACAAGTGTCAAAACAACACAGTGATGATAGGGATGGAAGAAAAGCTAAATCTGGTCCAAAAATTAATACTTTTTCTCTATTTTAAATAGGGAGAATGATACTGAACCTGGGACCAAAGGCATAGTCTTATATGGTTAATGGAAGAGAGTATATTAGAATGGAAATCTCTACATGTAAATCATAATTCAACATTTTAATATATTTGATTTAGTAGGGCCCAGCCTGTTGAGAGAATTGCAGACACAAGATTGATAGCAAGGCTTTTTAATATCAATGAAATCTGGAATGTATTATACTGCACAGTAGAAGAATAGTAAGTCAAATGTCTATCTTTAAGAAAGGCAACCTCAGAGTAAGAAAGAAAGAGACCTGGAAGTAAATACAAAAATGGTTTAATATGTACCATTAACTAAAAACTAGCATAATATCTTTCTTAGCTAGAAAATAGGATATTTTATAAAAAACTTTTATGTATCTGATTGACGTATATTTCAATAAAGTACTTTTAAAGTACTTATTACAGTGCCAATTAGGAAAATGTTAGTTGAGGTAGGGGAAATGGGAATTATATAAGAATTGTAAGGTAAATAGGAAACTGACTAAAAGGAAGCAATGTGTTATGAAAGAAAAATTCTTTTACTAGTTTTGATTACTTTGATTAGTAGTGGATATCCTCAGGAATTGCTCTTGGGGGCAAACCTTATTAATGTTTTTAAAGAAAATGACACAATATATTAATTAAATATGCTGGTGGCATACATTTGGGAATCATTGTCAATATAAGACAGGAAGATTTAGATAACTTAAAAACCAGTAATAGAAATAAAATGGGATATGCCTTTAAGATCTAAAGATAATTTCTGCTTTAAGATAAGGGAAAGAGAAAGAACAGGTGCATTACTCACAAGGTACATGTAAGCCACACTGCTCATTTCACATTTTGATTAGTGATACAGCTGCTGGAACCATGAGTTTATGGGAAACCCTCCACTTCCTTTCTTAAAAGTAAGTTTTTTTAACCTCCTAGTTGCACAAAGAATTTTGAAACATTTGAATGCTAATAGACCACACACAAAAACATGATAAAAATATCCCAAATGTGTTTTTAAATTGGCTTTTTCAAAACAATCTCATGATTTTTGTAGCCTCACCTATGATTTTTTTCTTGAATGTGTACAAGCCCAAGTTGTATGCGTGTAGGCCTACATTAGTACACAATAAGTTCTGTTGGCACAGAAACTGCATCCTTAGCATTTATATTTCAGCTGCAGCTGAGCAAACAGTTGGTAAAAATTCCCTCTATAGATGACTTTTGTGCTATTTACATAAGAGAAATTAGCTGCAGATGAATCTCTTAAAGCTTGTTTAAGGTGACATGAGAAATAACTTGCTCCTCACCCTGCCTTATGCTTAATTTTCAGACCCTTTCTTGGGCTTTTAACAATCTGAACAATTCTTGCCCTTTCTTAAAAAGTTTCCATCCCTTCATTTTCTGCTAATATTTTAGTATATGAAAATATTTATATTTGCATAATATGAACACCAGATGGCAGTATAAGTATGTGGAAAGCAATTCCTCTCCAAAAGCTGTTGTGCTTTTAAAGCTAGGAAAACAAAAAACATAAGGAAGGCTGCCCTTTTGGCTGTTTAAGCATTCTAATAACTGGCGATAGATATGGCACAAAATAAAGCATGATGGTCTATTAATGGGGACCCAACATTTGGTGGATGGTGAGGACAGCTGGATGGCAAGAACAGCTTAGGCCAAAAAAAAAAAAAAGACCTTGCCCTGAAACAGTTTTGTTCAAATAAGATGAAGCCAATATAAATTTCTGTGAATTGATGTTAATCATTACCATTAATATTGTAATTAACTTTATAAGTGTTTCCGACAATTGTAATTGTGATGCAAATAGCAACTTGTTGCAGTCCTAGCTCAAAAGAACCACTTCTTATGGCTATCCAAATAACACATATTGTATTGGTTTGCCTAAAAACCATGGCAATTCAAATTAGTGATACAATATATATAATGTATAAAAAAAATAAGAACATAAGGGGTGCATCTATACAAGATGTATACTGTGCAAATGACTAATCATCAGAATAGTAAATGTCTCAGTGTCCATGGGCGACTGGTGCTGCCTTAGTCAGGGGAGTCATGTGCCCTCCTCCAGCAACCAGTCAGCGACTGGGTGGCGAGGATTCCCCCACAGCCGATAGCTCCAACTGCAGGGGAGGAGGCCCCCATGCAGCCAACCTCTCTGACTGGGGAGGGGTCCCATACAGCAAAACTTACCAAGTAGTGAGCAGCACTCCCGGAAGGGGCAGCAGTGCCCCCAGGAGCAGCCACAACTTACATCCAGTGCTCTCACTCCCTGGCTGGCACTCTCAGGGGGAGCACTGGCGCTCCTGCCTGCCTCCCCTGCCTGTTGCCTGTGTGGGGAGCGTGGCCTGACAGGGAGTACACCGGCACTCTCAGGAGGGGCACATGCACCCCTGTGTACTCCCTAGACATCACCACTGTTGGTGCCTACACATATGCCCCTCTTAGGCTGAAGTAAACATTTTCTATGCAGCAGGACAGTACTTGTAGTTACAAGTACTATCCTGCTGGGGCATAAGAAACTGCAACAGTGCACGTGCGGAGGGGTTGGCTGGGGCATAAGGGTGCTTCAGTGGAGAGGCTGCCTGCTGGCTAACCACACACTGAAACTCCCTTGTGCCCCAGCCAACCCCTCCGCAGCACATTGAGCTGTGGGGAGCAGCCCTGAGCTTGCCCACTGACCCATAGGCCCCCCAGCAGCTGGGGCTGCTCTGACCCAGCTCAACGTGCTGCATATGAATAAACTTTGGAGCTTATTGCTCCCTGACACATGTTCAAATGGCATGTCTGGGAGCAATGAACTGCTTAGCAATAAGCTCTGTAGTTTATCCATGGCTGGTAATAGCATGTGTAAATGTGCCCAAGAAATGCCATACTGAGGCAGATCGGGCCAGTGGTTTAGCTAGCTCAGTGTCCCATCTCCAGCAGTGGCAGAAGTGGCTTTTATAGACAGAGAGCATTGAACCAGATACATTTAGAGTGTTCTGTCACCTATTCATTACTCTCCCTGGCATCTACCCTCATTGGCCTAGACATGCCTGAGAAAACATGTACAACATTTCTGTTCAACAGCTATTAATAGAATTATCATCCATGAATTTGTCTATTTCCTTTTTGAACCTGACTATGCTATCAGCCTCTACTACCTCCTGTGGTAACAATTTCCACAAATTAACTATGTGTTGTGTAAAAAAGCAGTATGTAGTAGTAGTGACAGAATTTGGGTTGCCATCCATACAAGTTATTCTGGAATTAAATATTAGCCTTCAGTGGACAAGAATTGCTGAAATGCAAAGGGCTCCAGATGTTGTTAACCTTTCTCTACCATGGTGTGTGTGTGGAGCCAATGGAAATGGGTGGCATGGAGCTAGCTATGCTGGGTAAGTTGCACAACTATGCTTTAGAGACCTCAGTTTGGCCCTCAGTCATCCACTTGTCTTTGTTTGTTTTTATGCAGCTACTGCCCTCACTTTTCTGCCCATTATGTTATATATGGGTACGGCTTAGAATGTGTCTTGGAATTTCCTTTGGGTCCAGTTCCAAATGTGTAGTTTAGATTCTTCTTTACAATATTATCTGGCTTTGCACCAATATACTCTAAAAAGATCAGCAAAGTAACATTTGACCTCCATTATAAAATATAAGTGAAATATTGCAGAATCCACCAAATATGTAAACTTATTGGGGAAGGGAGTTATCTGCTGATTGTAAATGTTTTTGGTGGAAATTAAGGGCCAGAAATGAAATCCTTGATTTATCAGCATGTGACATTCCAGCATGTTGTACCACTCCCTGGAAACTCAGTAACATAAACATCATGAAGATGAGATGCACCTACTTCGATACTGAGCACAAAGTTCTGAAAGTGGCAGTTCACTGGCTTTTCCTTCCATCCTCCATGCCTCCCCCTCAGGATTAGATTTCACACAGGATAGCTATATAAAACTGTTTGTTAAAGTGGCAATTGTCGCCCTGTTTTGTGAAAATGGAAAGCAGGTTATCTCTACCATTTCGACTTTGTGTGAACCTTTTTGTACTTACAGTGCTAGAGACTTCTACTTCCAGCAGCTATCTAAAGTAATTAGATTCTTCTCCAGACAGTAAGTAGCTCTCATACTGTGAAAAATCTGATAAAAAAATCCCACAATGCGATGCTTGCTAAATTATTTTAACCATCCAGTTGAAAATCATTTTTCATTCAATACTGTTCTTTTCACTTTTTCTTGCAAAACATACTTCCTAGTTGGTGTTATTTTTTAAAAAAGCAGACAGGCTGACTACTTCATTTTATTTATGTTTCTGTTAAAATGAAAATACTTTCTTCTCATAGAGATAACAGAATGAAAAGGGATGATATTTGAGTTTTCTGTGTAAATGCATTGCTACTAAAATAGTAGCTTTAAAGATTTAACCCATTGTTGTATTTTGCACAAAAAGATGAGCAAGCTCAGTGTGGTGAAAAGGACTCCAAAACCATACCTATAACAGCATTTAAAAATCTTAGCTTTTCTGGTTGGCAGGTGGTAAATGAAAAAGCCAGGTGAGACCAAGGATAATTTAATACACTTTTTAGCTAGTTTTGTTTCTGTCAATAAGTTGAAAGACCTTGGTAGATGTCTGAGAGCCCATTTGATTATAGTAAGGATAGATGATGAATTCTCCCAGGTACTATAAGAGGGGCTCATTTTCATCATGCTGTGTTGACAATATCAAGCAGCAAATGACCAGACAAACTATGAATCCAGGCTCTAATGCTAAAGATTTGTTTCTATGTGACATTTCTGTTCTTCACAAGACCTCTTCTGGGCTACTTCCAAGATCTTGGAACTGAGTTGAAATTCTGCTTGTATCAGTTATAGATCTGTGGATGAAGTTATGTGTTACACTTAGACCATACTAAGGGTGCTTAAAACACAAGTGTCCACATGTTAAAGCTTCTAAATTATGCCACTTCAGGTGAGGGTTAATCTTAGGTCATGCTGTCTTTCTTGTATTAGGGTAACTTCAGTCTGCTCCATGGAAGTAAAACAAGCAAGCTGCAATCCCAAAGAATTCCAGGATGCCCTACTCCTATCTCCTCCATCCTCTCTGCTCCCATCAAGAGCAAGGAGTTCAAGCCATGTCCGTGCTCACTAGCCCTCTAGTGTCAAGTCAGAGCTGTCAGACAAGAAGCAGTATTAATCCATAACACACAACTTCTCACAGCTTGTTTTAATTTTAACGATGTTTAATGTTGCACAGATTTAGTATGAGCTACACATAATGTATAACTTCATCTTGTGTAATAATACTGTGGAGTTCCTCCTGATTTAAAACAGCACAAGGGAGAAGTGAATGAGGCAAGGTTTTCTGTTATTACACATTTTTGTTTTTTTTTATTATAGACAACGTCCACTTTACCCATAAGGTAGGAGTAAAAAAATCACCATGACATCTGATCATTCCTACTCTATAAAGGAGCTTACATTTACTTTTTGTCAAATAGTTTTTTCAGTGCATGGAAGTTGAGGACAAGAGGAAGAGATTTCTGCAGCTATTTTTAAATCATCTGCCCATGTTTAATTCTGCATGCAGACTAAATCCATATTTATTGTTTCCAGTTTTCTTTCTGACATTAATTTTTCTGCACTGTTCTGGCAGGCAAACTGCATCAACACATATACTGCACTTTTCATTTACTCACTAATGGATTTCACTTCTTCAAAGCCATAAATTTGTTTGTGCCATGAAAAGGGGGTCAGGAGGAAACAGTGTTGTTAAATGAGGAAAAATAGGCAAGATCAGCTCTATCCATTTTAAATATCTGTAGGAAATCCATTTTGCCACAAAGCTGTTGTGATCCTTAGAGGCTGAGTGGAAAAGACAAAGAGGTTCAGAACTGCTACTCCATTCACCATCTCCATTCTGATTTATAAAATCATTTTTATTCTTTCTGCTTAACAGCTAGTGTAGGCAAAGCTAGTTCTGTAGATTGATTATTGGCAAAGGCTTATTGTTTTCCGGCCCTGCTGTTATTGGAAACATTTATTATCCCAGTGTCATTCTGAGAAATTTGTGTTATAAATTGTTTGTAATCATTACTAAATGTGGTAAACCAACTGCAGTTTTAAGAGGAGAAGGGACTCCTGTTGTCACGGGAGCATTCCATGGCCAGTGCTAATCCTTGAGCAGTTCGAAAGTTGTGTACTTCTTCAGAAAGCGTCTTAGAAAGGCAAGCACAAGGCCGGTACTCTCCCCATACTCATCCAGTAGCTTCACATATTTAGGACTGCAGCATACCACTCTTGTCATTTTCTTTTCTGTAAACATTTTCTTGTCTGTTTACATCTTTAAACATTCCTGCACTGGGCACTGGAAATAGTTTAACCACAGTTTTGTACAGGCTAATCTGTCATGTGAGTTTAGTTTTCTTTGCTAAGTATTGGGTAATCTCATTGTGATACTTTGAACTCTTAGGACCCGTTTTCAATTAGATGAAAGCCTTTTATACCACACTACTAGAAATCTGAGGATTTGTAAAACGTCCATTAGTAATGTCTCAGTAAACTTCTGGAGATAGGTATGAGTTATTTTCATTTTACATACTGGGAAACATGAAAGTTAAATCCCTTGAGGTGACAGTCAATGAGATGCAGAGCTGAGAGCACAAATGAAGGCCAGTATGTTCAGGTATGGGTAGCTAAAGTTAGACACATTAACTATTTTTTATGCTAATTTATCAGAGTACCTTAACAAGACTTCTTATTTTTAACACATTCACTGAATCTATAGGTTGATCCTTGAGATTAAGCTCCTGTTTAAGAATCTTGATGAATCTCATTTTTGAGGATTTGTGATGATGACTGTTGGATTTGGGGACTCAATGGTTTGGACCAAACATTTACCATAGTGAAGGTTGAGAAGTTTTAATTGTCATGCTTGATTAATCTGGGTTTTGATGAAAACAGAAATATAATCCTATGGCTGTTAAAGATGGTTTCTTTTCAAAAGAGCTATGTTCAGGGTATGAATGAAGCATAAAAATCTTATACAACATTAATACAGGTCTGCCTAATATGTACAACATCCCAATATACTGAATACAGTGGTTTTCAGTGTGAGATATCTTATATCAGATAGTACTTAGTAAATTATCTGAAGTCCCTGACAGATGTTCACTTTAAGACGTGATGGATCTAATCCTTGATCCTAACAATCATGCTTCCTGCCATGGCACACGTGCATGGCAGGACATGAGATTTTGGGATTGGGGATTGGATCCCACTCCCACCTTACGCTGGCACAGAGAGATGAAACCCATCAGCTGACTTTCATTTGGGGCCAGGAACTAAATGGATCCCCAGCCCCAATCAATGGGTTCATGGGGAGCCCAGCACCAGGCTGACAGCCTGATATCAAGCTCTGTATGGATAGGGAGCTGTGGAAGCCCTGTGTGGTGACCCAGCTGAGCAACACATGGAGTTTGATAGCTTCCTGTACATGGGGAGCCCAACATTGGGCTGTGACAGGTCCAGTTCCAACTCCCTGTGTGCAGGGTGCTGTATAACCCCCTTGTGCTGCCTGACATGAGGCTTGATAGTTCCCTTCACTTGGGGAGCCTGGCATTGGGCTATGGCAGCCTGGTGCTGGGCTATCAAACCTTGTGTGCTGCTCAGTATGGGGAGCACAGCACCAAACTGCAAACCACTGCTGGGCTTCCCACATGCTTGGACCTATCAAACCCTTGTGCCGCCCAGCTAGGTGGCACATGAGGTTTATATAGCTCTTGGTGCATGGAGAGCCTGCCATTAGGCTAGAGCAGTGCAGCTGGGTGGAACATGCTGTTTTGACAAGTTCTGGCTGTGTGTTTAAGACATTATACAAATGACCCACAATTGTTATACATTATATGAGGGAGTAACTGTGTGGTTTGCTTGATGTATTATCATACTTTATCACAACTGTGGCTGGGTTATTATTTAAGGTGCAATTAACCTGTTAATTGCATCTTATTGGTAACGCATGTTGGGAGCTTCAAAGTAAATGTGTCACACCTTCTGTGTTGTCTGGAATTAACATAAAAGATAGCAAAAGAAAGGACTTTTATTTTCTCTAAGTCTGTGGTGATAGCAACACTTCTGCTGATCCAGTTCGAATGAATGATTATTTTGTAAACTTTTAAGGGAACTGCATTTCACCTGAACATGTTCCCTGTCCTAAATAGATAATGACAGATTCATAGAAGATTCATAGAAGAAAATCCTAATTACCTACCCCTGAAGAAGTTGCATAGATTACCAGGCAAATAGGTGAAGAGATTAACCCTTTAACATCTGGATAACTCTGGGTCCTCCTCTATACCTATTTCTGAGTGTGCATATCAAGATTTCATGTATCCACAACTAGTGAGTAGATACAAAAGTCAAGGTAAAATGCCTACTTTTTACATGATCTCATAGACCAATTTATGTATCTAAGGTAGACAGTCACTTTTCCAAAAATATTTTGATCAATGGATTCATTTTTCTGATATGCTCACCTTAATAGTGACTGTATTTACCAATAGTTTAACCTATACCACTGTACAGAAGACCAAATTAATATCACATTCTTAAATTGCTCTAGATTTAAGGCAACTTCCAATTCCAGATTTGATGGCTGTATCATATTATTAACAGACCAAGTCCTGAATCCTCTTGGTGTCTTCTATGATCTGTTCTAAAAATATCAAATAAACTCAAACCAACAACCCAGGCAGTCTCTTGAATCTTAGCTATCTTAGCTGTTGTCTTCTGGAATTTGTGCAATTATGGAAGAACTAGCATGCATGTGTCGTGTGTGCATGCCTGGGTCTCTGTTTGTGAGTGAAGATGGGTTTGGAAAATTGAAAATAATGGGGCTTCAGCATTTTAATTTGCATTGTTACTGCACAGTAGAAGGATTGCGGCTGAAGTTGAAAAGGAAGCTATGATCTAACTCCTCTCCTAGTTAGGCAAAGTGCAGCTTAAAGCACATCCAAATATAGTCAGAGGTCTTTCTGTGTGGGTGAGAAGATCTAAGGCTAAAGTTCAGGTAAGAATCTATGATAATGGTGCAATTTACATACATGCTGAGAAATGTTCTGTAGGTAATACTGCTACACAAATTGCCAGTTGCTTAAATTATGAGCGAGACCTTATGAGGGAGGATAAGACAAGATGCTGCATATATTGATTAATATACCACCCCCCCATTTATACCCCAGTTTTTGTTCTGTGCTGGTATACATTACCAGTTTTATCAGTGCTCGGATCAACTTAGTGGCCAGCCAAGTTGATCATGAATAGATGCTGGGCTCCTGCAATCCATCTCATCAGATGAACAGATGCTCCAGGATGACCTGAAGAACAAGACCCCAAATCAATATGTCTTGCCGCATTTTTTTTATAGCCTTGTCAATTCACCCAGTCCTCTGGGCTTTTGCAGGGTTATTACTGTGTTCTTTCTTGAAGGTTGATTGCTGTTGTTCTCTCGCTGGTCTGGCATGGATTTTTTCTTGTTTGGTCTTTTATCTGTTTGCATTCCTCAGCCAGGTGCCAGCTGATGTTTTCCTTTTCCACAAACACACTCACCTATACAGCATACAAAAGTGCAAAAGGTCAAGCACTTATGTCAAGTTACAGAGCAACACAAAATGGAGTTTCTTAAGGGAATGTAAAACTCAAGAAAATACATAAGATTAAAAGCAATAGGCAAAAGTCTATTCCATGTTATTTACCTAACATCAAACTGGTATTTATGCTATTTGCATAGCAATATAGACCCTTGACTAGTAGGTCTTGGAATTAACAATTTGTTGAGATGCATAGGGCAGTTCTCTCTGTTATTGTTTCAAGAAGTCTGAAGACAGCTTTGGTTACTATCAGTTACTTTGTTAGTTGCTCAGCATGGATCAGTAGTGACTGTTTCTTAATTTTGCCCTGTTAATGTACCTTTCCTGTTCACTTCAGTGTTTCTGCATAGGAAAAAGTAAAATTTGGCTCCCTGTGTTTATGGTCCTTCCAAGCTAGACCCAGCTCTGGGATGTTTTTTTCTTCTTTTTTGAAGGCATTTAGGAGATATCCATCTATAGAATGCTGCTCAGTGCAAAGGCAACACTGAACAAGGTATCTCACATACCAGAAGCAGTATAGCTACAATAGCAGTGCTACACCCAAACTCACTAGCTCTGTTACAAGACATATGCCACATACTAGCTTGGTTAGAACATAGATATACTGCACCTGGTACCCAAATTAGTACATTCAGAAATTGAAGACTATATTGATATTCAGAAATGTAAAAATATTTGAAATGTCAATGCTTCATATTATGACATGAACTTGTACCATTCATGATAATATTTACTAGTCATTAAGCTTGTTTTTATTTGACCAGTGTTATTGATGGGAATTAAAAAATCCCCCAACAGCTTCTGTGTTTTGCTGACCATGCCCTTTTATGCATAACAGAAGATAATTAAATTTTCCTCTAGCAGGATACAATAAAAAATGTCAAGGATGAGAAAGAACAGTGTCGTAAAAAACAGATATTCAAGATAAACTATCCTGGAGTTAAATTTACAGTTTAAAACCAATACTGTACATTGGTAGCACATAAGAGCAATACAGGTACCAGAGAAGATTATATTACAATTTGGCTTGATTACCATCTGCTTGGATTTAATTAATTTCCTTAATTGGAGAACAATGCAATTTCTAATTACACATGAAAACACTGGCACTGCTAACTATTTCAGAGTCTTTATCTATTGGAAAAACTCTCCTGGTAGACTCATTGTCTCCCTGTTTTATACAACCCTCATCTCAGTGGACACAGGCTGTTTGGCAGACTCCTGACAATTACTCAAACTAATCACATGTGAAGTAACATTCCAAATTTGTAATTTAGGTGCAATAAAACTCTAAATGTAAGTAATTCAACTTATACAAATACTGGGGTAAAACTTCCACCAGACATGTAATTATAAAACAGTACAGATGCAACTAGAATTAAATTTAAGTGAAACATGTCATCTCAATAAATGCTATGAAGATGATATCTATGACCACAGAAAGGGAAATTAATTTCCCTACTTTCCACTGAAAGTGTCACGATCTAACATTAACTTACCAGTGGGGTTAATAATAAAATAGTTAAGGTATGAAATAGAGACATCAATATTAATGGGCTAAATATTTCCCTTATATAGATGTTTTGAGATCCACATTGATGCACTAGGGATGTATTTAGCTCAGTAATATAAACCAATTTACCTCACATAAATATCATCTCCTTAAAATAATGGAATGAATCTATCAAGTTATGTTTGTCTTCTGGCTTGATCCTTTCTCAAAAATATTCCACCACAATTCAGCAAGTTGCCTGTGCCCTTCCATAGGGTTTCTGACCCACAAGCTGAGACCTGAGTGTCCTAAATGAGAAAAAGAAGTGTTGCTTCCCATCTAATTTTTAATGATTCCTCATTTCCACAAGATAAATATCATGTGGACACTCATCTTACTAAAATAACAAAATACTAGTGAATTATTACCCTCAATGGTGTTACAATTACACTACAAATAAAAGGTACTCATCTGACTTGCAGAGCTAAAACTTTAAATACCACTGGGGTAAATCAGTGAAATCAATGGAGATTTGCCAATGTACATACATTGAGGCTCTGATCCCACATTCTTATAATATATCTTATAACTTATTTGGATACCAAAACACAGGTTTAACACTGTTTCTTTCAAATGATTTGTTCTTTCCATAAAATCAAAAGAAAGAGCAAGAAAATACCTCCAATGCATTCCTAATACTGTGATGTACTGCAGCTCTGATAAACTATACAGAAAATGTTACATGCAGGTTTGATTTTTTTCTATGGATATCTTAATTTCCACATTTTGTGAGGCCTAATAGTTTTGTTTTGACAGAAGTTTAATCAAAGGAAAGTGACACCTAATTTGACTCTTGACATTTTTTATATTACTTTTAGATTGTAAAACATTTCATTACTTCCACAGCCTTACTGCATGCTTATTCACCAGAATTACTAATCACAGCGACAGCTGCTTATTTTAGGGGCTGGAATGGAGCTTTATGAAGGCATTAAAAAAGTCAGAACCTCAGGATGAAGAGTAAAATCTATTTAAAAATAAAACATTTGGGTCACAGAAGATAACTGATTTCTACTAAAACAAACCAATTAGACTGAGGGTTTTGCTCTTTCATCAGACAATAACATCTTCTAATATAAAGCATTATCCTCTTAGGGAAAAAAATCACTCTTTTCTGCAATCTAAAATGTGCACTTATTGCTGTCATGGGTCATTGTCTGAAATAGAACCAAGACTTTCAGCATTAGAAGTGTTCTACCATTTGAGGCAAAGGAATAACTGTAGCTGGCAGTTCTACTAAACACATAGTTTTTGTGAGTAAGATATTGGTGAAGGGTGTATAGGATGTACTGATCAAAATCACTTTGTATCCATTCATGAACCTATCATTAATCAATCATTTATAAGACCTAGTGTCTAGTAATATACGATACAATTGGTTGAAGCCATATACATTGACATAAAATGTCATGCCAGTTTGTAAGTTGTGTGGATGACAACTTTATGTTTCAGAAGGTTGAGGATATAAGTAGGGGATCATGTATCTTGGACCTTAATCCTGACCAACAGTGAAGAATTGGTAGGGGATGTGAACGTAATGGGAAACTTGAGAGGAAATGATCACAGTATGATGGAATTCAAGATCCTGAGATTGAGAAAGCTTTAGTTCAGCAGAACCAAGACACTGGATTTCAAAAAGGTGAATTTCAGCTGACTTAAGGAGTTAATAGCCATGGTACCATTCAAAAACAGACTGAAAGATAAAGATGCCTGAAAGATAAAGGAGGATTGTAAGCTTGTAAAGGGCACGATATCGGAAGTCCAACAAGAAACTGTTTTAACCTGACAGAAGCATAAGAAGAATGGTAAGAACTCAATGTAGCTGCACAAGAAGCTTCTAGGATGCTTCAAATACAAAAGGAAAGAATATGGGAAATGGAAAAGTGGATAAATCACTGGAAAGGAAGCATACCAGGAAATAGCTTTCAGGAATAAAATCAGGAAGACAAAGGTGAAAAATGAGCTGCATCTGGGAAGAGAAGTTAAAGACCAGAAGCAGAGGTTCTATAAATATGTTGATCATAAAAGCAAGGCCAAGGAAGCTGTGGGAAGTTAAATAACCAGGGAGAACTCTTAAAAGAAGATGCAGAGAAGATGGAGCTACTTAACAGCTACTCTGTCTCAGTCTTGCAAAAATGTCAAGCTGTAACCAGACAGTTAATAAGGATTATTTGGCTGAGAAAGGGGACAAGCTGAAGGATGACAAAAACAAAAGTCAGAATGAATTCAAGTTATCAGGTCCCAATAAACTCGATTCCAGCATATTGAAGGAAGTGACTGAGGAGATCTCAGAGCCCTGGACAATAATATTTACAAAGTCATGGAAGACAAGCAAGGTACCAGAGGACTGGAAGAGGGTTAATATAGTGCCTCTCTTTAAAAAATAGTAGGAATTAAAAAAAAAAGCAAAAAAGAGGACCCAGGGAACTAAAGACTGGTTAGCCTCACCTCAATACCTGAGAAGTTACTGGAACATATCATAAGGAAATCTTTTTGCCAGCATCTGGAAGAGGAAAGGCTGATTGCAAATAGCTAGCATGGATTACTAAGAGCAAATCATGCCAAATAAAATGGATCTCCTCCTTTGACAGAGTAACTATTTTGGGGTGTGGGAGGGAAGGAATGAAGGGAATGCTGTGGGTTTAGTGGACTTCAGCAAGGCTTTTGACAAGGCCCTCTCATAAACAGACTGGAGAAATGGTGGGCTGGACAAAACTACTATAAGGTGAATAGACAACTGGCTCAATAGCCACCAATGATAATTATAATAATTAAAATTGTATCCAAGTCAGAACAGCAGCAGGGCTTTGAGTGGCATCCCACAGAAGTCTATCCTGGGCCCAGTGCTGTTCAACATGTTTAATAATGATTTGGATGCTGGAATTGAGAGCTTCCTGAGCAGATAATGCTAAACTGGGAATGATTGTGAATATATTGGAGGACAGGCACACAGTTTAGAAGGACCCTGCCGGATTGGAAAATTGGGTTGCAGCTAACAGGATAAAGTTCAATGCTGAGAAATGCAAAGTGATACATCTTGGGAAGGATAATCAAACATACAAATACAAAATGGATGACCTCTGGCTGGATGGCAGGACTATTGAGGAGAATCTGGGGGTCTTGGTATATTATAGACTAAATATGAGTCTGCAGTGTGATGCTGCCTCACAAAAGGCAAATGCAGTTCTTGGCTGTATCAATGGGAGCATTAGCGTGAGACAAAAGGTGATAGTACCACTCTACTCAGTACTGGTTAGGCCTCATCTGGAGGTACTATGTGCAGTTTTTGACTCCACATTTTAATAAGGATGTGGAGAAGTTGAAGAGGTTCCAGAGGCAGGAGACAAAAATGATAAAGAGTTTGGAAAGCAAGTCATACAAGGAGAGGCTGAAAGAAATGGGCACATTTCAGTTGTGAAAATGGTGCTTAAGAGGAGACATGGTAGCAATCTTCAAATACCTGAAGGGCTGCCATAACAAGAGGAAAAACACCTTTTTTTCTCTTGCTGCAGGGAGCAGGACATGGCTTGAAGCTGCAGTGAAGGAGATTTGTTCTTTAATATCAGGAAAAAAAATTCAGACTACCGAGGTAGTTGAATAGATTGCCAAAGGAAGCCGTGCACTATTTATTGCTGGAGGTGTTCAAGGAGAAGATGGACAAGCATCGGTCAGGCATGATCTAGGTGTAAGTACACCTGTATTTAACTTCACTTTTTTTCTGTGCTTCTGAGCTTTGTATATGGGTCTGGGAAGGAATTTTTCCCCCTCTGATGCTACGTGTCAGGGGTTTTTTGTATGTTTTTAAGCCTTCTTCAGAAGTACTGGATATTGGCTGCAGCCTAGGCTGGGAATTGTAACTGGGGATTGTAACTGCTCCTGCTGGAAATTAAGTCCAGAGGTTGATGGCTAGAGGGTCTTGCCTCTCCACTCAGGGTCAGACTGATCACTTTTTGGGGTGAGTCAGGAAGGCCTCTAACATGGGGTAGGACTAGATGATCTCTTGAGGTCTTTTTCAGCCCTACTTTTCAGCCCCTTATTCCATGTTTGCTTGTGGTCCTGGCTTATCTCACTACATAGTATCAAAGTGAGCTAGTAACTGAATGAAAGGCTTCTGGGATTTGTCCACTTGCTGAAGAAAGCGCTGTTGGTAGTTGAGCACATTAGCTGTTTTCTTGGAGTTTAAGTTCCAGCAGGAGCACTGGCACAGCCCAGTTACAATTACCAGCCTTGGCTGTAGCCAAAACCCAGTGCTTCTGAGGAAAGCTTAAAAAAAAAAAAGCCCTGATACATGTAGCGTTTCGGGGGAGAGGGTGGATTCCTTCTCAGACCCATGTCCAAGCCCAGAAACACAAAAAACCCCAAAGCAGAATATAGGCATACCCAGACTTAGATCATCCCTGACCAATAAACCAATTGATCACATTAATGATTTTAGGCTCACATAACAAATTTAGAGAGAGAAATGATGTTTTGGAAAAATAAATAATCTTCAAGGGTTGGTCCTGTTTCTGTTGCAAAGAAAAAATGTAGAAATGTATGAGAACAATGTCCCAGATCCCTAGTAATCCTACATTTCTTAAAGTCCACTAAAATCACTGGAGATACGGAAATGTTATATTCATTGAGGTCCTGATCCACTGAGTTTCTTTGTTGCCTGCAATTGTTATTTTCTGGACGTCCCCATGCAAATAGAATAGAATAAACATTTTGTGAATCCAGAATATAAGGAAACAATATGACTCGTGAATCTGTGTGACTGTGAAATGAACTGAGATATTTTAATAGGATTGTCACAAGTAAGTTCCTAAGTCTACAAGTGTGGCATTCCTTTTGCTGGCTGAATTTTTCGATATGTAGTTTATTAAATGAAAAATATTGCTTCACAGAAGTTTCTATGACCCTTATGTTGGTGTTTAACCATCATTTCAGCAGATTTATTATCAAGTAGCTCTTTAAATGGTAATAAGAAATCATAGTTTTGAGTATAATTTACAATAAAATGTTTATGTAAAAAAAATAAATATGTCATGGGAACTTCCCTGAAAAAAGCAAATTATTCTGGCATGGCCCCTGTAAAACCAAACCAATTTTGAAAAGCTCAAAAAAACTTTTCCATGATTTTTAACCAATAATAATTCTTCCAAAAGCCTTTTGGATGACATAAGAATAAGATGGGTATGGCACATTACATAAGGAACAAAATCAGCAAAATACATCCTTCTAGTGAAAAATTCACCTCTCTGCCAAAGGTCAACACAAAGTTTGGGCTCAGGCAACTAGCATTAAACCACTATTTTCAAGTCATAATTGGTTAGTCCTATAATAGGTTTCATTGTTGGATGAATTTCACCTACAATGAATATCCTTTTTAAAGTTATGAGTCCTGGAATTCAGGTTATAAGAAAGCTATGAAACAAAAGCAGATTTTGCAATTCAGAGAACACAATATCTTGGGAATTAATATACAACAACTCTCATCAAATATATACCCATACATCTAATTTCAATATTTATTGTACATTGTTAAATACAAATAGATTGCTGACATGTTTTACAGTTTATTAGATGCATAGGAAGAATGAATCTGTTATATATCATTTATATTCAGTAAGTATATTCTTACTAGTCACCTTGTGTTCCTTTCTGTAAAGTATAGTTACCTTATGGACTTTGAAGCAAATCTTTATTGGAACCACTTGGTTGGATTCATATCTCTGGTGCTTAGCTACTATGCTGTGCTAGCTCTCTGGTTATTTGTGTTGCATAACCATCAGTCTGGAACACTGTACCATGACCACAATGTGAACTATAACCAGAATTTCTTTTTGTGGGTTGTAGTAAAAAACAAACTGTGTTTCTTCACGGCAAGTGAAACTAACAGCAATTTGTATATACTTCTTTACTTTTAGCTATCAGAACAACTGGAAACATATTAAATATATTCAGGTCCTGCAACTGCTTGTAACAACTGGGTATTGTGGCATGTATAATGGTAACATAAGTTACTTAATGAGTGATGATAGATACTTACCAACACTGATTACTGAATTAAAAAGCTTGTGGTAACTACACATAATATTACTGTGCTCTCTGGCTTATGTAATGATCTTTATATTTTTTTACATAAGTCCAATTTCACTATGCTGGTACAAGTGTTAAGGATCATGTCTAGGGCAAATTAAGATATATCTAGGGCAAGTTAAGATATTGTCTAGGGCAAGTTAAGATATTTTCAGTTCCTCCAGTACTCTCTGGACACAGTTAGATTCTTACATGAGCGAAGGGGTTCACAGTATTAGTGCCAGTGAACCGTGTTCTTTTTTCTGAGGTTGGGTCAGGGAGCACCCCAGTGGGTGCAAACTGGGTACCTTTTTTGAACAAGACAGTGCCCCTTGGGACTGTGTATGCATCTGATTTCTCTTTGTGCACCCATGAGGGTACAAAGGGAAAGCAGCTATAATATTCCGTCTCCTCTTTTCTCTCATTCTGTGCTATGCAGCAAAATGTGGTGAATGTCCAACTTGTCATTTGTCCTTTAGCTTCCAGCTCATTCCATAGAAGTTTGTTGTCAAGAAGAAATGCCTCTTTGCTTTCTCATGGGCAGCTTTTTCAATTTGATTTTCCTGAAAGAAGAAAGAATAGGACAAAAAGAGAAAGGGAGAACTTTCCATGAGGCAGAGTGAGGTGAATCACAGTCTCCACCATTGTGACAGATTGAAAATGCACATTTCAAATGCTTACTATCACACACTGGTTTTATGTTTCTAAAGAAAGGCTTACAAAGGATGGAGGATGGGATTCATCTCCAAGGACGAATATTCTGCACTGGTCTGGTCCTGCAGGGAGCAAACCAGGAAAGCCAAGGCTGCAACTGAACTCCAACTAGCTTTGAGTATCAAGGACAATAGAAAGTCCTTTTTCAGATATGTGGGGAGCTGGAGGGAAAGCAAGGGCAACATTGGACCCCTGCTAAATCAGATGGGACAACTGACAACTGATGCCCAGGAAAAAGCCAATCTATTAAATGGGTACTTTGCATCGGTCTTTCATCAGTCCCATGGAACGCCCATGCCCACTACGGGACATGACTGGGCGGTGAATGTCGAGGGCTATAGGCTATACAGGAGGGACAGGATAGGAAGGAAAGGGGGGGGAGTGGCACTCTACATCAAGGAGGAATA
>JAGPOW010001918.1:21942-41578 GCA_030014935.1 Caiman crocodilus | reverse complement strand
CCGGTGCTCTTTCCTGCCAAGGCAGGGGGTCGGACTAGATGATCTGCCCAGGTCCCTTCCGACTCTAACTACTATGATACTATGATACTATGATACAGGGAGGTCTGGGTGAGGGAGATCCCCTGCCCTCCATCAATGCTGACCTTGTGAAGGAACACCTTGAGAGGCTGGATACCTTCAAGTCAGCTGGCCCTGACAATCTACACACCAGGGTACTCAAGGAGCTGGTGAGCATCACAGCCCAGCCCTGGCATGGTTCATTAAGAACTCCTGGAGCTCTGGTGCAGTGCCTGAAGACTAGAAGAAGGCCAATGTGGTGCCTATCTTCAAGAAAGGGAGGAAAATGGAGGCCCATCAGCCTGACCCCTATCCCAGGGAAGGTCTTAGAAAAGTTTATGAAAGAGGCCATCCTTAATGAATTGGCCAGCGCTAACATCCTGAGGGATAGTCAGCATGGGCTTGTTGCGGGTAGGTCTTGCATAACCAATCTCATTTCCTCCTATGACCAGATGACCTATCACCTGGACAAGGGAGAAGAGATTGTTGTCATATAACTTGACTTCAAAAAAGGCTTCGATCTGGTATCTCATGATTACCTCTTGGTGAAACTGGCCAGTTGTGGCCTTGGTTCCACCATAATCTGTTGGCTGGGAAATAGGCTCTGTGGTTGAACCCAGAGGGTAGTAATTGATGGAAGTCAATCGTCATGGTGCCCAGGACGTCATTCTCCCCTTGTATTCGTCTTTGGTGAGGCCACAGCTGCAGTACTGTGTCCAGTTTTGGGCCCCACAATTCAAAAAGGATATGGAGAAGCTTGAGCAAGTCCAGAGAAGAGCCACGTGCATGATCAGAGATCAGAAAAACACACCTTAGGATGACAAGCTGAGAGCCCTGGGGCTCTTTAGCCTGGAAAAGCATGGGCTCAGGGGTGATCTGATGGCCACCTATAAGTTTATCAGGGTGACCACCAGTATCTGGGAGGACATTTGTTCACCAGAGCCCCCCAAGGGATGATGAGATCAAATGATTATAAACTACTGTAAGACCATTTCAGGTTGGACATAAGGAAGAATTTCTTTACCGCCCAAGCCTCCAAGGTCTGGAATAGCCTGCCATTGGAGGTGGTTCAAGCACCTACATTGAATACTTTCAAGAGAAATTTGGATGCTTACCTTGCTGAGATCCTATGACCCCAGCTGACTTCCTGTCCCTGGGGCAGGGGTGGACTTGATCTTCTGAGGTCCCTTCCAACCCTAATGTCTATGAAATCTATAAAATCTATTAAATCAAAGGGCACAACACTAAAAATATCTCCAGGAACATTGCATCTTCCTCATTTTTGTTACATACTGAGTTCTTTCTTAGAGGCCACTGCTTTGACAGGAGTGTTGAAAGTCAGGTCAAGACTAAACTTCAATAATTTTTTTTCGCCCTTCGAGCACACATGGTCACGTTATAACTGACAAACAGGCAGCATTGTCCATGACTTTCACAAGCATCTTCTTTGCTTCCCCTCTTCCCCCCACTTTGCTGCCGATCTTCAGGATTGCTTCTCATGGGAGTCTCTTACACAAATAAATGACTTCGAAACTTTGTCTCAGAAGTATGGATGAAGTTCTTTAAGAACAGAGACAGAAACTATTTTATTTGATGCCCATCTTGTTGGGGTCATCTGATCCCAGCAGTCTTTCTTGCCCAAGTGCAGGGAGGCTGGACCTGATGATCTGTAAGGTCCTTTCCAGACCCTAGCAACCATGAAACTATCAAACTTAACACCAGTAAAGAAACCCAAGCCAATGTTATCAAACATCATATACATGAGAAGTGCCATGCTAATGATGATGCACTCAAATTTCAGATAGTGTTTTACCATCTTTGTCAAACAAAGCAAACATTTCAAAATCACACAGTCCAATGTTGTACTTTATTTGTGTGTTACTGAAAAACAAACATCTAATTCATTGTTAATATATAACTAGATTAAATTATACCTTCCCAAATCAAACAACATAAAAGATGGAATGTAGATAAGAAAATCTTCTTAGACAGACTTTGTTTTCCATCTACCTTAGCAATTTCTGGAATATTCCCTTTAGTCACTTTAGTTGAGATGCTGAACTCTAATTGTCCCAGTTTCACAGGCTACTGAACAAAGATGTATAGTCAGAACAACCTGCTTGCTTGGCTGTTTTGATCTAAAGTCAATGCTTAGCATGCTCTGTGAAAATCCCCTTAAAGAAAAAATGAAGAAGAATTCCCTTCTCCTCTTGTTTGAAATAGAGATACTAGCTTTAGTGAAAGGGATGATACAGAGAGCTACAATTTAATATCTGAAATCAAAATTAGACATGAGTAAGGTAAAGAGTGTATGTGTGTGAGACTGCTCAGTCTGAGAGAATGTGACCATGGTATAGTACCAGCTAGAAAAATACTTTCTTCAATTCATGCTGTGATTTTGGAGATCCTGTTTCAGTTCCTGACCAAGAATAAAATGAGAATCACTATATGGGGATTGCATTTACAAATTTGCCTGGTCCTTTAAGCTGAGTGCGTATACATGGAGCTAGGGGTGATGCATACAGGGTGCATTGGGGTGCATGTGCACCCCCTGACAGTGCCCATGCACCCCCAGTCCGGCCACGCTCCCTGTTTAGCCAGTGGGCAGGGGTGCAGGCGGGACCATCAGTGCTCCCCCTGTGAGTGCCAGGTGACTGAGATTGCCTGCGGGGGATGCCCCTGCCCCTGGTCAATGGGACCAGCTGCACGTGCCCTCCCAACTCAAGAGATACCAGACACCCATGCATGGAGTCTCCCATACTAGAAGCCCATGTAAGAGTCATGTTTGATTGCAGTGGTCAAAGAATAGTTCATTCTTTCCTTTCACAGTGGCCTAAGAAAGGATGAGAAGTAGGACGTGGTGGGGCTATGGCCATATCCCATCCACGTAACCCTGTAAAATTGGACCAGTGCAATAGGTGATGAAAGCTGCACTTGTTGAATGTATCATTCTATGCCTTTGATAGAGGAGGAATTTTGCTTTCCTGGAGGAAAAACAAACTCCCATACTCAAAACCCTCCCAGGATTTGTGTGACTGTACATTACTGTGTCCTATGGGCAGGGCCAGCATGTGAACATTCAGTTTGCAGGAAATAGTTTGTATCCTATTCGTTATAGTAATAACTCCAAGTATTTATAGATTCATAGATTATAAAGGGGTGGAAGGGAACTCTCAAGATCATTAGGTCCAGCTCCCCTGCACTAGACAGGAAAGACAATTGGGGTCAGGTGATCCCAGTGAGGTGACCGCCCAGTCTCCTCTTCAAGATTTCCAGGGTAGGTGATTGCACTACCTCTAGAAGCAGTTTATTCCCCAGTCTGGACATCCTGACTATGAAGCAGCTTTTCCTAATGTTGAGCCTAAAATGGTCTTCCAGGAGTTTGTGGCCATTACTCCTGGTTTTGCCCAAGGGTGCCCTGGTGAACAGTTGTTCACTGAGCCCCTGATGTATTCCCCTGATGTAGTAGTAAGCTGTTACCAAGTCCCCTTTCAGCCTTCTCTTTTTTCAGATTGAAGAGACCCAACTCTCTCAGCCTTTCCTTGTATGGCTTGCTTTGCAAGCCTCTCATCATACGGGTAGCTCTTCTCTGGACTCTCTCAAGATTTTCCACATCCTTGTTGAAGTGCAGCGTGCAGAACTGGATGCAATACTCCACTGCAGTCTCACTAATGCTGAGTAAAGTGGAAGACTCACTTCCTTGGTTTTGCTTGAGATGCATTGGTTGACGCATGCCAGAGTATTGTTTGCTCTGCTAGCTACAGCACCTCACTGACAGCTCATGTTCGTACTATGTTCTGTTATTACCCCTAGGTCCCTTTCAGTCACCATGCTGGTCAGTTTGGTGCCACCAAGCCTGTAAGTATGTTGGGGATCATTCATCCCAAGATGGATCACTTTACACTTTTCAATGTTGAACTTCATCTGGTTCTGATCTGCCCAACTCGCCAGCCTGTCTAGGCCTCCCTATATCTGCAGCCTATTTTCAAGTGTGACCACGCTTCCCCATAACTTGGTGTCATCCTCAAACTTGCCCAGTGAACACTTCACCCCCACATTCAAATCTTTGATAAAGATATTGAAAAGCACTGGACCAAGCACGGACCCCATAGGGACACCGCTGGCCACTTCTCACCAGGATGACACAGATCCATTCTTTAGAACACTCTGGGTCCTACCCTGCAGCCAGCTTCCTTACCACCTAACTGTCGAGCAGTTAAACCTGCAATCCTCCAATTTTCCCTTGAGAATATGATGGGATACCAGATCAAAAGTCTTCTAGAAGTCTAGGTATACAATGTTGACCTCCTCTCTCTTATCCAGGTGGTGAGTTACCTTGTCATAGAAGGAGATGAGATCAGTAAGACAAGACCTGCCCATGATGAAGCCATGCTGTCTGTCATTCAGAATTATACCTTCTGCAAGCATATCACACATAGACTCCTTGATTAATTTTTCCAGGATTTTCCCTGGGATAGAAGTAAGGCTAATTGGTCTACAGTTGCTTGGATCCTCTCCCCTTTTTGAAATTTGGCACAACAATTGCCCTCTTCCAGTCTTCAGAGACCTTCCCTGAGTGCCATGGGTTTTGGAAGAGTTTCATCAGAGGTCCTGTGATGACTTCAGCTAGCTCCTTCAGCACTGTTGGATGAAGTTCATCTAGTCCTGTTGGCTTATAAATGTCTAACTTTTCTAACTAATCACGCACTAGCTCAACATCAACAGTAGGAAGGCGATCACTCCCACCATGCCCATTCTGAACCTTATCTGGTATGATTGTCCCCTTATTCCAGTGCAATATCAAAGCAAAATAGTCATTCAGGTGTTCAGTTTTCTCCTGAGTATCAGTAACCAGCTTTCCTGAGTTGTTAAGCAGTGGTCCTATGCTTCCATTTGTTTTCCTCCTGTTCCCTATATACCTAAAAAAGAACTTCTTGTTGTCTTTGATTTCTGTTGCTAGTTTAAATTCAGCCATGGCCTTAGCCTTTCTAATCTGATCCCTACAACTGTGGACCACTGTTGTATAGTCCTGCTTGAGGACTGCCCAAGTTCCAATTGTTTGTATGCCTTTTACTTCTTTTACAAAAGGACCATGATATCCCTATTAAGACAAAGAGGGTTTACCAGCCCTTCTACTACCTTTCTTCTGCATGGGAATGGACTTCTTTTGTGCTTCAAGGATTGTGTTCTTGAGGAATGACCACTCTTTCTGCACTCCTTTCACCTTTGGTCCCTGGTTCCCCACAGCACTTCCCTTACTATTGCCCTGATTCTGGTGAAATTTGGTTTTCTGAAGTCCAAACCTTCAACCTTATGAGCTGATTTTCTTGCTTCATGATAGAGAGTAAACCTTATGGTGTCACTGGTGCTGTCGCCCAGGCTACCCTCTATATTCAAGTCATTTACCAGATTGTCTTCTTTGGCCAAGACTGAATCTAAGAAAGCATTATCTCGGGTTGGCCCGTGTACTTCCTGGGTCATGTAGAGCTCTTCAGTACAGGTCAGGAAGCAACCGATATGACTTAGCTGAGCGTTTCTCCCAAGAGATGTCTTAGTAATGAAAGTCACCCATGATGACCACATCCTGTGTGTGCACAGTCTCTACCAGTTCTCAAAAGAACTCCAGATTGAGCTTCCTCTGGTTCAGTGGTTTGTAGTATACACTTATAGTTAGGTTTGTCTCACTGTACCCACCCATAGTTTGACCCAGAGGGTTTTGAGCCATTCTTCTTTGGAGCCAATGTTAGTCTCGAAGGAAGTATACTGCTCCCTCAGATAGAGAGCTACACCTCCACTTTTCTTCCCTACTCAGTCTCTTCTGTGCAGGGTGTAGCCCACTATAGCTACCAATCATGTGAGGAGTCCCACCAGGTCTCTGTAATGCCCACTGGGACTAGAAGGGTTAGCTCCTCCTGCTTGTGCCCCGTCCTCCTGGCATTAGTGTACCTGATTCTTCCAACTGAGATCCTCAATTTCCTGGCATGCTGGGGGAGAATCATTCCCTCAGGTCTTGCAAGATTGGCTCTTTCAGTGTCTCCAGCTTCAGAGATTTCTTATATTTCTATAACCTTTTCCATGTTCTGCCTTGGAGTGTCTTTTTATTGATATAGTAAAAGCTCTGTTTTCATAGATTCGTAGATTTTAGGGCCGGAAAGGATCTCAATAGATCTTTGAGTCTGACCCCCTGCATAGGCAGGAAAGAGTGCTGGGTTTAGATGACCCCAGCTAGATGCTTATCTAACCTCCTTTTGAAGACCCCCACAGTAGGGGAGAGCACCACCTCCCTTGGTGGGAATGGGGGATGCCAGATAACAAAATATGCTGGTTAATTGAGCGGCCCCAGCCGCTGCTTCCCCTGCCCCATCTGTGGCACCTCTCTGCCCCTCCCACAGCATGGCTGCCTCTTTTGCTACATCACTGCCCCTCCTGTGGGCCTGCAGGGGGCTGCTTATTGAGTCGGGCTGCCTGGCTGCCTGACATGGAGGCAGGCCCCCCACATGGCCTGCCTGACATGCCTGACATGGAGGCAGCCTTTTTATGCCCCCGGTCCATGGGGGCTCAGAGAAACTGGAAGTGCCACAGTGGCACTTCCAGTTTCACTTTGTCTTACAAGCTGGCATGCCAGTTAGTAGAGCATGCCGGCTTGTAAGATGCCAGTTAACAGAACTTTCAGTGTACAGTGGCATAATTTTTTTCTTTATAGATGTAGACTATATTAGGTATTGCTGAGGCAAAGTTGAAGATAAAATTCCAGAAAATGATTCATAGAATAGTGTGTGTTTATCCACTCTCACACAGTCCCTGGCACCTTTGAACCGACTTAAACCCATGTTATCAATGAATTATAATATATAGGTTAATGTAACCTACATCCCAAAGAGGTAGAATAAACTTTAAATTAAAGTGGGGTGGTTGCTGTATCAATTACAACTTTCTACATATTTATACCATTATGTACAGACACATTTAGACACTTTTTCAAGTGAGAGTAAAGTGGATATCAGTAAGAGGGTTTAATTTACTATATTTCCCTTACCTCTGGGTTCAGCCAGATAATTTTTAAGTTTGCTAATGTGAATTATACTGTATTTGATGCTCTATATAATAATGGGGTAGATAATGCATTATATGATTGGATAGATACTAGATTGTACCAGTGGTGTATGGACAGGTTTATGGTGAGGTAGACAGTGGCATTTTACACTGAACACATTTTCTGTATGACTAATTATTTTAAACATCTATAAAACAGACACATACAATTGCTTGAGTTGATGACTGCCAAGTGACAATCAATGTAATCAATTTTCTAATGTCTCTATCCAGAATTAAATCTCTGTCACACTAGTTGATAAATAGTCTCTTTTTGCAGGAACTTGTTTTTTGTGAAGCTTGTTTTGTACTATGATTTTTAAGGAAATCTTTCCCTCTGGTGACAATTGTCTTGATAAATTTTGACATGAGCCTTGAATTTTTTTACTAAGGATTTGTGGAAGTCATAGTAGTGTGGTGGAACTCAGCAAATAATTCTGAGCTATTCTCAAAGCCTCTCTAGGCAGTGCTGCAGAAGCCCAGAATGACCTACTTTGCTGGGTGACTGATTGAAACAACTATCAACAAATTAAAGTAGTAGTCTTTAGAAGACCAGAATACCTTTAATGATTTATGAATGGTACCTAGTGAACATGCTTGTCAGATCAACAATTGGAAAGCCAAGCTGACTTAGGGACAGCAAAACAGTAAACATGTAACATGTACTGTCCTCTTTGTGTGTACATCTAACTCCTGTTAGCATCAACACTGCATACCTTTTGCATTGATATCAATTGTGTACAAATGATCTCATGAATCTAAAACTAGATCACTACATAATGGGTGAATTTTATGCAGTATTTCTAAATGATCTTCTTCCTATTTCCTAGAGCAGTTTTGCAATCATCAGAACAATTGTCTGTTCATTTTTTTTGTCCTGATAGTACCCAATTTTTTTAGGTCAGCATCTTTCAGTGATTTGCTGCCAAGCTATTAAACTTTCTGACTCATTTCTATTGGAAAGGACAAAAGATAAAATTCAAGGGTAGTCTGCAATAGGACTAAGCTTCTAGAGTGGAAAGAGTAATGATGAATTGCCTACAGAATTGTTCCTGTACTTTTGCATCCTTTTCTTAGCAATTTCACTCAACTGTCTGGAGGTTACTTCAGGTGTCTGCATTGGGATAGTTCCCAATGTCAAACTGATGAGGGAGGAAGCCTTTCGAACTCTGAGGTGTGTGATATTTCACATCAACCATACAATAAAATGGATTGTTGCAGTTAGCTTTACTTTATGTCCAGCAAGATTTTGTCAGAAAGATTCAAAATATTATTGACCTGATTCCTATTTTTTAACCTAGGAAGGGGAGAATCTTTTTGAGCTAGGAGATTCAAAGGGGTCTTATGCACATAAATGCCTCTTTAGTTACCTAGGTACAAACTTTAGATACCACTAATAATCACCACTGCTAATCAGAAAATTTTCTCAGCTGCTACTACATCTTTAAGGTCATCCAGGTCTCTCAGTTTCCAATTTTTTCTTGGAACATATAGGCATACCCCTTTTTGACTGTTGGGTATGTGCACAATTAAGTCTTAAAGGCACTGTATGCATTAGCTTGTCTTTGGTGAGTATGCTCAGAACATGCTTAATCCTCCAGTCACTGTGATACCATTCCCACTTGTAACCTAAGAGGGAACAGGAGACCCAAATTTAAACCTTTTATCAGCCTGATTTGGAGCAGGAATGTGAACCTAGATTTCCCATTGTCTAGGGGAATGTCATAACCACTAGGCTAGAGGTGCAACCAGTTGATAAATCATTCCATAGTGTCTATAAAGATGATAGTTAGAAGCACAAATAGGAGCTAGGGGTTAAGGTCAAGCTGGAGTATGTAACCTGGATAGGAATGGATGCAGAGGCATACAAATCAGAGCTTTTCTAAATCCACAAACCATTTAAAATTGATTAAAAAGCAATAGAAAACAAAAAGAAAAAACCACTTTGATGAAATTTCAAAATGTTAGCCATTTTAATTCTGCATGCTTCAAAGCAGGAGCATTCTTAGAGAAATTTTACTGACCTTCTTATTAACATCATTTAAAAAAGAATCTACCAAAAATATTGTGAAAATATCGTAAGAGTTGATGATGATTTAAAGTTTTATTTCTGGGTTGGCAAAATAACTTCTTGGATAAAAACATTTTCACTACCTACCATTTAAAAGACTGGTATTAACATTGTTCCATCATGAAAGTACTATTACAGGCACTGAAAAGATAAGAAATATATATTTCTGAAATTACACGTGCAAATTAGCCAGGTCTCAGCTTTTCTTATAGACTCAGATTCAGTTGAGGTTCACTGAGTTATTTAGACTCTTTTGGTTGATAAAATGTGGTTAGTAACATGAAGCTTACAGTTCTATATAAAATTTCCCATATCTTCAAAGGTAATGAAAACTCATTAGTTATGACCCCACTGAGAAATCAAATTGAGCTGAACTACTATGAAGTAGAATTGTTACATGCGATAAACTTCTTCAACTCAATTCCAGCCTGTCCCAATTTCCATTCCACTCCCCTTTGGAATTGTACTAAGTGGGAGTGAATAAATAGGTTTTATATAATGTATTTAATAGGTCACAGAATGAGAAGATAACTAGCTGGCATGGGAGTTAATATTGCATTATACTTTATTAAGGACATATTCAGAATCCTTGAGAAAATGGGATGAGAAGATAGCATGTTGATCACATGAATTGGTAAAGTTCGTTACAAAATATTGGCGTGATTTTAGAGGGGAAAATTATTCATTTGTGAATAAATGAGAAAGTTATTTGCAAAGCAAGTTAGAAACAATTTCTAGAAATTTTTTACTTTACCTTTTGTTGTCGCTAACAAACAGTTGTCTTCCAGCCCTTCTTTTATCTCTTTTCCATTTTGTATTCTTTCTTTGAGTCATATCTTTGCACAGAAGTAGACCTGATCAAAAACAAGATATAATCTTTAGGAAAATTTTCAAAGTGTAAGTCCTTTTATACTGGAGATTTTACAAAAAAACTCATCAATAGTTTGAACACTGACATTTTTTATAGGACATCAAAGACACAAAAAATAATTGAAAAGTTTGTCTCAAATTATGAATTTCAAAATCCTATAAAGATCTTCACAAATAACTTTCCACTAGTTTCACTGAAGAAGCTTCCCTATAATTCAGTAATTACTGGAATCAACCTATTATTTATTTTCTTCCCCTCTGGGTATGTAATCTCTATGGTACTAAAACAGGGGTGAGTAAAATGTGGCCTGTGGGCCAGATGCAGTCCATTCTGTCCAGGCCACATGGCCCCTAAACATTTAGAAAATTAATATTGATCTGCTCATGGCTGCCTGTCATGGAGTCCTCGATGGCTTGCCAAAACTCAGTAAGCAGCTCTCCACCCAAAATAATTGCCCACCTCTGTATTAGAAGAATATAGAAACCACTGGCTTATGCTATCATCAATCATATTTTTCAATTGAGTAACTGAAACTTTTTTTTTCAGTTGGACGCTTGAGCTGCTTACACATACTCAGATAATCTGGGAGAATTTTTCCAGGCTTGTTCTCCTGGTAGAAAACCTTATGCAGAGACACCTGAACAGACATTTGAATGCTGGGCCCTTGAAGAGAAGGGAGCTTGCAATGCTGATGCTGCGCAGCCAGGGGTCCCCTGTGTACGCATCTCAGCATCTTAGCAGGTTCCCTTAGTCTGCCCAGAGACAGAATAGCAACACAATACAGAGCAGCCTTGACTGACCAACCCAGACTGCCTGTGCCCCCTGCAGCACAATATGGGAATTTGTAAAGAGGGCATGTTCTGTTCTCCTATGGTGAGGAGGAAGTGGAAGCAAAGCAAGCCACCCTGGGAGTACTATGATATGGCTTCTCTTAGAAGAGAATATGTACAGATATTCACTCTTACAGGATAAACTCTCCTTGGAGTGATTTAATCTTGGTTGTTCCCAGGTTATTTTTCTCCTGGGGTGGCGACTTTTGTTTTGGCAGAAAATCCTGAACATCTGTATACTTATGGCTTGTTCTGGGAGAGCAGTAACTCTCCCAGGAGAAACTGAATGTCTGTACATGACCTTAGAGTTCTATTTAAAATTAAATTTGCGATAAGGTAGTAATAGTTCAGTTATACACAAACTAAAATTTTTTTCTTTTTCAAAGCCCTCTGCTTTTGTTGCCATTGTCAACAAGAGTTGTTAAACATTCATTGTTTTTCTAATAAAATATAGATTGTTATAGTGCACAAAGGGATTTATAGATAGGGGTTCTGTAACTGCAATTACAGCTACCTTCTGCTTTCTCAGCTAAGGCTAATAGGCACAAAACAAACACATCCTGTTCCTTGGAGTTTTCTACAAGAGTATTTTTAGATTGCGGGACCTATTTTAAAGACTATTCTTAATCATTTAAGACATTCATCACTTCTAATTGGAATCCTTCCAAAAGAACTGTAATGTATAGAAGTTGCTGCCATGCTCTGAAGAGCAGTTATGTTGTTAAAATAAATAACAAAATATTTTACTTGAGCTCTTGAGCCCAAGAGCTGTCTTGGGTGTTCCTCAGTGCATACCAAAATAAACAGCCTGGCTTTACTTACCTCCAACTAATTTTTCTTTTTATTTGGAAGATTTTTTACACTACCTTGATATGAGCTACAGATGGCAGTGTTCAATAAATAACTAGAGTTATCCCTTTGCAAGGAAATGATTTCTTTGTTCACTTCAGACATTATAAAAGACTTAGGAACAAATTGTTCCTATTCACATTATTTGCTTAAGTCAGTGATCAAGTTGTTGTATTAGCTTATATGGTTAAGAAAGTAAAAGTGCAAATTCTACTGGGAAATGGTTATGATTTTCATGTACTTATATACTTAACGTTAGAATAGAACTTGTCATACAAAGGATTATGTTTTTAGGGGTAAACCCTCACCTAGTTTATACTGGTGGCATACATTGTGCTTGGCTTCATTTGTAACTAAATAGTTATGCTGAGGCTTTCAGCTCTTTGGAAGAAAAGGTCTTACAGTTTATATGTAACATTTCTATTATTTAATTATTATCTAGTTTAGGTTACATTGGAAACCACTAAAAATACCCACCAATGTCCTTTCTTGTTACAAATTCAGAAGTTTGTCCTGCTTCCCATCATACCCACATAAGCAGTGCTGTTAACTCTGAGAGGTACATATATGATTAAATGACTGCTGACATAAGTTAAGAGTTGCGGATCTAGCCTTACTATTGATCTATTTATTAGATTTCTATTTTGCCTTGACCATAGAAAGAGCAGCTCTGGAACCAGGAAAAATGACAAGCTTTTGCCACAGGTGTGAAAATGCATGGAGCCTTTAGGCTACTGGTATGCTGAGCTTCCAAAGTATGCCTTTACTCCTCCTCTGTCTTATGTCCACATTCTAAGATGGGTACTATGGGGATTCATAAAAGAAAAATGATTTATTTGGATACCAGTTCTCAATTTGCAAAAGCACTTGGGTACTGTGACAATGAGCTTTGCAGAATTTCATTGGTAGCATCTATTATAGAATGTATAGTCTAAGACCACATACATCCCTGAAACATGAGAGATGGTAAATTTTAACTCATTTTGGATTATAAACTTCATTGCTGAATAACAAGAAAGATTTCTACACCTCCCTGCCTGCCATCTAACACCACCAGGCAAGAAATCCTACTTGATCTACACAATGAAGAGCAAGCTCACAAAGAGACTCTCACGGACCCAGAGGGACAGTTTTCAAACTTCTGCTTCCTCTGTGCAAAAATTAAGTTTATTTCCTATATATGGGGACCTTTTACCATCTTGAATTTCCCCTGAGTCTGATGAAGAGGGCATGAGCCCAAAAGCTTGCAGAAAATGATTTTTTTTTTGCAATTTCTCTGTTGGTCTAATAAAAGGTATCATTTTGAAACCAAGAGTTCTAGATTTTTGCATTTCTTTAAGTCTAAACTGGGCACTCAAACTTCCTATACAATGATTAGGGAGAGTTTGGCACCTTAGACTGGAATTTACAAGGAATATCCCTCATGCTAAGCAGGGGAAGAGGAAATACTGAGGACAGGACTGTATTTCTAAATCCTGTCCCTGTCCAGGCTTTAGAGAACCTTATCAGTACTACCAGGAGCCTTCTCTCTTCATATGGGAGTCCCAGCTCAGAATCCTCTCTTGAAAGTGGGTAGTTAATAGCATTTCTTTTAAAATGGAATCATGAGGTACTCTTTTCTTTAAAATGTGGATGAAGTGGAAATGATGGTACGGCCACTGAAGCTAAGTAGATTTTGCAACTTGTCTATGTTTTCCAGTTTTCTACTGTAAGGATGGAATAGAAGGTTGTTTTGCTATTAGATCTGTGCAAAATATTACTAATGAAAAAATGTAACCACTCAAATTTTGCTACATCTTTCAGGCTCTCATGAAAAATCAGTATTTTTCTTGGGACTTTCCTTTATAAGCAAAAACATTGCCAAAATTATACGTAGAACCTTTTCCACAATATAGTTGTTCAAGGAATTCTGGAGGCTGGTTTTTTTGCATGGTCTAACTTAAAGCCCTATTTTTACTTGCGTGGTTTTGATTCTGTTATTAGCTAAATCCTATTCCGTATGTTCAACACTAACTTTTATGTCTTTTACACTGAGAGACTGTAGGAACTACTTTCAAAGCTAACCAGATAACTGTGGTGTTTTTGCTTTTCTCTCTTATTAAAATACTAGTTTCAAAGTCTGGAAACCAATTTGTTTCTTAAATGAGAGCTTGATTATCTGCAGTTTTACAAAGGAATTACTGACAGCTCAAGCTTACTGTGAAGAAATTGAAATACACAAAAATGTCTCTTTTTACATAGAGTTCCAAGCAAAAGATCAGAGAGAATTCACACTTGAAGGTTATTCTACTATGTTTTCTCTAGGTCAGCTAGTGAAAGTTGTTGGCACTAGTTTTATGGCCTTGTTCTGTGCAGACACAAACCCTTAGACTGCCCATGACCTTTTTATTAGATAACAGGTGAATTTTATTGAAACAAAGTGATAGCAGATAAGAATAATGCAAACAGTTCTATATATCTATCTAACCCAGCCCCAGAGTTTACAGACTGAAGGTACATCTGGCCACAATACCTTGTATAACACTGAGCTTCTCTCTTGAATGTCAGATGTCAGCAGCCTGGAGGTTGAGGGCCAAGGCTCACCTCTGCAGTGGGGTGGGTGAGATTGGCTGGTGGTATGCCCTCTGTCCATGGTGGCCTCAGGTTTCCTTCGTGGGGACCCTTTGCTGCTCTCAAATCCTTTCTTTTGTATCTTTTCCCCTCTGTGATGACTCTTCATCTGTGAGCATCACTGATTGCTTTTCTCTGTGGTCATCATACAGTCCATGTTCTGTCCTGTCAGCATATTCCTTTGTTTCACAAACTCATCACATGCACACATCCTAATATGGGCTTTTTCTGGGCCTCCTAATTTAGTCTGTTCCCCAAAACTGGAAATCCCAAGGGCTCTGCACCAAGGCGAAGAGTCTCTAATCTCATGTCATAGAACGGTGTGGTACATGTCTTCAGTTTCCCAGCCTGTGTGTCTGCTTGCCATTTGCCTATGTCAGACACAGCGGGCCTTGAAGACACTGTCAGAAATGAGCTTTTAGAAATCAATTAACCCTTGCTGTTGTCCTAGACCATTATTATAATGCATATCTACTTTACCTACATGCCAGTTCCCAAAAGCAAACCTCTAAATACCATTTTATAGCCATTAAAAGCTAGTGACAGGAATCACAAGGTGAAACATTTTGACCGTTGCAATGGAAGATTTTTAACTGTTTATTCACAATACTTATTCCAGAAATGATGGAAGTGGCTGAAAAGGATGACCAATTTTCTTCTTGTTTCTAGCTGTGTCCTCCCAAAGTCACTAAACTGGGAAGTGGACAGTGGCAAGTGAGTATTTTGTGCACATTCACAGCTTTCTTAATGTCAAAAAAACAAGTACTTACACTTTGTGTTCAAAGTACAAGTCCTATTGCCTTAATTGGGAAGACAGCTGTAAGTACTCACTATTGTTGCAGATCTGAACCTAAGGTTTCTGGCCAAGCGTCCAGAAAGTAAGGAATATGCCATTGGTGAGCACCTATGAAGACCATGGTCTAATCTCACCATCACGTGGAAGCACAGAAGAAGGGATGGAAATAATCCGTAAGGTACTACCCTACTGATTTACTAAGGAGGATTTTCTATTCCTGGAAGCCCCTGCCCTCTTCAGTACGCATTTCAACTTTGCATCATAGTATCATAGTGCCTAGGGTCAGAAGGGCCCTAGAGCAGGCCATCTAGTCTGACCCCCCGCCAATGGCAGGAACGAGTGCCAGGGTCACAGGACCCCAGCCAAGTACGTATCCAATGAGGAATCTTCTGAATGGTTGTTTCCTGCAGTATACAATACTGGTTTCATCTCCAGAAGAATGGAGCTTTATCCTCAGAGGGACTTTTTATGTCATTTAGCTGCCAGACATGGGGGTATGTACACAATTCTTTTTTTATGTAAGGCCCATTCTGGGTGATGTTCTAACAGGATGATATCACCTCTGTATTCAGATTCAAATTTCTGTACTGAAACATGCAGTTGTTATAACCTTTAAAGAAAAGTTATTTTTTTAAAGGTAAGCAAAATAATATATTATTTCCTAATCTTGTCCTCAGTAACAGCTGAACTGTTTTTTGCTAAGCTTTTCCAAAAACATTCAGCCTGAGGCAGACACATGGCATGGAGAATTTCAGTCTGAGTGATTAAAGTTTGGCAAGCTAAAAAGGCATCTGACAAAAGGTTTTGTGAAGGGAAGTGTTGGGAAAACATAGCACTAGGGAGCATATATAGTTATATATATATATATTGCACAGAGCTCAGTGAGTATCTGTAGGTACATAAGCAAAATAAATCATCACATTTTCTTGTATATAGCTCATAGCCAAATAAGATGAACACCTTGTTTTTGAATAGCAGAACAAATTTTAAAAAACATCTGCCCTTGAAAATACTGTTCCTGTTTTCCAGGGAAAACACAGGCAGCTGCATTTGTGGGTGTCAGCACACCATTGCAGCTGCTTTGTTACCCCCTAAATGCAGGATGCTGTTGGCTGAGCCAAAGTGCCCAACTCATCTTCTCAGGCTGAACTGAGTGGGCAGCCAGCGGCACGTACAGATCAGGGGAGAATTCAGTTACAGGCGTCTATGTCCATACCTCATCTCCACTTTAGAAGTACAGCAGAAGCCTCTTTTTTGGGGAAAGAGAAAATGTCCACAGCCAGTTGCTAAGGAGCCCCCAGTGCAGAACATATAGGTTTTTTCCTGGCAGAGACTCATGTGGCTGAAGCTACTATTAACATATTATCTTGCTTAAATTGCACAACCCAATTTCCAGCATTTGGTTTTTGGGAAAAAGGTGATTGTTGTATGCAGGGAAATAGAGTGTGTTTGTTGAAAGGAAAAAAATAGATTGGATGAACACCTTGAATCCTAAACTTATGGAGATCAAGGATTTTACATTCGAAGCCTATGTGCACTCTGGAAACCTGTTAATGCTCAAGAAATATAGCATCCTTTTCACTGTCTGTTTTTCCCCTCACTTATCTCTCTACTCTCTTCCCAACCTATTCTGAAGTGCTTGATGAACTGTGTTAAAGTGACTCATCTACAGAGTTACTGGAGCTAGGGATGAAGCACATAATCCTTTCTAACTGCCAGGAGGTTCTGAGTTCAGCACTGCTCACTTAGCACATCCAAGAGAAAGGGCAGGAATATGAACATTGTCACAGGAGAACTACAAGGAAAAAATTTGCACATAACTTACTTTGGACATGCAATGTAGCTGCCTCTGAGACCAGAAGGGGTGACTGTGGGTGAAACAAGAAAATGTGTCTTTAATGATGAGATGCTGCAGGTCTAGGTAAAGAAAAACCTAGTGATTTGTAAAATGTGTCCAAGAAAGCACTAGATGATCAGAACATGTCACATTGTATGTTTCAGTGCAGGGATTTGGGGGAATAGAAGAGTTACATATAGAGATTTTCCAACATCAGGTACTTTCCGTATGTTATAATTGATTATTATATATCAGTGCTAATAGGAGAAGGCCAAGATGCTACCATTATCTTGGTGTTAAGGTCAATATACAAGATAAGTCAGACCTTATTCTCATTTATACAGAGGATGTCTAATCCTGCTTTTGTATTTTAAAATTACATTATACTCATTTACATCATCTTTACACTGTTAGCATGGTGTTAGGGACCCTTATATAAATAAGCATGTGTTTGACAACCCACCCAAAAGCTTACAGTATAAGAGAACAAATCACCTGATGAACAATTTGAGTATAATCTAATAAATACATTTTTATTTCTCTACACATTGACAGTTTTTACCTTCATTTATATAATGAAATGCCAGCTATCCCCATCTGCCCCATAAGCCATAGTTAATTGGCTTGTTTCTTAGAAGCATCATGACAGAGAGAAGTCTTGAGAAGGGCTGTGAAGAAAGAGCAAGCTAGTTCAGAGGTCACTGTGTGCAAATAGGGTGATGGGGAGGAAAGGAAGGCATGCTTGCATGAGAAGCTGACAAACCGACAGATGAGGCCAGTAACTCTGTCCTCAAAAGCTATGGTAAAAAAGCTGCACATGTTCAAGGAAGTACAGTGGGATTTGTGACTGTGCACTGCTTCATTTACTCCTGGAAATTAAAATGGAAAAGAAGAGACTGTGAACTGCTTGATATGACTGTGATTTGTGAGGTACTTCAGAACTTAAAACCACTTGTGACTGTGGCCTTCACTGTTAATGAGCAAATTCTTTCCTCAGTTACACCTGTGCTGCTCCATTGACGTTGTAGATCCATTATGACATACTAAAAGAAAAAGTAGAATAAAGCACTTACAAATCTTGGATACAGCTTAAATATGGATCAAAAAGCAGGTATTTGTGGAGAATAAAAGACTAAGATATAATAACACCTATTTTGGTATTGTGTTTTGCTGATTCCTGCAGCAAAGTAGTAGAGGTTCCATGAATATCATTCAGCTTAATATGTCTGAATTTTAAAGATCTCAGATGGAGGCTAAATTTTATTTTACTCATACGAGAACTAAAAATAGAATGTTTTTGTCCTTGCTCAAGAGGTTCAAGTCGATGTTCTTGTAATAAATACTTAATAATATGTATGTAGACATCTCTACAATGTGCACACACTTAGGTATATGCATAGTAGGGCTGTGTAAAACTTCAGCCAATGATTCAATTCAGAGGAAATTCAGCCCAATTCGGTGGCCAAATCTCCAAATCCAAATCGAGTCAGGAGATCCATTAAAAGATCTGAATCAAATCCAAAGCCTCTGAATCAATTTAGAAAAGATTCAGAGAGAACTGGAGATTTGGATTGGCTGGGGAGAGGTAGGCATGGCCAAGCAGCTGCAGTTTCCCCCGCGCCTCCTCTCGCTGTGCCTGCCTCTGCCTTGGCACAAGAGCAACAGAAAAAGCCCCCCATAGCTGCCCTGCACGGCCCCAGCCCCAGCCTCCCAGCATTTTGCAGGGGATAAAAAAAGCCCTGTACTCACTGGCTGCAGCAGCGGTAATCAAGGCCTCTGGGGGCTCATGGCAGAGCCCTTCTCCTCCCGCTTCCCCATGCAGCATAGGGTAGTGGGGGCAGCAGGGATTGCCACCCCTGCCTGCCACCCATGCAGCAGCTGCCCTATGGTGCAGGTACAGCATGGCTTGGCAGGACACCACACACTGTCAAGGAACTGGGGCGGCTTCACATGTCAGCCAGAGCCTGGCATCACTCAGCCCCAGCAGCCCCAGGGGAGAGGCAGGCAGGCACAGCTGGAGGAGCTTTAGGAGATCCTGCAGCCACCTGGCTGTGCCTGCCTCTCTCTGGCCGATTTGAATCTCCAAATCAGTGCTGAATCAGCATGGAATCTCCAATTCTGATTCAGCTGAATCAAATGGGGACAGTTATTTGAATTACTAAATCGAATCTCTGTCCTCTGAATCAGCTGAATTCAAATCTGAATGGAATACTTCCCTATTTGCACAGGCCTAATGCATAGAAATGTATATGTATGTCACACACACACACACACACATGCCAAGTCTTTCATATACACACACATGCGTGCCAAATCTTTCATATATATACACACATACACACAAAGATATATATGTATGTATGTATACTTATATTAGTATGTATATATGAATGACTTGGCAAATCATCTCATGTGGCAATGTTCCCAGAATCATGCATTGCATACTTTGAAAGAAATGAAGTAGAGCCTAAAGAAGAATCTTCTTCATTAATATGGCTTTAGGTATCCATACAGACCATGTCTACTTCAGGACCTCACTAGTGAACACTGCAGTAACATGTGCCAGGCTTGCTCCATGGATACCATTCCCCCAGAGAACTGTAATATGGCTGCTTGAGTATGG
>JAGPOW010001911.1:0-20854 GCA_030014935.1 Caiman crocodilus | reverse complement strand
GGTTTAGGTTGGACATTAGGAGGCACTACTTTACAGTTAGGGTGGCTAGGACGTGGAACCAGCTTCCTAGGGAAGTTGTTCTTGCTCCTACCTTGGGCACCTTCAAGAATAGATCGGATAGGTACTTGGCTGGGGTCTTGTGATCCTGCCATTGTTCCTGCCATTGGCGGGGGGGTCAGACTACATGGCCTGCTTTAGGCCCCTTCTGACCCTAGATACTATGAAGACCAGACCCATGTCATATAAACGTGGTGAATCCTATTTCCGCCTGATGTTGTTTGTTGAACGAGGGTGTTAATACTGACCTGGCAGGTGCCTGAAGGACCTCCATAGCCAGCATGCACTGCGGCAACCACTGAGCCTTCAATGCCCAACATGCACTGCAACAGAAAAGGAGACGGAATATCTCCATACCCAGCATGCCTGGCGGCAGCTGTGCACTAAACTCCAATTCCCAGCATACACTGCGCGGAAAATCCTTGGAAGGAGAATCTACAGCACCCATCCAGCGACTACGCATGGTCCTGAGAGCCAGACCCCCCCGGGGGCGCATGCGTGGGTGCCTCCGGACCTCTTGCATATCAGCACCGCCTGGTCGACGCTCCTCTCTCTTGCCCCACTCCGCCCCCGGGCTTGCCTTCAGCCTTCACGTTCAACTCAGCGGGACCACTTCCGACGTTGCTAGGTATTACTTCCGGTCCAGCGCCCCAAGATCTGTTGTTTTGACTGAAACCGCGCGGCTGGTAACATTCCTTCGGGGAAGAGAAACAGGAGAGAGATTCTGCGCGTGCGCAGTGGGGAGGCAGCACTTACACGCCGGACGCTTGTGACGGCTTGTGCGCATGCGCACTAAGTTGGCAGCGATTCGTAGCTTTTGCGTATAAACTAGTGAATGCGCATTGCTATCCTGATGCATCGCCATTTTCATAGGCTCTACAGTAATTGAGGCTAATCAGTGGTATTGGTGGGAAGCCAAGGAGGGAGCGTGGGTGACTGGGACCTTTTTAAATCTCCCCCAGTAGGTATGGTAGGCTCTATCATAAGATATCTAGGTCCCCTTAGGTCTTTGTGGTGTTTCTCCATTTTTGTGGGTAACATCAAAAATGGTGTCTTTGCCTGTGGGGGAAGAGAAGGTTAAGATTAGCAGAGCCTAACTCCAGCTGATCCCCACTGCCCTCCCTGTTTTGGGGTCATGGGTTATTGTAGGCCTACAAAACCATGTCTGCGTGATCTTGGGCCTCCATTTTTTTGGGTTCTACCAAAATGGTGGCTATGGAGGTATGAGCATAGAGCAGAACCTGACTCCATCAGGCCCCTTCAGGGCTACGTATTTCTGTAGGATTTCCACACAGACTTCTCTTGACATTGTGAACGATAGTAGGACCTACAGTCTTGTCTTCAAGTAAGTGGGGGTCTTGTGCCCATGTTCCTATTATGGTAGGGCCTATGTTATTCCTCCCAGAGTTGTGGGGTCACGTACATGTTATAATAGGACTGACTTTATTACCCTCTGGGCTCCCAGCACCCCTGTCCATCATTATATGGTCTCTGAGCTTTGCCCTTAGTGCTAGGTGCTTATGTGAGACCTACTAAAAATAGGTAGGCTGAATAAGCTCCTGGTTCCTGTAGGACCAACAAAAATGTTTTATAGAATGACACCAAAAGGACCAGTGGGAGGGGTGCCTGTGTCCTTCCAGTGACAGGTAAGCACACCAATAGTGGCTCTTGTCCTCACAGGTCCTCTGGGGGCCAGGATCAGGGCCAGATGGGCCGATCATCGAAGGACAAGCGGGATATGTACTACCGGCTGGCCAAGGAGGAGGGCTGGCGGGCCCGCAGTGCCTTCAAGCTGCTGCAGCTGGATGAGGAGTTCCAGCTTTTCCACGGTAGAGGACTCAGGCATCTGGGTGTCAAGCCCTTCCATTCTCTTCCCACAGCAGGATGGAGACCCAGACAGGGTATCCTGTCCCCCAAACCTCCCCAAAGTGGATAGGGAACACCCAGGTGTCTGGGTGCTCCAGTCATTCCTGCTCCCCCTCCCCTGCCTCTGCCCCAAGCAGAATAAGAACCTAGGTACCCAGAACCCTGTCCTATTTAAGAGTGGGGAGAGAACCCAGGTATCCTGACCATCAGCACCCCACTCTCCCAGGCTTTCGCCTCCAGCCCCCACTCCTTCCAGAAAACCAAGGTGTCTGGGCACCCAGCTTTCACACCCCTTCCAGAATGGGTAGAAAACCCAGGTGCAACACCCCTGTACTCTAACCTGCCTCAACCTCTCTAACTTGCGAAGAACCCAGATGTCCAGGTTCTCAATGTCACCTCCCCACCCAGGGAACCCAGGTGTCCAGCCCCTTCCTCTTCCAGAGAACCCAGGCATCTAGGCTCGCAGTTCTCACTGCTCTTAGACCCCAGTCCTCTACTTCCCTACTGGAGAACCCAGGCACTTATGGGAGATGGGTCACATCCCCACAGGTGTGCACCGTGCAGTGGATCTGTGCGCAGCCCCAGGAAGCTGGAGCCAAGTGCTGAGCCGGAAGCTGATGTGAGTTTGTGGGGGGCGAGGGCTTTGAGCTGGGGGTCAAGCTTGCCCTTTACCCACCTCCTGTGTGTGTCTGTGCCTCCCTGCAGAGGCCCTGACGTGACCATCGTGGCTGTAGACCTGCAGGCCATGGCTCCCCTGCCTGGGGTCATCCAGATCCAGGGTGACATCACCAAGGTAGAGGACCCCCCAGGATCTCCCCCAGACCCTTCCTCCACCACCCCAGATCCCCCAAAGCCCAGGGACCCCTCCAACCCCTCCACCACCCCATATAGCACCGGGATCCCTAATCCCCTCCCCCACTGCCCAAACAGTCCCCAATATCCCACCCACAGAGCTGTGGAAACTCTCTACCCCCTTGCAGAGTCCCTGGGGTCCCCCTCCCCCACCTGTCAGACCCCCCCCCTTACCTCCCAATACCTCCTCAGGACCCATCCTGCACTCTGCAACCCCCTCCTAAAACCCTTCCCCCAGCCTCCTTAGAATCCTGGGATCTCCCAGACCCCTGGATCCCCCCAGTAATTGGACCCAGGATGCTTCCCCCCCCCCATGTCGATGTGTCCAGCTGACTCATGTCCAGCAGGTTTCAACAGCAGAGCAAATTGTGGGGCACTTTGCTGGGCGCCCAGCTGATCTGGTTGTCTGCGATGGAGCCCCCGATGGTGAGGTGGGGTAGGGTGAGGTGTGGATGAAGGTGATGGAGCTAGACTTTGGGTATGGGGCTGAGGTCAAGAGGGTAGAGCTAGGCTCTGGAAGCAGGGGAAGGGCTAGGACTGGGGTGCCATAGCCAGGGTTTAGAGGGCAGGGCTAGGTCCCTGGGAAGGATTAGGCATAGGAGAAGGGATAGGACTTCTGAGGGTAGGGCCAGGGCTCCAGGGGGGTGTGGTTGGGTTTGAGGGGGTGAGTCCTGGACTCTGGGCAGGGGTAAGGTTGAGGGGGCAGGGCCTGTGCTGGTGGAGGGGCTGACAAGGGGATGGGTGGAGCTGGGATGGGGTTGGCACTGGGGGACAGGTGAGATGGGGAAACCCTGCCTTCCATGCCCACCCAGTGACCGGTCTGCATGACATCGATGAGTACATCCAAGCCCAGCTATTGCTTGCAGTAAGTCCACTCCCCTCCCCTGCCCTCCACAAGCCCCTCCCATTTTCCTCCCACAGCTCCTCTGCACCCCCCCACATTGACCCCTGTGCCCCTTCTCTTCCTCCACTCCAGGCCCTGAACATCACAACCCACGTCCTGAATAAAGGAGGCACCTTTGTGGCTAAGGTAAGGCTGGGATGTAGCTAGTTCTGGGGCGGAACAGCTGAGTATGACACTGCCTATGAAGGGCTGAGATGTAATCAGTTCTGGGGTGGAGCCACTGGAAAATGGCTGAGTATAACACTGTATGGGGAGAATAAGCTGTACTCAGCTCTCAGAAGCAGCTTGGGAACAGCTAAATAAAATGGTGCCTATGAAGGCTGAGATGCTTCTAGCTCTGGGGGTGGTATGGCTGGGGAACAGCTGAGTATAACAGTGCCTCTAAAGGACTGATGCACCTAGCTGTGGGATGGAAGGGCTAGGTATAACACTACTTATAAAGCATGAGATGCGCCCAGTTCTGGGGTGGAGCAGCAAAGGAATACTGAGTAGAACAGTGTCTTCAGCTGAGATGCACCCAGTTCTGGGGAGGTACAGCTGGGGAATGGCTGAGTATAATACCACAGGGGAGGGCCCAGCTCTGAGATGGAATGGATGAGTGTAACACTGCCTATGAAGACTGAGATGTGGCCAGCTACGGGTGGGAAGCCACCCATCTTCTGTCTCTCCACCCTGCCTCCCATCCCCCAGATCTTCCGGGGCAAGGACGTGACCCTGCTCTACTCCCAGCTCCGTCTCTTCTTCCCTGATATTGCCTGTGCCAAACCCCGGAGCAGCCGCAATTCCAGCATTGGTGAGCGCAGCTAGCTCTGGGGTGGGTGGCTAGGGGAAGGCTGAGTATAACAGTGTATGTGAAAGGCTATGATGCACCTACCTCTGGGGTGGGACAGCTGGAAATGGCTGACTATAACACTGTCCAGAGAGGGATGAGATGTGTCCAGCTCTGGGCAACAGAGCAGATAGAGAATGACCAAGCATGGAAGGGCTGAGATGCAGCCAGCTCTGGGGTGAAAAAGGTGGGGAATAACTATAAGCTCTATGGGGTGAGCCAGGATATGACCACCTCTTTTGTGGGGCAGCTGGGGAACAGCCAAGTATTAACACCCTTCTCTTCCCTCCCCTCCCCTCATGCAGAAGCTTTTGTTGTGTGCCGTGGATATAACCCCCCTGAGGGCTATGTCCCTGACATGGCCAACCCCCTGCTGGACCACAGTTATGGTGAGCCAAAAGGGGTTGGTAGCAGGGCTTGGGGGCATGTATTAGAGGGTGGCCATTGGGGTGCTGGTTGCTGGATGGGGGACAGTGGGGGCTATTAGAGGATTCTTAGATGCACCCAGCTCAGGGGGTGAGGGATGGCTGTGGAACGGCTGAGTATAACAAGGTTTTTGGGAGGGCTGAGATGCAGCCAGCTGTAAGGTGGAAAGGCCAGGTATAATGCCCCACTAAGGATGCAGATGCACCCAGCTCTGGGCTAGAATGGCTGAGTATAACGCCCCATGGGGAGGTCCAGAATCTGCCCAGTTCTGGGGTGGGACAGCTGGGGCCTGGCCAAATATAACAAGGCACAGGGAAGGCTGAGATGTACCTGGCTCTTGGGTGGAACAGCTGAGTATGACAGCCACAGTACAGCCAGCTGTGGTGAAACAGCCAGGTATAACACCTCATGAAAGAGCTGAGATGCACTTAACTCTGGGGTGGGGCACCTGTGGCCCAGCAGAGTACAATAACCTTGTCTATTCTAGACCTGGAACAGAACCAGCTGGAGGGACCCGCCCGCCTCATTGCCCCCTTCCTGGCCTGTGGAGACCTCAGTGCCTTTGATGCTGACCGCACCTACCCCCTGCAGGTGATGTGGGCAGGGCCAGGCTGGGTGGGAGGGACCAGAAGTAGGCATGTGGGGTTGGGGACAGAATTTGAATAGAGGGCAGAGTCTGGGGGGGAGGGGAATTAATCCAAATGTGGGGACATGGCTACAATGTGTGGTGCTATAAATGGGGGCAGGGCTACACTGCTGGAAAGGATGAGAATGGGGAAGGGGCAGGTTGGAGGTGTGGCTGAGATTGGGGTAGGGGTGGAGTCTGACTAGGGGGAATGGCTTTAGGGAGCATAGCTCCATTGCTTGGAGGAAGCAGAATGGGGGAAGGGAGTGGAGTAAGAATGGGGTTGCAGCTCTCAAACATGAGTGTGGATATATTACTGTACTGGGAGCCAGAAGCATTCAGTGTGGCCAGCCTGGGCGTGGGGCTATTGAAATGGGCATGGCCAGAGGCTGCTGGGGGTAGGGCCATACTGGTGGGAAGGAGTAGAATGGGTGGGATCTGGATCCAGTGCCTACCTCACTGGGCCCCTCTCCCTCTCCCTCTCCCAGCTGACACCAGGGGCTGGGTACCACTACATGTCCCCACCACAGCCACCCATCTGCCCACCCTACCAGGAAGCCTGTGCCCGACGCCGCACTCAACAACTTGCCCGACCCCCTGGTGGCCCCACAGCCACCACTAACAGTTTCCCCCTTGCAACCCCTGACCCTAGGGGGAGGGTTGGCAGAGGACCTGCAGGGGCTGGCAGTAAGTCCATAGTGGGTGGGGCTGCATCCCTGGACACCTAGCTTGTGTGCGCCTCCATACTTACATTCTGGATACCTAGGTTCCCTGTATGGGTATATACACATGTATGCATATATATTGTAAATGCCTGGATCCTGCCTGTGTGCACATTTTTAACTTGTTCTCTTCTGTGGCAGAAAGAAAGTTTCTTTGACTCATTGTAATAAAAGATCTATAACAATCTCATTCCCTGAGGCCCTTCATGGGGGTGGGGTGGGCAGGCAGGTGGGAAACCTAGGCCTCTAAGTTTCTCTGATGCAGAAAGCCGAATATAATGCGTGCTTCATATTATTCTACCACTCCTTAGCATGGTTGCTGGCTCTACATTTAATTAACAATCTTTATTTCTCAGGTAACAACCGCAAGAGGTTTATAAAAAAAAAAAAAAAAAATCCTTTTTGCAGTAGCAAAGGCCTTGGTACTGGTGTCCTCCTGTGCTCCTACCACTGTAGGGTGGTGGGGTAGTATCCTGGCCCCTGTGACATCAGAATTGGGGGAGGGTTAAACTGAGGTGACCGTAGAGTCTGGGGTCTTCTTATGCCTAGGACCAGAAAGCATTTAGGAAGAGAGGAGACTTTTCTCTAAGGCAGTGAAGTGTGATACCCTAGCAAGCCCCTAGGAGGCAGCAGGGGGGGCTGGCTTTTGAACTGACCACAGAGTAAAAGATTTTCCACTGCTTTGAGACTATCTAGGAAGAAGAGCCTGGAACATGGGCTAGTCTCTCTGGTAGGCAGGGGTGTTCTAGTCTTACCATAGAGACCCAAGTCCTCCTTGCTCCTAGATAGGACCTGGAAGTAGCCTTTTTAGGAAACAGTTTGTTCCTCTCTGACCGCTTACAATAGACATTCTAGTTTGAAATGGTTGGTCTAGAAAGCAGAGATAGTCAAGGTTCTCTGTGTAGATGTGATCTTTGCAGTGGCTTCACATGCCTGAAGAAGAGTGATTGTACCTGAAAGCATGCAGTGAACTTTTTATCCAACTTCTCAGTTAGATGTGATATCTTTTATTAGACCATCTACAGAACCTTAAATGCTTATGTCCTTAAACCAACATGGCTACAACCAAAAACCAAGGGAGCGGGAATAGGCCATTTTGTATAATAAATGGAACATTTCCCCTAGCTGTCATGACCACAGAGACTACGTCTTCTACACTCACAGAAAGGACTAGGAGGTGACCTACCCACAAAGTAGAGCCTAGCCTGTTGTCCTATGATAGAATACCATTCCATTTGCCTATCCCAACCATAGAGACTAGATTCTTCAGGCTCCTAGAGAAAACCAAGAAGTGACCTAATAGTCTGTCATCTTTTCTTTATAGTAGATAAACAGAGCAATAGTCTGTCCTTATCATAGAGACTGGATCCTCCAGGTCCCTAAGGAAGTCTCTCCCCTCCCCCAGATAGGACCCAGAAGTAATAGCTCAGGGAGTGGTATTTTACCCCAGCTGTGAAGACCCAAGCTCTTGGAAAGAATCTGGAAGGTTCCTTGATAGGTTATGGTCCTCTGTAGTAGCCAGACAGGGAATAGCATTCCATCCCAACCCTAGATACCAAGTCCTCCAAATGTCTAGAGAAGATTAGGAACTGGCCCATCTAAGAAACCTAGAAGTTATTCTCCATGGTTGGGAGTTTGGGGGAGGGCTCCCTGCCATAAACAACCTATGCCCCTAGCCGCTGAGGGGCATAATGGCAGCATCAGTGCAGTGGTGGCAGTGAGCTCCTGCAGACACCACTGATGCTGTTGGGGGGTGGGGGGGGGCACCAACCAGGGGTTGATGGCCACTCACAAGTGGCAGCAGCCAGTAGGGATTGCCGACTGCCTGCAGATACTGGTAGTGGCACCTTTTTGTAAGAGGTGCACTGCCACGCTCAGGGGGTGCATGTGTACTCACGTGCACCCCCTATGCATTGCTTCTGCTCCCAACCACTGCAGGCCACCAGTTTCCCCGCATATACTTCCCCATAGGGCACCAAGGCCTCCCTGCACCTGAGGCTGTACTCTGTGGTCTGGGAGGACCTCCCCTAGGGGTGGTCTGATGGTCCTGAAGGGGTGTTGTAGGGCAAGGTCTCAGTTGATGAGGCGGTACAGGACCCAGCAGGCAAAGGTGACCCAGTGGCTGGCCCAGCTTAACTCTGACCACTTGGCGATGGTGTAGGCTATCCCATAACCCTGCAGAAGGAAGGAGAAAAGTAGGTATGGCTGGAGCCACCTGCAAGCTCCTCTGGGGACACAGCCTGGGACCAAGGACATTGTTTACAGCTGGAGGCAGTGGAATCTGGCTACCTGCTGCCAGGTACAGCCAGAGGTTTGGAGGACCTGCCTATAGATGGACACCAGCTCCTTGCCTCCATGTGGGGGTGTCTACCTAGAATACAACCCCCACCACTCCCACAGGGCACAGAGAGAGGGCATCAGGATGTCTGTTCCTGCCTGGAGGTGGGGTTATAATGGAAGGGCTCCACCCCAGCTGCTAGGCCTTGATTACCTGCTCTTCTATGGCATCATTGGCATCCATATCGAAGAGGCAGCCCAAGTAGGCCAAGTGGAAGACAGCTAGCGCACCAAAGAGCAGGTTCAGTGCCTGTACCCATAGTGCCTGAGCGAGGGGGAAAAGGGGGTTGTCAGGGAAGCCAGGAATCTAGACTCCCAGTCCCCACTCTCCTCCCAAAGAACCCAGACAGCTGGATACTCCCGGCCCCCCCCCCCCCCCCCAGGAACCCAGGTGTCCAGGCTCTGCTCACCTTGCGGTGCTGGTGGCTGCAGGCACGGGGGCAGGGCTTGGACAGGATGCAGGCATCAAGGAGGACAGACAGACGCTTCCGTAGGACTTGGGTGGGGGTGGTGAAAGAGAGAACCCTGTTGTCCAAGTTCCCAGCCCCCCATGACCCTACTCTCATTCCAGAAAACCCAGGCATTTGGGCTCCCCCAGGTTCAGAGGAGAATCTATGCTTCCCTACCCCTAGATACAGGTTGCAGTGACCCTCTCTGAGCAGCAGTGTGTGCGGGTGGCTACTTTGCTCTTTTAAGGAGAGTGCCTGCAGCTTAAAGGGGCAGTGGTACCCTCTGCCTGAAAGCAGGTACTCCACCCTTTTAAAAGGGACAGTGCCCTCCTCTTAAAGGGTAGCAGTGCTATACTTAGAAAGGCAGCTGACCTGACCACCCCCTTAAGTGGGAGAGAATCCCACACCTTTTACGGAAGCAAGTACCTCCTGAAGTAATAGAATGCCCTGTCCTAAAAAAGGTGCAGAGTTGCTCTTACAGGGACAGATACCTCAAAAGGGGCCAGGCCCTCTTCAAATGACCCAAGAACCCTAAACAGGGGCCTATGCTCTCTTAAGGGTGGATTCCCCCTAAAGGGCAAACACCACCTTAAAAGTGGACAATTCCCCCTCTTAAAGGTACACCCTTTTATAAGATTTAAAAGAGTGGAATTTAAGAACCAGCACCCCGTTAAAGATCCTCTTAAGGGCCCCCTTCTTAAAGGGGTACAGTCCCCTGAATGGATGGAATCTTCTCTCAAAAGGGCATATGCCTCTTTCAAATTGGCAAGAATTCCTCTTCTTGAAAGAGCAGAATCCCTGTCCCTCTTAAAGGGACAGTCCTCTCACCATGCTCCACGTAAGTTATGAAGCCCAGGCTGAGCAGAACTGCTGCCAGATGGAAACTCAGGCCCTGGAAGAGGGAACATGAAAGAGATTGAGTCAGTAAGGGGGTGGGGCTTCCAGCTGCCCTGCCCCCACCGCCCTGCCCAGCACTCACATGAAGGAGGGCGCTGGCTACATAGGTCACCAGGATGGCCGGGAAGGTGCCAAGGGTCAGAGCTGCCTGGAACACATCTGGCAGATAGGGCCAGGGCCGGGGCCGGGGCCAGGGTCACCCCTTGGCTATGTCCCCCTTCTTACAACTCCTGACCCACTACCACCCCCTTCTGCTAGGTGCCCCAGGGCCCCTTCTTTCCTTCCCACCCCTGCTCCACCCCACACAGCCATGTTCCAATCCCCACTCCCACCCTTTCCTCCAAGCCCCACCCAAATCCTTATCCCCAGCCCCAATTCATCCCCTCCTCCCAGCTATGCCCCAGTCCTAGTCCCACCCTTTCTCCAAAACCCACAAACCCTTAACCCCACCTCCTCCTCTCAGACATGCCCCAGCCCCATCTCCAAGCCCATTCTAGCCCTTAGCCCTGCCACCTCACAGGTGTGCAGCCAGCGAGACATAGGCTGGTTCCAGTTTATTACGACTTCAACCATTGAGCGTGGCAGCTCCACCTCCAGCGGGCGCGACACCGTCAGGTCCCTGGGGGGTGTGGAGTGGACAGGGATGCCCAGATGCCTGGGTTTAGCCCAGCTTGCAGGGGGTGGGGCAGAAAATAGAGGAACCCAGATGCCTGGATTCTCACCCAGCTCCAGGCTCTGTTGGGACAGCAGCCAAGGTGTGTGGGGACTGGGTTACCCAAGTGGAGGGCACAAGCCAAGGGGCAGGGGGGCATAGACTGCCCAGACACTTGAGTTCCCTGGTCAGGAAAATGTCCTGATACTTACGTTGGTCAAAGGATATCTAGACACCTAGGTTTTTTGGGCAGGGGCATGACCTAGACACCTGGGTTCTCAGGTCAGGGGAGTACCTGGACACCTTGATTCACTTGGTGGAGCTGGAGGGGGCCTGGGTTCTCTGGCCACTGGTTGAGATGCCCAAATACCTGGGTTGCTTGGGAGGGGGTCAAGGTGTCTGGACAGCTGGGTTCCCTTACCAGGATTGAAGGGATCTGGGTGGGGAAGATTACTTGGATGTCTAGGTCACCTGGTCAGGATTCCCAGATGCTTGGGTCCCCCCCAGAAGGATTGGAGGGGGCATCTCCCTGGGCAGGAGGATGTCAGGGCTTGAGTTGCTTGGAGCCCCAGGTCCCCTGGGGAGGGTGTTAGGGGGGTTCTCCCAGACACCTGGATCCCACTGCTTACCACGTCAAGTGGTCCTTGTGCTCAGAAAAGCCAGTTCCAGCGAGGGTGGCTGTGGCCTCAGACAGGAAGGCCACAAAGTAGTTGCTGAAGTGAAAGGACACAGCACTCTCATAGGCTCGCAGCCACCTGGGGTTGGGACAAGGGGTCAGGGGCAGGGCCAGGGCTAGGCCCCACCCACAGGACCATGGCCCCACTTCTACCCCCTACTCACCTCATAGCCAGGCTCCTGCACAGAGGAAGAAAGGAGACAAATGTCAATCATAGGGAGGGGATCTGGCCTAGAGAGAACCCCATACCCTCAGTTTGGCTCCATCCCCAAGCAAGTGAGGATTACCTGGCTTTGCGCTTTTTCTTGCTGCTATCCAGAGGAAAAGCAGAGAGAAAGAGAGAGAGAAGGGACAGAGGTGCAGCCTAGATGCCTGGGTTCTCTGGGTGGGCAGGATGCAGGCAGGGAGCCCAGATACCTGGGTTCTCTGGAAGGGGAGAGGGATGTGAAGGCTGAGAGCAGGGTGGGCTGGGATCCTGGATGCCTAAGGTCTCTGGGAGGAGAGTGGGGCTGGAGGATGAGAGCGTGGGGTATGGTGGGGGAGTCCAGGCACTATGTTTTTTCCATTGGGGGGCAGGAGACTCACCTCTTGAGCAGGTGGTGGCTATAGAGGGGCACGAAGTAGGAGAAGAGATAAGGAGCAATGCAGGTGGAGACCAGGAGGCAGAGGAGGGAAAGGAGGAAGCTCCAGGTCACCTTCCACAGCCAGGCCAGGCTCTGAGGGATGACAGAAGGGGGCTAGGGGTGAGGGGGGGCCCCAGTTCCCTTCCCCTGCCCCTCGCCCCAGTTTCAGGGAGGCCACAGCACACCCAGCTCTGGGCTGGGACTGAAAGGGGCACAGGTAGGGCTAAGATACACCCAGCTCTGGGCTGTGGCCGCTAGGAATGGCCCAGCATAAATGGCACACACAAGGCTGAGATGTAGCCAGATCTGGGATAAGGTGCTGGGAAACAGCCAAGTATAGCAAGGCACAGATGGGGCTGAGATGTACCCCTCTGGGGTGGGATGCAGGGAAATAGTTGAGTATAATGCAGCACTAATAGGGTTGAGATGTGCTCGTGTCTGGGGTTCAGCAGCCCAATATGACAGGATGGAAGGCAGCTGAGATGCAGCTGGCTTTGGGATGAGGACAGCTGGCAACCAACTAAGTATAACACCCCAGGATAGGGCCCTGATGTAGCCAGCTCTTGCAGGGTGTAATATCCAGCTGCTTCTCTCCAGAAGACGCAAAATAGCTGCCCCACTCAGAGCTGGCTGTATGAAATGGCTGAGTAGTAGGTCATAGAGGGGGCTGAGATGCACTCAGCTCTGGGGTAGAGTGGCTGGGAAGCTCCTAATATAATGAGGCTCAGATAAGCCTAAAATGCACCCAGCTCTGGGGTGCAACAGCTAATTATAACCACACAAGTATATCAAAATGCAGCTAGCCCTGGGATGGGGGCCATTGGGAAACAGCCAAGCTTAACAGGGTACAGACAAGCCCGAGATGTGCCCAGCTCTAGGGTGGAACAGCTGAGTATAACACCATAAAGGGATGCTGAGGTGTGCCCAGCTCTGGGGTGAAGCCAGTAGAGAATGGCTGAGTATAATGCCTCCCTCCCAGTTCCCCCCCTCAGGTCCTCACCAGCCCCGGCCCATCCACAGCACGGGTGTAGTTACGGAAGGGCAGCCAGGGCCCGAAGACCACGGTGCCCACGAAGTAGATGTACCCCATGAACTCAAGGGGTGATGGCAGTGCTGGGATCTCTCCGCGGTCCAGGTCGAAGGCCAGAGATACTGCTTTCATAGCCACGATCATCTGTGCCCCTGGGGCAGAACGAGGGGAAAGAAGAGTGGGATCCAGGCATTCAAGGCAGACATGCCCAGCTCTGAGTTAACTTGCCAGAGAACCCAGGCATCCGGCTCCCAGCCCCGCTGCTCTCACCCTGAATCCCTACTTCCCACACAGAGAGGTCCTCTCACCTCTCATCTTGTGCCAGGTGACAGTGTCCACCATGTGCATCTCGCTGGGGGAGGCAGGGAAATTACGTCAGAGAGGGGAGTGACTTGCTTGGAGACCATACCCATACCCCCATAGCTCGACCCAGCTCCCCTAGACTCCACCCCACCTCCAATCTATCCCCACCGCTCTACCTCTGGCCCCACCCTCATGCCTCTACCCTTATATACAGCCCCACCCATCTTCAGCCCTGCCTCTCTGCAGATCCCAGCTCCATACTCTAACCCCTCTATATAGCCCCACCCACTCTCCAGGCATCACCCTTCCCTCTCAGCCCCTGGCCCCAGACCCTACCCCACACCCCCAGCTCTCTAGATAGCTCCATCCCCTCCCCAGGCCCCACCTCTCCCTTAGAAAGAAGTGAAGCTAAGGGGACTGAGACTATAGCTCCACCCTCATCCTATAGCTACCTCCTCTTTATATAGCCCTGCCCCAATCCCCCTCAGGCCCAGCCCCCCACAGCTTCAGCTCAATAGCCATTTTGCAAAGTCTATGTTGCCCCACCCCAACCCATACCACCATCTCTCTATAGCCCCATCCTCTCTGCCCCAGGCCCCACCCCCATACTACCCCCAAAGCACTGACCCCAGCAGCAGGTAGACGAGTGTGGCGGTGGCCAGGCAGGGGCCATGGCAGGGACGTGGGCCCCGCTGGGCCAGGGCCAGCACCAGGTAGCAGAGCAGGCTCAGAAGCACCAGCCACACCACATGCAACCCAAAGAAGCCCTGGAGCGCTACAAAACCGCTGGCTGCTGCCCCTGCATGCTTCCATCCCCGCCCCACTGCTGCAGGGGAAGGGACACATCATGTCAGAGACCCAGGCATCGGAGTGTCTTGCAACATACACCCCCTCCCCCACTTGGAGATCTGGGTGTCTGGGAGTGTGGCAACACCCCTTCAAAATAAGGATTCAAGTGTCGGACCCAGGTGCCTGGATTCTCAGGGAGCTGGGTACCTGGACATCTCAGCTCCCTGAGAACCTACCCAGGGAATGCAGGCAGGCATAAGGGCTTTCAGTACCCTGAGAACCCAAGTATCCAGGCCCCAACCTGAAAAGCAAGGCATCTGGGCACCACCCTCCCTGCATCTGAAGAACCCATGTGTCCTGGCAACACTGGCCCCACAGCCAGACATCTGGGCTTCCAGGTGGCCTTGAGAACCCAGGCACCCAGGCTCTCAGCTTTCCCAAGAATCCAGGTACATAGCCACCACCACCCTACACCTGATGAACCCAGGCATCTCAGCACCTGCCCCCCTCCCACTGCTTGTACCTGGAGATCCCAGTCTCCCAGCCCCTTTGAGAATTGAGGTATCCAGGCCCTCAGCCCCCAATAACCAAGGAGTCCAAATCCTCAGCATCCCCTCCCCTCCCAGAACTTCACACTCACGGAGGTGCCAGAAGAGGCGAGAGGCAGCACAGAGTAGGACGAGTCCCCCCAGCTGCTCCAGCCCCTGCCAGACTGTGGGCATCAAGCAGCCCCCCACCAGCTGCCCAAAGAACTCCTGGGCAGAGCCGGGCCCCTCCATCGCCCCTGTGAGGGACAGGGGGTGGAGTCAGGGGCGGGGCTTTGGCCTGGTCCTGCCCCCCAGGGATATGGTAGACCCCAGCTCCCCCGCCTTGCTATGGCTCTCTGCAGCACAGGGAGGAAATACCAAGCCAGTGGGCGGCGGCTTCATAGTAGCCACGCTCCCAAGTAGGGGCGTGGAATTCGGCTCCGTGCATTGCACGAGGGCAAAGGGATAACAGGCTAGGAGGCGGGGCCTCACCCTGGCCCCGCCCTAATGAAGGGACAGACTAGCTCCGGTACCTGGTCGCAGCCCCCTACAGGTTCGGGGGCGGGACTTCCCTAACCACGCCCCCGATGGGTGGGGCCTGGTTCTCCAGCCTGGCCACAACCTCCTGCAGAAGGAGGTAGGGACATTTGCCTAGGGGGCGGAGCTTCCCAGGAAGGGGGATTATAGGAGCCCAAGGAGGGGGTAGGAAACTCTCCCTCCAGCCTTCCCTCCTACATTGAGTACAGGCGTCCGAAGTCCCCACCCCGTTCCTGAAGGGTCCGCGCACCTCTGGCCCAGCTACGCCGCCTGGCCGGTGCTCCGTGGCTGTCCTAGGTCCGGGTGAGAGGTCGGAGGAAGGGGATCCGTCTCCTTTAAATTTGGGCGGGGAAGGGGGGGGTGGAGGAATGAAAGAAAAGAAGCCAATGGGAAGTGAGAACGAAGCGCAGCCAATCAGGAGCCTGGGCAGGGATGATGGACGTCAAGGGCAGCCAGTGGGGGGAAACGGTATTGAACGGGGGGGAAGGGGGGGTTTAGCGCTCGGATGCCTGGGTTCTCCAGGCCCCTCGGCGGAAGTGAGGTTGGCACCCAGGCGTCACGGCTCCTAGACTCGCCCTTCCTCCTCCAGAGACCCTAGGGGTCTGAGGTGCCCCCAGTCATGTGACGGGGCCTGCCGCGGCTTCCGGAAGGGTGAGTTGCTAGGGGAGGTTGGTTGCTAGGGAGCGGCTTGTGCCGGTAGGCAGGAGCGCCAGTTACGGTGGGGTGAGGGCTCAAGCCATTGTGGGAAAAGACGGGGTAAGGAAGGGGACCCTTCGTATCCCACAATGGTCCGCTCGAGGGTTGGGGGTGTCGGGTTGGGGTGGAGGTGGTAGAAGCAGGGCATTGTGGGAAGGGGCAGAGCGAAGCGATATCTGTAGCATCCCACAATGCTGTGCTTTTTTGCCGTCATTGCAGAGGACCCAGAGGTTAGAGGGGTTTGCAAAGCATTGTGGGATACTGGAGAAGGATGGGCGATTCCCCCTTCCTACAGTGCTGTGCAAGTTTAACCCCACCCCCTGTGCTTGCTGCCCAGTATTCCATAATGCTCAGCAGGGGCTTGGAAGTGAGGAGGGGAAGGTGAAGCAGTGCATTGTGGGAAGGGGAAAGCACCACCCTGCCCAATATTCCACAATGGATTGTGTCAGGATTTGGGACTAAGGTCCAGCCTGTTTGTGGGAGATGAGAGCAATGCATTGTGAGACAGCAGCTGACAAGGTGCCCCCCCTGTACCCCATGATGCCTTGCAACCCCCCCCTGGAATTTTGAGTTCTCTCAAAGTTGCGGTAAAGAAGTAGGGCACACTGTGGAAAGAGAGAAGACAAAGCCTACCCCCAAGTATCCCACAATGCCTTGCAGACCCCCTCAACTTCTGAATCTTCTGGACTTGGCACAAGAAAGCAGGGGGATGTTGGGGGTTCTCCTGTATCCTAGCATGCTATGGGGGGGAAGGGCATTGTAGATTACATTGTAGAATATTATCCCACAATATTGATTATGTCCTTCCTCTTTTCCCCCCCTGCAACTCTCAGTGACCCGGTCTGTGCTAGTATGGATCAGTACATCATACTGGGTCGGATCGGTGAGGGCGCCCATGGAATCGTTTTCAAGGCCAAGAACATTGAGGTGATTTCCCATCCTCCCGGCTCGGATGCCTGGGTTCTGTGGAAGGGGAATGGGGATTTGCGGGTATGAAAATAGAAGGATCTGAGAACCTGGATGCCTGGGTTCTTTGGAGGGAGGTTGGGGCTGGAGAGTGAGATCAGTGGGGTTGGGAGCCAAGAAGCCTGGGTTCTCTGAGAGGGTAGGGCAAGGTAGACAGAATACAGCCCACCAGCCACATCTGGCCTACCAGGCACTTCCATCTGGCTTGTGGCACCCCACAATGAATGGTGCCCCAGCCAGCCCTCCCCCCTTTTGAATCTCAGAGCAAGGTGCCCACGTGTACACCCCGCAACATACCCTATTGTGTGTCACTCCCACCTTGGGTGGAAGGGCCCTGCCCAGCCAGCAGTAGCTTCTGGGTGAGGCTCCAGCTGCAGCCACCCCATGGGAACCTGCTTGGCTTCCTGGAAGCCCAGGGCAGCAGGCAGGGAAGCGACAAGGGAGAGGGGAGTTGCAGCTGGGCAGAAGCGCAGGGCAGCACAGAGCCTGAGCCCAGGAGGGCAGCAGGAGCACAAAGCTTGGCTGGGCAGGGTGTGGAGTGATGGTGGGGAGTATAGGGGCCCCCCCGCACACTTTTTTTCCCCATGGTGTGCAGCCCCCACAGGATGAGGAGGGCAGCCCTAGGGCAGCCTGCCCACCTGCCTCTATCACAGGGGCTCTGTGTCATGTGCCTGCAGTTCCTGCATTTGCAGCAAGGAAGCTCCGCACTGGACTCTACAGGGAAGTTCACAGCATAGGGGGAAGGTAGCTGGCTGTGGTACAAGACTTCCCCTGCAGGCATGCACCATGGAGCCTCAGTAATAGAGGTAGCCAGGCAGGCTGGGCAACATTTTCCCGCCCCCCCCCTCCTCCCTCCCAGGCTGGCTGGAGCCACACTGGGCATTGGGCACAGGTGCTGGGCATGAGTACCCTGGTCTCCCTGCTTGCTGCTTCTGCCAGCACCAGGGCTGCATGGATGGGAGTGCCGAGGGGCCCCATACACCCCAGTTTCCTTCACACCCTCCACAACCATGCCCTGTCTCCACAACCCCCATTGATATATACGTACACCCCAACATACCCTATGCCCCCCTATACAACCAAACCTTCTTGTAATGCCCTCACATTCCCCCCCCTTGCCACACACACATTAAAAGTGACAGTTTACTTTTGAGTTATTATGCAATCTCTTTTACATACAGTACACAATCAGAAATCATGACAAATATTTTTTGTAATAAAATTAAAACGTATTGTAGTAGGTGCTTGACTTCTATGTATGATTTGTTTTTTGTTTTCTGGTTCTAAGATGGTAACCTCCCCTCCCAAAATGAGTATTTGGTGTGGGGGGGGAAACAAAGGGAGGGACTTCCGGTGGCAAAGGTCGGGGGGGCTTGGAGCGCAGGGCTTTCAGTCCTAATGTGGCAACCAGGGGGTGGGGCTGCTTATGCACTGCTCTGCACACCTGCCCCCACAGCTCAGCAAAACTTGTTAAGCTGTCCTCCACTTGAAATAATTGCCTGCCCCTGAGGTAAGGGCTGAGTAATGAGAATGGGGCAGGGGAGGGCCTGGAAGCCCAAATGCGTGGTTTTCTGGGAAGGAAGTGAGTCTGGGGTTCAGAGCAAGTGATGCAGAGGGCCCAGAAGCCTGGGTTCCTCACCCTTCCCTCCCAGCAGACAGGGGAGACAGTGGCTCTGAAGAAGGTGGCGCTGCGGCGGCTAGAAGATGGAATCCCTAACCAGGCACTGCGGGAGATCAAGGCCCTGCAGGAGACCCACGACAGCCCCCATGTGAGGGCCCAGATGCCTGGCTTCAGGAGGGGAGGGGGTAGCTGGAGGGGTGAGAGCAGGGGGGGCTGAGAGCCCAGATACCTGGGTTCTCTCAGGGCCTGGATACCTGGGTTCTTTAGGAGAGGAGTGGAGGCTGGGAGCCTGGATTCCTGGGTCCTGGGTTCCCTGGGAGGCGGGAGCAAGTTGGGGCTGGGAGCCTGGATGCTTTGTTTCCTTGGGAGGGGAATGAGGACTGGGGGGACCCAGATGCCTGGGTTCTTGTGGAGGGGAGTGGGGGCTGGAAGTCTGAGCAGGTACAACTGGGAGACTCGATGCCTGGGTTCTCCAGGTGTGTGGTTTAGGGGAATGCCAGGCACCTAGATTCCTGGTTTTTCTGGGTCTGGGTGGGTTGAGAGGTGCCAGGCAGCTGGATGCCTGGGTTCTCTGGGCCTTAGCCTGGATGTGGTTGAGGGAGTGTCAGGTGCCTGGACACCTGGGTTCTCTGGGTCTGGGTCAAGGGGTACCAGATGCCTGAATACCTAGGTCTGTGGATGACTGACCTCCTTTCCCCCCCACCTCCCACAGGTGGTGCAGCTGCATGCCGTGTTCCCACATGGGCCAGGCTTCGTGCTGGCCTTTGAGTTCCTGCTGTCTGACTTGGGTACAGTGCTGCGGGCACCTGGGCCTCTGCCCCCTGCCCAGGCCAAGGCCTTTGCCCTCATGCTGCTGCAAGGCATTGCACACTGCCACAGCCATCACATCGTGCACCGTGTGAGTGCTGCCCCCCCCACTGCGGGGAACCTGGTGTCCAGGAGCCCTGAACCCCAACCTCTAGGACCCAGGCATCCAACCCCACTCCCCTGGCTGTGGGACCCAAACGTCTGGGAAGCCCCCACCCCAGTCCCCCCAGGACCCAGGTGTCTAGGTACCTGACCTGCCTCCTCAACCCCAGTGGGACCCAACTGCCTAATTCTCCCCCAGGACACAGGCATCTGGGCATGCAACCCCACCCACCCTGACTGGGACCTAGGCATCTAGGCAGCCCCCTCTGCCCTCTACAATCTCCCCCAGGACCCAAGTATCTGGGAGCTTGCTTCTTTGCCCTAATACCACACAGCCCCCTCCTTCCCAGAGGACGCAGATGTCAGGGCTCCCAGCTCCCCTTGGGTGGAGGGTAGCATGGGTCGGCAGGCCTCGGGTCTGGGACCCAGGTATCCAGGCCTGACGCCCCCCTACCACCCCCCCCAGGACCTGAAACCAGCCAATCTTCTGATCAGTGCTTCCGGGCAGCTGAAGATTGCAGATTTTGGTCTGGCCCGAGTCCTGGCCCCTGAATCCCAGCGCCCCTACAGCCACCAGGTGGCCACACGGTAAGCCAGAAGTCTGGGTTATATCCCAGAGCTGCAGGGGGTGGGAGGTGAGAGGGCACCCAGATGCCTAAGTTCTCTCTCAGAGCCACTGAGAGGGCACCTGGATGCCTGGGTTCTATCCCAGAGCTGCAAGGGAGGGGGCTGGTGGGAGAAAGGAGGTACCTGAGTCCCTAACCCTATCCTTTCTGTGTCCCCTGAGGTGGTATCGTGCCCCAGAGCTGCTGTATGGTGCCCGCCACTATGATGAAGGTGTTGACCTCTGGTAAGAACCTGGGCTAACAGGTGGGGAAAAGCAATGACCCTGCCCCCTGTAACCCTGCCTCATTCCTGTTCCCCCACCCATTTCATTCAGCTCCTTCTCCCAGGAGTGGTTGCAGGCTATCGGCCAACTCAGATGGCTATGGATCTACCCTGGAAGGGTGGTGCCCGGGGGTGGGGGGGCAGAACCATAATCACTGTGGGTGAAGCCAAGTTCTGGCTCCTCCACTTCCCTGTAGCTCTTCTCCTTCCCTGTAACCCTACTCCCAGCAATGGGTGCAGGCTCTCAGCCAATTCAGGTAGCCTTGTGTTTCTACTGGAGGGATGGTCCCCAGGGTGGGGGCAGGGCCTAGATGAGGGGCTTGGCCATGTGATTACCCTGCACCCTCCTCCTTGTAGCACCACCCCCAAAAATGGCTGCAGGCTCTCAGCCAAGTCAGGCAGCCCCTCATGGAAGGGGGCAGAGCCTGGATGGAGGGGACATGACCAGGCACTGATCCCACCTCCTCCTCACAGGGCAGTGGGCTGCATCGTTGGGGAGCTGCTGACGCACTCACCGCTCTTCCCTGGGGAGAGTGACATCGAGCAGCTGTGCTGTGTGCAGCGCCTGCGTGGCTCCCCTGACCCCAACACTTGGCCGGTACAGCCCCCCCTCCCCAGATGCCTGGGTCCCTGCCCTCTACGCCCCCCCCCCCCACCTGACCCCTGTACTTGG
>JAGPOW010001905.1:940-15967 GCA_030014935.1 Caiman crocodilus | reverse complement strand
TGCCAAATCCTGTCCAGATCACTTTTTGTTCTTGCCCTTTAGAAGCTCTTTCCAGGGCAGCCGTCAATCTTGAACTTCAGAGAGGTACCTCTGGCAACTTTTTCTCCTGTATGGTTTTGTGAGCAGCTGGTCACATCGAGGTGATTGAAAGAAATGGGATCACATGCTTAGTCCCAGGATATAGTCAATGAGGAGAGCAAGACACTCCCAAAGGATGATTTTCAAAACCCCACATATTGAGGAGGAGGATACATAGAGGCAGCCAGTAGGAAATGCTGAGCCTAGGGGTGTTTGAAAACTCCTGCTTCTCTCGGGATCTTAGGCATTTCTGGCCTCTAGCAGGTCAGTCATGTAGTCTGTTCATGGAGCAGCTGCAAACCTTGGGAGGAATGAGGATGAAGTATAAGCCTAAATTAGGCAAAGTTAGCATAAGCTAGGCTAAGAAGCATCTTAAAGGGCAGTGGAAGCAAAGGAAATGGCAAGAGGTGAGAAATCATCTTAGGGAAGAGAATCTTAGAAGTGGCAAAAGATGGGAGAATTGTAGAATCAGGTCTTAAGTGGGGAGAAGTTTCATCTCTGAGCTAGTTTGACTGCAAATGATAGTATTCGGTCTATGTTTAGATATCCTACTTACCATATTGGTATTACTATGGCTTCATGTTAATGATACATTGATAACAACATGGGGTTGTTATCCTTTGGAGTGGTCTTTTGTGAGGTTCCCATCTCCACGCTCTGGGAACTTTGTATCTTTACAAGTTAATCTCTTAAGGTTGTCCAAACAGGCTGGCTACCTTTTGGTGATTCTTAGGATTTCAGGACTTAGCAATTTTATGGGTTTTTTTTGTGTATTAACTTCATCAGTATTGTACTTCATAAATATGAACTTTTGTTATTCATCATTTGAATGTCTTATTCCTTATCTGTTTGCAGAGCTCCATTGTGAAGATTATTTCTTAAGGTTTAATTGTATTCATCCTTTAGCTTCCTAGTGGGCTTCTTGAAGTCCTCCCTTGTGGGTAGACTGGAGGCCTCTCTTGGTCCCTGGACTACCTTTTCGGTCAATACAGTGCTCGGGTTTTTTTAAGCTGATGGTGTCAGCTGTATAATAGCCCAATGAGTAGAGCACTTGCCTAGACTGCAGTTCCTGAATTCAATTCCCTCCACATGTGAGGGGATTCAAACCTGCATCTCCCAGCCAGGAGAGTGCCGAGACCAGAGGTCTGGACTATTTCTGTTTTCTGTTCTTAATGCTTAGACATCCTTGGGAGCTGTGATTGTAGGTGTACTCTCCCAACCCATCTGAAGGATTAGCCAACAGACCAGGTGGTCAGACTCCCTCTTCCTTGCTTCATTTCTGGCCCCTGGCTGTAGCATGGTCCAACTTGTTCCCTTACCAGGAGCTCAGTGTCTCAAGTAGTGTCACATAGGAAATGTGGATTTAATTCCCCATGACTGACTTGGCCTTGAACCTAGGTTTCTCATGTGATATAGTAGTACTTTAAGCAAAAGTTCTTTGGATGAACCTCCATTTGTTAATGAAATTATGGCTGGTATGCTTTTGATGACCTTTCTGCTTGGTGTTCATTCAGGACATTGTCATGCTGCTCCATCTTGTATCTGGATTGCAACAAGGCTAGGAAGGAATTAGGGGCATTTATACATGTGTTTGTGGTGGTGGGGAGGGCACTCTAATTAAAGTGCCCAGTGTCTCATGTTTCAGCATCCCTGTGCTGAACAAAAAACGCCTCCAGCACTATTTTACAGCACAGGGATGCTAATACATGAGACACTGGTGCCTGCTGGAGCACGGCAATTACCACACTGCAGTGAACTCGATTGATCGAGTCTGCTCCAATGTGCTGTAATTAAAGAGTATAGAGTGAACAGTGTTTAGATATTCTTGTTGGAAGAACAGACAAGAGCGGGCCAGAGCAATGAAAATAAATACTGCAACGCAGCACAGATCCTATTTGTTTCATTAAACTACCTTGCCTTTTAATTAAAGACCCAGTCTGAGTATTACACCAACCTTATACTTTGTGTGATATCTTTCCTTGAGCCTATATCCCATTGTGCTTTATATAGTTAAAGAATATAGATTTGTATGAGCATAAATGTATGAAGAATATATGAGGTATTCTACTAAATGTGTGAAGAAATGTCAACAGGAATGGGCCTGAGTTGCCAGCTTGAAGCTTTTGGACATTATCTCCTCAATGAATACGGCAGAAGGAGAGAACAGATTAAATATTGTGCCCAACAGTATCTATGTTCCGTATCTTCTATGTTGTTGCTGCTGAGAAAGTGCAGGTGTTACTCAAATTGCCAGTTGCTTAAATCACGAATGAGACTTTATAAAGGGGGATAAGGCAAGGTGCCACGTTTATTGATTGCATGAGTTAGACATAGGGGTTCGAACACACTCTTCGTACAAACACGCACAAATCATCATACCCTTCATTAGACACAGGCATACTGATACACAAAACAACCATTTCATCCACACATACACCAGATATAGTTTACCAGCAATAGTTGCTCAATATCATCCCAGCGTGACCAACCCAGGCTTATTGAGTAGATGATGATGATTTGAAGATAGTACCTGATGCAGAGTTCATTCACTTATGTCAAGCAGAAGGATACAAAATGAATTTTTAAGTTGCTTATAGGACAAGACTAACATGGTTATATTTCACTATTATTACACGCTATGCTAACATCAGCTACATTAGTTCAGGTCATGCTACATGTCCCCCCTCTGACCCTTCAAACGTCAGTGATGAATGGGTCATAAACTACATTGTAAAGTTTTGGATGCATTCATTTTATTTAACAATACATGTAACACATGACAAGGAATAAACTTTTTATTATGAGAAACAATATTATTATAGGGCGCAGCATGATATTAAGAATAGCCATCTCTGAAGGAGCCCATCTTGTGAATATGTTACACGAATGATATGCTAATATGTATTTGGCTTGTTCTGAAACTTTCAGGATTTCTTTACCTAGATGCAATGTAGAAATACTCTGCACTTGTGAGTTATTATGATTGGCAGTGGTTAATTGGGTTATTTGCAAATTCTGCATCAGAAGGTTGAGCAGGGTTGTCTAACTGACTTCTATGGAAACATTAAAATTTAGCACATTGTTATCTTTTAGACTTATCTCCTGAATTATTTGTTTTGTGAAATAATACGTGAAAAGTAGAGTTTGAATAACAGTGACATTACACAGAGATTGCTGCGTGGGAGGAAATGAAGCGTTTTTCCCTTGTCAAATAATTTGTTTGAATGCTACCACACACAATTCATCTAATCAAAATACAATTTGGGTATGCTATTGTTCAATTCATCCCAATAACATGTGGATAGTCTGTTGCTCTGGAATAAACAGGGTTCTTCCAAGAGTGGCAATGTGGGACATATCCATTGATTATCAGTCCATTTACTATACATACAATGACTGACAATTATGGTTTGGTTATTCAAATATTTGCCAATTAAATGAGAGGTCCAAATGTGCAAATCACTGGGGCACTTGTTTTAAAAGACTCATATCTTGCAGAAATGTAGGCAGGGGATATTTGATATCTTTCACATCTGCCTCACTCTTTACTATCTTTCTTTTGGACATCTTAACTTCAGTCACCTGTATATTTCTTACTGCTTAAAGTTAGTTACCATTCATTTATATTAAAATCCAGCATGCTACTCCATAAAAACATGCCGAAAAGTCCAATTTCCAAGATAACCAAATCCGAAAACAAAACTCAACCAAAACAATGGACCCCTCTCTATAGGAGGTAGGGACTACCCTGGCAGTCCATAACCCACAGGTGGGCTTCTTAATATTCACAAACCAAACAATAGACCCCTCTCTGTAGGCAGTCCAGACTACCCAGGCAGTCCATAACCCACAAAGTGAGCTTCTAATTATCCACAAGCCCAAGGTGGGCTTTCCAAGTCAAACAACTTATCCAAGTATTCCTCTATTTTTTTAAGTGGTCATTCTAACCCAAGACCACTATACCCAGCACTTCTACTACCGGGTGGTGTGCACAGCTTCAGATAGACAGACAAACACATATACAGACAAAACTTACTATGCAGATAACACACAACTGATGAATAACTGTAACATAGAACATTATTGACCCCCACATGCATTCTCCACCAAAAATGTTATTCAAATTGCCAATTGCTCAAATCACGAGTGAGACTTTATAAAGGGGGATAAGGCAAGGTGCCACGTTTATTGATTGCATGAGTTAGACATAGGGGTTCGGACACACTATTCGTACAAACATGCACAAATCATCATACACATCATTAGACACAGGCATACTTGTACACAAAACAACCATTTCAGCCACATATACACCAGATATAGTTACCAGCAATAGTTGCTCAATATTGGCCCTGGATGGCCAACCCAGGCTTATTGAGTAGATGATGATGACTTGAAGATAGCAGATTTGAAGATAACAGCTGGCGTGGGGTGAAGAGATGCATCCGTGCTCTGATGAAACAGCAGTGGAGAAAGAGACTTACCCAACTTGGCATTTTCAAGGTGCCCTTTTATAGGGATTGGCATCCTTTGTTTCAGTGCTTTGGGGTTTTTCCATACCTAGCTTCTGTTTTTGCGGTTGTTTTTCTTGTGTCTTCAGCTTATCTTATCCTTGAAGTGTTCTTGTTGCCCTTTCTTGTCGCCCAGCAGGATGGGTACATTCCTTGTCCTCGTTATCTTCTTTGTGCCCTAGTCTTAAAAGGGATTCTTTGGCCATTCATGAATTAGCTTACTGACTGGTAACTTACGTTTGGCACCTTGTTGCTTACATAAACAATTCAATCTTCTTCTCCCATCTCTATGCGATTCTTTCACCATTCACCCTTTTACACACACTCATACATAAGGGCTATGCAGAGTTCATTCACTTATGTCAAGCAGAAGGATCCATAATGGATTTTTTAAGTTGCTTACGGGACAAGACTAACATAGTTATATTTCACTATCATTACACTCTGTGTTAACATCAGCTACATTCATTCAGCTCATGCTACACAGGTTATTCACAGCAACTTGGTCTAATCTATCTGTATTTGCAAGGGTTACAGAGAAATGTGTGCTTCTTTCTCAAGAGCTGAGTTGGGGCACCCTCTGTTATGGGACTTTGCTACATGGCACTAATAAAACTGGGAATTGTTGAAAATAAATTTATATAAGAAAACCCAGTAAAAAAAATAAATCATGTTTTCCAGAGACCAAACACAGAGGCAAATTTTACACAAGGTAGTCCACGATTCCACGAATATAAGAGAATTTAGGAAGGGACTGGTCAAGGCATTTTTAGACTCAGTAATGTGGGTACATGAAAGATAAACAACATTGGAAGCAGATGACTTTAGACTGATCTGTGCCTGCTGTCCACAGGAAGAGGTTAAGAGAATAATCTCTTTCCTTCTCTCTTAATCTGATTTCTAAACATTGTACAAGTGTAAGAAGCCCAGTGCCAGGGAGGTGCTCAGCCCTGCTATCTAGGCCTCTGCTTTTCTGTGGCATGATGGTTCTTTGTCCTGTGCCAGATTAGGTTCAGGCCTCTTACTTCTGCGTTTTTGCCTTCTGTAGGTAGGTTTTTGTTTCTCAAGGCTGACTTGGTGTTTACACTGCCACTCCTCTAGCGATGGCCAGTTCATTGGTACTTCCTTATCTAAGTCTCCTGTACTGTGTCTCCTGATTTTGCTTCCTCTGACATGCATTTGTGATGGGTGTTTTTATCAGATCAGGGGGCAGGCAGTCAACCAGAGCCATAGCAGGCACTATGCTTCTCCTCCCTACAGGAACCAACATGTGGTTTTGGGTTCAGGCAGATGGAAAAGGGAATAAAAGAGCCCCGGAGTTAAGGGGAGCTCTGTCTCTTCCCTGCCCTCCCATGATGGGAAAAGTGCTTCATCTTTTCTCTTTGCTACTCTTCACACCCCCTCTCCCTGCTAGTAATGGGAGGTTTAATGTGAGGAGTGATGGGAGCTACTATACACTTTTGGGCTTCTCTACTCTCTTCCCCGCCTCACCGTGAAGGAGGTTCAGGCTCCTAGCTCCTGCCCACCCCAAACGCTGCCCCATGTCTGGCGAGGAGGCCCTATGCCCCCAGTGGAGCCCCCTTCAGGCCAGGGAGTGGGGAGAAGAAATAGGCCTTTTCCTAAATCTTGTGCTGGCACACTAGATTGGAAGTGGGGGCAAGGCTGTTGGAAAGAGATGCAAGGGCTGGTATTTTTGGGGAGGGGAATGAGATAAATAGATGCAGGAAAGATGTGAGGGAAGGAAGGACATGGAAAAGGGTCAGGGTCTGCCCTGGTTGAGGAGAAAAGCTTACGGGCAGAAGTCCCCAGATGTGCCCCTGCATGAGCCACCCGGACTCCGAGCATCCCACAACCTGCCCGGGGCCCCACTCGCCCCAGTCCCTGCTCCTGCCTCTGCCCTACTCCCTCCCTTCCTGTGGGGGCCTTGATCTGCTCCCTCCATACGCCTTCCCCTGTTTCTTCTGCTTTCTGATCCCTGACTTACCTGCTGCGGTGGGCAGTGCTCTGCACGTGGTCTGCCTGCAATCCTGGCTGCCTGCAGGCTCTATGTCTGTCTGTGCATGCCCCTCCCCACCTGCTGCAGCCACCCAGAGCTGATGCCTGGGCTGCCCTGGAGCCCTCTGTGCTGCCCTATGTTTGAGGGGAATAAGCCCCATTAGCCCCAGCCTTCTGTAGCCTATGTTCACGGCCATTAAAAATCACGATATGGAGCAAATTACAGTTTCCGTGTAGTTTCTGCACAGTCCACGAAATTGCAATTTTCTCAGGACCCTAGTTATGAGTAAATGCAGGGCAGTAATATTTACTCCTTACCGATCATTTATTATCTCATTCTTATTCATTGTTCTGCTTTTCAGTCATCCAGTCAATGAGAGAATGGATATAGACAAGGAACTGCAAAAGCAGCAAATCATGAATAGATAATAATGAACAAATCATTTACTGCAAGCATGCTAAGGAAATACGGGCTGAATGAATGGACTGTAAGGTGGATAGAAAATTGGCTGGATCACAAGGCTCAGAGGTTAGTAGTCAATGGCTTGATATCTAGCTGGCAGCCCGTATCAAGTGGAGTGCCCCAGGAGTCATTCCCAGGGTCAGTTTCGTTTAATGTCTTTATCAATGACCTAGAAGATGACATTGAGTGCATCCTCAGCAGATTTGCAGATGATACCAAGCTGGGGGGAATCATAGATACACTGGAGGGTAGGGCTGGGATTCAGAGAGACCCTTTCAAATTGGAGGATTGGACCAACAGGAGTATTGTGAGATTCAATAAAGACAAGTGCAAAGTCCTGCATTTAGGACTGAACAATCTCATGCACCAGTACAGGCTGAGTGGCTAAGTAGCTTCTCTGCAGAAAAGGACCTGGGGGTTACAGTGGACAAGAAGCGGAATATGAACCAGCAATGTGCCCTTGTTGCCAAGAAGGCTTATGGCATAATGGGCTGCATTGATAGAAGCATTGCCAACATTTGAGAGAAGTGATTATTCCCCTCTATTCAGCACTGGTGAGGCTACAACTGGAGTACTATATTCAGTTTTTGGTCCCCCACTACGGAAAGGATGTGGACAAGTTGGAGAGAGTCCAGCAGAGGGCAAAAAAAATGGTTCAGGGCTGGGGCACATGACTAGTGAGGAGAGGATGAAGGAATTGGGTTTAGTTAGTGTGTAGAAGAGAAGACTGAGAGGGGATTTCATAGCAACCTTCAAGTACCTGAAGCAGGGTTACAAAGAGGATGGAGCTGAACTGTTATCAGTGGTGTCAGATGAGAGAACAAGGAGCAATGGGCTCAAGCTGCAGCAAGGGAAGTTTAGGTTGGATAGTAGGAAGAACCTTCTCACTAGGAGGGTAGTAAAACACTGGAACAGATTACCCAGAGAGGCAGTGGTATTTCTGTCCTTGGAGGTTTTTAGGACCCAGCTAAACAAAGCCTTGACTGAAATGATCTAGTTGGGAATGGTCCTGCTTTTTGGGGATGGTCCTGCTTTGACTAGTGGTTGGACTAGATGGTCTCCTGAGGTCCCTCCCAACCCTCGTTTTCTATGATTCTATATGAACCGTCTATCTAGGCTGTTTAGTGTTTGTGAAAAATGAACACATTTGTGGACTTTTGAATTTGTTTGGACTGAACATGGGTTATATCAAATATATTCAGTATATACATTCAGCTAATTTAGTTTCTAAGTTCAAGGGGAATGGTAAATTGGAGAACAAGCTATCACTACATTTATTTATTTATTGATTGATCTGGTTTCAGTCAAGTCACATATGGTAGGCTTCCTCTCTAACAGTATGGCTCATACTCCATTATCTTGATTCTACTAATCCAATTTAACGTATTCTCTGCTAGCGAAGGAAGCAGGTTTATGGTTCAGAATATCCCATTTGGATTTTATAATTCTTCTAATTTTAATATACCTGGGGGGAAACAAAGATGGGCTATACAGAATGTCTTAAAAGAGCCTCAGATTTTGGCCAGTCTGTACCAAGGGGAACTGAATCAAAGACATCTTTGCTGGATATTTAGAGGCACTAAGCAGTCCTAGGTTATGTTGAAACCAGTGCAAACTGTACATTCTTATCAATTCTTGCTAATCAGGTAGTAGTTTCATTGTTGTCTCATAGTAGGTAGGGTCGGAAGGGACCTGAGCAGATCATCAAGTCCGAGCCCCTGCCACGGGCAGGAATGAATGCTGGGATCTAATGACCCCAGCTATGTGATTGTCTAGCCTCCTTTTGAAGACCTCCGGGGTAGGAGCGAGCATCACTTCCCTTGGAAGTTGGTTCCAGATCCTAGCTGCCCTGGCTGTGAAGTAGTGTCTCCTGATATCCAGCCTGAGCCTATTCTCAGTCAACTTATGGCCATTATTCCTTGTTACTCTGGGTAGTGCTTGGGAGAACAGGGACTCTCCCATTCCCCATTGGTCCCCACTGGTAATTTTATAGATGGCCACCAGATCCCTTTTCAGCCTTCTCTTGTGGAGGCTGAACAGGTTCAGGTCCCATAGCCTCTCCTCATAGGGCCTGTCCTGGTGCCCCTGATCATGTGAGTGGCCCTCCTCTGGACCCTCTCAATGCTGTCCACATCCTTCCTGAAGTGCAGGGCCCAGAACTGGACGCAGTACTCCAACTGCAGCCTGACCAATGTCGCCTAGAAGGGAAGGATCACCTCTTTGGACCTGCTCGTGATGCATCTGTGGACTCATGACAAGCGTCCTCACACTGCCAGCCCATGTTCATTTTGGAATCAATAATGACTCCAAGATCCTTTTCCACCCCTGTGCTGATGAGAAGGGAGTTCCCCAGCCTGTAGGTATACTGCTGGTTCTTCCTCCCCAGGTGCAGTACCTTGCACTTGTCAGTATTGAATCCCATCCTATTCTCATCTGCCCACCCCTGTAACCTGTCCAGATCTAGTTGTAGCCTGTCCCTCCCTTCTAGTGTGCCCACCTCTCCCCACATCTTAGTGTTGTCCATGAATTTGAACAACGTGCTTTTCACCACCTCATCCAAGTCGCTGATAGCAGGTTTATTCTTGAGATTTGTTTTAATGGTTTTGTCAGGAGCTCTGTGCACAGCTTAGTCTATGCTGTGATAGTCCACGTTTTCTGTTACCCATCCTTTTCCCTCCTCTCACTTGATTGTTTCATCATTCATGGCCTTTTAGAAGGAAACTCTGATGTTGTGATGTTGACTCTGTAAAACAGGGCCTTGACCTTTGGGTATCCGACATAAAGGGGCCCTTTGTGAGGTTCTGTCATATAAATGGTAAATCATAATGAATAAAATTCTACTTACCCAAACAGAAAGTCACACATTCAAATGTCATTCTCCAGTGATTTTAGCCCATGTTGGTAATGAACACCAGGAGATCATATTCCAACTACTTTGGACATCTTGCCATCACATGCAAATTCAGGCTGATTTGCTTGTGCAAATAACCTGCATGCCTAATTGCATATACAATTGCAATGATATTCCTGGAAGCTATTATTTGTATATGTAAATTAGTTACATAATTGTGTGTGCGCTGTTATAAACAGGTGCTCTATACCCTTATAACTTAATTGATGTCATTGACTATCTGGTCCTAATAAGTTTTTCCTTTTTTTTATGCATAGTTCTCCAAAGCCTCTTAATGTTCATATAACATCATACAAGTCTGTATTCTATTAAAAAAAATATTCTAACATGTTTTTCAGAGTTAAATGTGCAGTAGGTAAGTGCTCACCAGAAATTTGAAAAGATGCGAAGAGGTGAGAAGACAGTTCTGGAGTTGGCAAGTGACAGATTTAAAGAAATGCAATAGCATTTTTTGCCTTGGAAGGGAGGAGAGAACAGTCTTCCACTTTCCCCTTTGCCCCCCCAAGCTTTAGAATCAGATACTTTTGAATTCAATTCAACGTTGTTAGCCTAGAGAACCTTGTCAACCCCTCATGGTTTTGTATGTATATTTACAGTTCAGAGAGATCCCTGAACATCACTGTAGTAGAAAGCTAGGTTTTTGGTTGTAGCCATGTTGGACTAAGGACTTAGTCAGGCATAGTTCTTCGAGCAGACGTGATATCTTTTATTAAACCAACTGAGTAGTTGGAAAAAAGTTCTTAGCAAGCTTTAGGGCACGGTCACCGTTGCTCAGGCACAAGGAGTCTGCTGATCTCAGACCAGCAGAGACGCCTTATGCCTGAAGAAGGGTGACTTTATTTTGTCAAACAACTCGCACACAAACAACATCTTGCTATATTTTACAGAGCTACTAATGCAGGACCATGCTGAATACTAGAGGACAGGAGTCAGAGGTGGAGAAAAAACTGTCTTTTCAGTCAAAATGTGAAACTAGTCAATGGAGTCACTGTTGGAGGCTAGGGAGGCATCTGGTCTCTCTGCCAGGCATCTGGTCCAGCATTCCTGGATGCTACTGCTTTCTCTACAATATTCATTTCATGGGAGCAGCCCTTCCTATAACTAGTAATGGTGAAAATGCTTCCAAGGTAATCAATGAATCACATTTTATAACACGTGACGGTCTGTACACAGACTAAGTACACCTCAGTAGTACTCTTGTGTGCAGCAATTCCTGGTAAAGGCAACAACATCTTACCACCACCATTTCCTCACTATATATCATACATTCAAATGACACTCCCTATAACAACTGCAGCCACGTAGGAGCACCATAGGACTGGGACACTGACATATTGCTAAAGTAGGCATTGCTTGTAGTAACGATAAGTTCAGAGCCAAAATGTTTTAATATATGAAAAGCCTAGTTCCCATGCAGAGCTTTTCATCCATAACTCTCAAAGCTCTCTCCAAGGGAGGTGAGGTCCATTATCCCCATTTTATTGAAGGGATGATTGAGGCACAAGTGGGAAGGAAGTCACGTGTCCAAGGTCACCCTAGCAAGGTGGTAGCAGATCAGAATTGAACCTGCATCTTTCTAATGTCCCCTTCTCTGAGGCTAAGCTTGCAGATATAGATTTGGAAGAAGACATATAAGCAATAATTTCCTGAAGAAAAGATCACTAATGATGTGGGGCAGTGCCCATTTTGCATCCAGTACTGGTAAAAGCAGCTTAAAACCTGTGTATCCAGCCATAGGATGATTTCCTCTTAGTGCCTCTGGACACTCCTATATCATAGAGCTGCCCCTACAGCTTCTCCCAGCACAGTTGTAATGCTAGGGGTGAGTGTTCAAAGTGTTCAAAGTGTCTCAGCACTCTGTGACTCAGAATTGCTGTACCTTCAAGAAGTAGGTCTGGATGGGACCTCCATAGGTCATCTAGTCTAACCCCATGCCTGAGGCAGGATCATTTCCATACAAATCCATTGTCTAACTGCAAAACTGCACAGAAACAACACAAGACCTAACACCCTGACCTGCCACAGGTGAATCAGGGGAACCATGGCTGCCAATGTTTTGCTGCTGTAATGGTTATGAATATACCCACAAGAGATCCCAGGTAGAGGGTCATGCCTCCTGCTACAGAGGAAGGCAAAAACCGCCAAAATCTGTACCAATCCGAACATGGGGTAAAATTCCTTCCTGACCCCAAATATGATGATTAGTTTGACCCTGATTGGAGAGGCAAGACCCTCTAACCAGCTGGGGGGTGGGAGAGAAATTCCCTCCTAGTCCCATGCGGCAACAAGCAAAACCCAGAAGTGTAGGGAATACCCATAGTAGAACATATGTATATATATATAGACAGAGTCTACTGGGCCCCTCACAGTCTTCACTGTTTTTAGCAGCTTTTCATCTAATAGTGTACCAAAGGACCAGGATCCGGTGGAATCCCCATCCAATATCATGAACAACCACCCAGGATCCAGGGAAATGCAAGGGTAACAAGAAGACAGACAAGGTTCTTTGGGTAAATCCAATATCTTTTATTAGACCAACTAAAACAGTTGGAAAAAAATCTTCTTCACAAGGTTCCAGGTACAAACACCCTTCTTTAGTAGTGTGGAAGTGTCTGTAGTTGTTCTGTGCTCTTCCGGGATGGAGTAGAATAGAATCAAATCAAAGCCAGAGGCCAGTATGCAAGAATGCCAGTCAGTCAAAATCCTAGCCTTTAAATAAGCAGCGAACTTCTCCAACTTCATCACCAGAAGCAAACTTCCTATGGCCCAAACACACCAAATGGAGTCAGATCATGCCATGGCAAGAAATATAAAACCTGCCAACATATCTCCATCACCTCCACAATAATGACACCCCCCAACAGAACCATCAACATTTCTGGATCTTACACCTGTACTCCCAGAAATGTGATGTATCTTATCCAGTACACGAAATTCCCTGATGGAAATATGTTGGAGAAACCAAACAACAACAGCACACCAGAATGAATGCACACTGAAAATCTATCAAAGACAAGAATACCCAACTACCTGTGGGGACACATTTCTCACAAGATAACCTCTCTCTCTCAATCTCTCAGTTCTAATTCTCAAAGAGAATTTACAAAACACCTTTCAGAGATGAGCCTATGAGCTTCATTTCAACCTACTGGATACAAAAAATCATGGACTAAAGGCAGAGATTGTATTTACGGCACATCATAGCTTGCCTAACTTCTGAAACTCCAGATAACCTTTCTACTATTTACCAGCTACATCTTATCACCAGGTTTACATTCCCCATCTCCCACCCCCTCCCTGTTTCTCATGCATTGACTGCCTCAATTTGCATTTTCACTGACTGGCATTCTTGCATATTGGCCTCTGGCTTTGATTCTATTCTGTTCTATTCAGGAAGAGCACAGAACTACTACAGACTCTTTCTTAGCCTGGTCTAATGGAAGATATTAGATTAACCCAAAGAACCTTATCTGCCAGAATAACAAGAAAACATCTTTGCAATGCTCCACTCAGCCTTTGCTTAGTGCCTTGCAGATACAGCCCAGGGGTTCAGTCAGCCTGTCTAATAAGCATGTTTCTCTTTGGAGTCAAATCCAACTTGTTAATCAAGTTGTCTTTCACAACTGCCTTTCACTCAGAAGGTCTGTTCCTGCAGATGCTGAACATAGAGCCACGTGATGTACCCAAATCAGGGGTGGCTGCATACCTCTCAGGAACTACTTCTACTGAACACTACATTTTGGATCAACTGTAGGCATTGATCTCTTGAGTATATTTTTTAACAACTACTTCCTATCTTGGCAGTGGCAAGACATTGACAGTGCCCTTATCTACTTCCTTCACTTGTGGCAAGTTAGGTTATTTTTAAAGTTTTGGGCATTGTGCCTGGTTGTTATATGAGAAGTAGTTGTGTGGGAGGTTGCTCATAAAGTTTTAAGAATAAGTTAAGCAAACCCTTGTATAAGATGGGTTAGTCAGGGAAGATCTTGCCTTGAGCAGGGGTTGGACTAGATCACCTTCTGATGTCTCTTCCAGCCCTACTTTTCTATGATTTCATGACATGGTAGTGTACATGAACCAGAGAAAGCTACATTTCTAGAGTACTAATGGCTAAACTATCCCCCTCTTCCCCATTTTGGGAAACATTTTTTTCCCATTGGCTAGGAGGTGTTTTAAAACTGAAGGAAAACATTGACCTAGTAAGCAAGACAGGTGAACAGCATCAAGTGCCTTTTGGCCCCAAAACAGTAAAGTACACAATAGGGCATGTCCAGACGAGTGTGCATGTGCCTCTTGCCCCACCTCAAACCCCTTTGAGGCAGAGAAACAGGCATGTGCAGGAACCAAAAAACGTTCCCCGCACTGCAAGTTTGCAGTGCAGGGAGAAAATTAGACCCCTGGATCTCTAGGAGTCTAAAGAAATCAAAGATAAAAAGGCAGATCAGGACATGGTTCTGGACTATGCCCTGAGGCAACCAGAGGTTGGGTCCTCCATGGAGATATTCTGGCTGCCAGAGCGTCTCTATGGCTTGTCCTTTACTTGGGCTGCATGTTTTGGCACCAGGGCTTCGGTGCTGGTCAGTAAGGAGTCGGGGGTGGGGAGGGGACCATGTGGGGGACCCCTGATCCCTGTCCCCCCTAGTTAAAAAAAACCAAACAAAAAACCTCTGGCACTTACCAGCAGTCTGGCTGTCTGGGGTCCCACCCACACAGTGCCAGGCAGGCTGACAGCCCCAGTGCCACAGCCTGGACCCTCCTGCTCCCCATCGCTGCCTGGGGGGCTCTGCTGGGAGACGATGGAGCCCCCCACCCTGCTTCTCAGGTAAGCAGAGGCTTTTCTCCCATTTTTCTGTTATTTTTCCATTTGTTTTTTTAAAGGAATGGTGCCTGGGGTTGTGGGGGTAGCCTTGGGGGCCTGGGGTGCAAGTTGGGGGCTGAGGCGGGGTGGGGCAGCCATTTGGGGGTCTGAGGGAGTGGGGTTGGGGCTGGATTGGGTAGCCATGGGGGGGCTTCAGCAGCTGGTGGGGAAGGGGGCCAGGTGGGGCAGCAATCAGGGGCTGGGGTGTGGG